>VWZK01004996.1:351561-399614 GCA_013396935.1 Baryphthengus martii | reverse complement strand
CCTGAAGGGGCTCCAGGAAGGCTGGGGAGGGGCTGTTCCCAAAGGCCTGGAGTGACAGGACAAGGGGCAAGGGTTTTAAACTAGAGAAGGGCAGGTTTTGGTTGAATGTCAGGAATAAGTTCTTCCCCATGAGGGCAGTGAATCACTGGGACAGGTTGCCCAGGGAGGGAGTTGAGGCCCCATCCCTGGAGATCTTCCAGGTGAGGCTGGACAAGGCTCTGAGCAACCTGCTGGAGTTGAGGATGTCCCTGCTCCCTGCAGGGGGCTTGGATTGGATGACCTTTGGAGGTCCCTTCCAACCTAAACCATTCTATGATTCTATGACTTGGAGCTGTTTAAATAGACAGTGATGGTCTTCCCAGTTTGTTACCGTGACTGTAATTCTGTTTTGAAGGTCCGTGGTGCTTTCCTCTCCAAGATTATTGAGTATTCGGTAAACCCTTTGACTTAAAGAATGTGAAAGAGGCTTGTTCGGGCTCTGCTGAAGGATTATGAACAGTTCTTGCTTTACTCATTAATAACGCTGGTATCTTCTTTCGTAGTCCACAGCTCAGTTTGGCAGCAAAGATGAAATTCTCCTCACCTTAGAAAAGCACGGGGGCATTTGCGACTGCCAGGCATCGAGGTACGGCGCCCCTCCTTTGTGCTCGTCCCTGAGTGGCTGGAACACCCACAGCAGTTTGAGCCGCTTGCTCTGAAAAAAAAAAAAGCCACTCTCTGCTCCTAAGGAGCAGAAATCCATTTGTGGCAGCTGCCCAGGGAGCTGCAAAAGCCAACCTGAGAGGGTTGCAAGAGTTCTGTTGCCTTTTGGATCCGTTTAACGAGTAACGGTCCAGCGGCTTTTCCCGTGGTTTCCTGAAGCGCGTTCGCCGAAGGATCCCAGAGGGGCCTTCTGGGCGCAGAACCCGCCCGCCTGTGTTGCAGGGACACCATCATGTACGCCGTGTCTGCCGACGCCAGAGGCCTGGACACCGTGGTCAACTTGCTGGCCGAGGTGGCGCTGCAGCCCCGGTTATCAGGTCTGGCAACGTCGGGCTCTGTCTCGAGGCTCCCGACGCCTCCTGCTCTTCGGTTTCGGAATTGTTCGTGCCGATGGTGCTCGTCAAGAGGTCATCGCGCGGGGGTGGTTGTCATCTCTCGCCTTCTTTCTTGCGGCAGATGAGGAAGTGGAGATGACTCGAGCGGCGATACGATTTGAGCTTGAAGATTTGAATATGAGACCCGACCCGGAGCCTCTCCTCACCGAGATGATCCACGCGGTAAAACCCTGAAAAGTCCGCCTCCGCCCGCGGTCCCCGGATGAGCTGCGCTGCCTTCTCTTCCTCAGTGTTTGCCTCGGTTTCAGGGTTTATTTCGGACTGTTCTGAGAACAGATTTTCTTGTTCTTCAATTAGATTTTAGCGTTAGGAGAATTTTGCTGTCTCTCCGCTTTGAAATCTAGGGATCTATTGGAAAGAGTTCAGCGGAGGCTACGAGGATGATGAAGGGACTGGAACATCTCTCCTGTGAGGAAAGGCTGAGAGCCCTGGCGCTGTTTAGTCTGGAGAAGAGAAGCCTGAGAAGGGATCTGATTCATGTCTAGAAATCTCTGAGGGGTGGGGGCCAGGTTCTTTTCTGTGGTTCCCTGTAATAGGAGAAGAAATAACAGGACCAAGCTAGAACAGAGGAGGCTCTACCTCAAAATAAGGAGAAACTTCTTTCCTGTGAGGGTGACGGAGCCTGGAAGAGGCTGCCCAGAGAGGTGGTGGAGTCTCCTTCTCTGGAGACTTTCCAAACCCACCTGGATCTGTTGCTGTGTGGCCTGCCCTGGGTGATCCTGCTCTGGCAGGGGGGTTGGACTCGATGATCTCCAGAGGTCCCTTCCAACCCCTAAAGTTCTATGATTGTATGAAATCTTACATTCTACACGCCAAAGAGTTTAGCCTAAACTAAACCCGTCTATAACCTACCCTGGTTGACACGGGTGACAACGTGGTGTTAACGCTGAGATTAGTGAAATAACGCTCCTGACACGTCTCAGACAGGCTTAATTCTGAAACAGGTTTCGAAGGAGAGAAATAAAATACTATTTGTTACTTTAACGAAGCCATTTCCTTTCAGGCAGCCTACAGAGAGAACACAGTCGGGCTGAACCGGTTCTGCCCGGTGGAAAACACGGAGAAGATCGATCGAGCGGTCCTGCATTCCTACCTGAGCAACTACTACACCCCGGACAGGATGGTGCTGGCCGGGGTGGGGATCGAGCACGAGCAGCTGGTGGAGTGTGCCAAAAAATATCTGCTTGGCGTGGAGCCGGTGTGGGGCGGCGGGCAGACCAGGGACGTGGACAGATCCGTGGCTCAGTACACAGGAGGCATTGTCAAGGTAAAAGGAAGGTGGAGGTGGAATCGAGCCTCTTCTTCTCTGTTGGAGGTGCAGAGTTGGATTGGAGCTGGTTTCTCTCTAGGCTTTGCTTTTCTAAATTTACACGCTGATCGGGGATATGAGCTCAGACTGGCTGGGGCAGCCGTTATGGGGCTGAATTACTGGAAATGTATCAAGCTGGATACAACAGAGGTGAAAATCAGTCCTCATAATTTATCTGCCCTTTCCCACAGGTTGAAAAAGATATGTCAGATGTGAGTTTGGGCCCTACTCCCATCCCAGAGCTTACCCACATCATGATTGGCTTGGAAAGCTGCTCATTTTTAGTAAGTATGAACCTCAAATCCTTTGGTTGGGGTGCCCTGTACTTGAGGGATCCCCAAATACCGGGTCCCACGTTAACTTTGGCACTCTTGCTGTTGCATGGACAGACAGGCAGCTTTTTCAGCGTTTGATGAAGGCACAGACCTTTACGCTCTTCTGCCACTTTTCCTTCTGACTCTTTCTCCCTCTTCGCTCAGCCCAGACCGTTGAGAACTCTGCTGTCAGCTGACTGCGTTTCTTGTCGCACTCCAGGAGGAAGATTTCATCCCCTTTGCAGTGTTAAACATGATGATGGGAGGTGGTGGCTCCTTCTCAGCTGGAGGGCCTGGCAAGGGCATGTTCACCCGACTGTACCTCAATGTGCTCAACAGGTTGGTTGGTTGAAGGGAGAGCAGAAACTGGCTTCTTTAGCAGGTCTACGTGGAAGGTTTCCTCGTTGGAAAGCAAACACCCTCAGGTTTAACGTCGGCTTATTCTGCTTGAAACACACAGGACTGATTTGTCCGTGGGCATTTTTGAGAGAGTGAAAGTGAAGGGTAGAAGTGACCGGGGCTCCAGCTCCCTCCATGAGCCCTTAATGAGGGGATATTAATGGAACTGACAGTTCTTCTAGTGATACTGCCCCGTATCGCTCTGGGTTTGGTCTCGAGGATGCAAGTGGAGAGACGGAAGCAGATGGCACGTGCAGAAATTCCCAGCAGAAAGGACTGGCAGTTCTCACTGGCACTGCTGAGAATCCTGAAAATGCGTTCGGAAGGGACTGGCTGCCCCTGTTGGTTTAATGTTTACGCTTCAATTCTGTTTTTAGAATCCTGTTTGTATACTCACAGGCACCACTGGATGTATAACGCGACCTCCTACCACCACAGCTACGAGGATACGGGTCTCCTGTGCATACACGCCAGCGCAGATCCCAAACAGGTACGGCCTCCCGTACTCGGAGACGGGCGTCCTTCAAAAAATCACTGCATCGCTTCTTGCCAGACGGTGACGTTCAAGGATGAGCGCTCTTCTCATCTTCTCTCCGTTCTCTGGTTTCCGTAGGTTCGAGAGATGGTGGAGATCATCACCAGAGAGTTCATTCTAATGGCGGGAGCAGTAGGAGAGGTCAGCAGCCCAACCAGCCCTCCGTGCAGATGGTCTTGGAGCTGAAATTGTGCCTTGTGCTGGCTCTCTGGGCAACCTGGGCCAGGGTCTCACCACCCTCAGTATAAAATTCTTCCTTCTCTCCTGCCTAAATCTCCCTCTTAGTTTCAAACCATCCCCCCTCCTGTCCCAACAGGCCCTGCTCAAAAGTCTGTCCCCATCTTTCTGACAGGTCCCTTCAAGGCCTGAAAGCCCTCAAGGTCTCTCTGGAGCCTTCTCTTCTCCAGGCTGCACAAGCCCAACTGTCCCAGCCTGGCCTCCCAGCAGAGGGTTCCAGCCCTCCCAGCATCGCTGGGGCTCCTCTGGCCCCTCTCCCAACAGGTCCCTGTCTCTCCTGTGCTGAGGACTCCGGAGCTGGAATGTGATTTCTTGTGTTGGAGAGCAGTGGCCAGACTGGTTTGAACACCTGTTTGTATTTGCTGCTGGTTTACAGGTAGAACTGGAGCGAGCGAAGACGCAGCTCAAGTCCATGCTCATGATGAACCTGGAGTCTCGGCCGGTTATCTTTGAAGACGTGGGAAGACAAGTGTTGGCAACAAACACACGGAAGTTACCTCATGAGCTCTGTGCCCTGATCAGTGAGTAGCTGGCGCCTTCCCTGGCTACAACTGGGTGGGGGCAGCAACTTGCAACGTGTTCTTGTAGCACAGATGAACTGTCTTAGAGAGCCTGGGGGCATAAACACTACAGGTCATGTTTCTACAGATAGATATTCACACTGATCTGCTCACTTCCTTGCAAGGGAGCTTTTTTTTTTTTTTTTTTTTTTGTGAGAAAGAATGAAAAACCGAAACAAGCGTGGTAGAGAAGGTCTAGAATTACTGACTGGGGTTTTTTTTAAGCATCATACTAAAGCAGCTCTCTGTTTTTTACAATGTAGTTGTCACTGCCCTACCTTTTGTTTGTTTTCCTGCAGGTCAGGTGAAATCCTCTGACATCAAGAGAGTCGTCACGAAGATGCTTCATAAAAAACCAGCTGTGGCTGCTCTGGGTGACTTATCCGATTTGCCCACCTACGAACACATCCAGGCTGCGCTGTCCAGTAAGGACGGGCGACTCCCTCGGCTGTACCGGCTCTTCCGATAAAGCACCGCCTCCTGCACACCTCTGACGGACTTGCTTCTTTTCTAATATGTTTTTGAGATTGTGATATTGCTGCAAACCCTTCTCTCCCCCCCGCCTCATCTTCCCAGGCACCCTGTGCAAACATGGAGCTGTGCTACAGCTGAACAGAACTGCTTCACGACACTGGGCTGTGAAAAGCTGGTGTATTTTGCCCCTCAGAGTAGGTTACAAGAGAGGAGGGGGGTGTAGGGCCTTCTCCTGGCACTAGGGAGAAGACAGCAAGCCAAAGGAGTCATGGCTGCAATGGGAAGCTTGGATCTGAGGAGGAGGAAATGGCTGCTCTGTGTTACCACTGAATTGTATCAGCAGCAGAGGTGGGATGGTCACACTGGAGGCCCTGCTTGAGGAATGTGGTAGCAAATGAAAGAGCTTGGCTTCCACACCTGAATTCAAAGACTCTTTCTAGCTGTTACCGAGGTGAGCAGACTTGGCCAATCTGATTTAGGAAATACTAGTTACTGTCTGTGTCAAATTAGGTAATTTTCGTGCAGTCTGGGTCTTGTTATGAGCCCCACGAATCCATTTCACCAGCTGCAGAACTGCTGGGGGTCACACTTCTGGAAGTAACTTCATCCTGCTCAGAGGACAGTAGACCTGTGGTGTAACTAAGGTTCTGTGGGGTCCACCTACAGCCATACTCGGCCTAACGCTACATGGACACTAACTCTACAATGAAAAGGATCCTGTTCTTCAGGTTTTTCCCTTGCCAGAGAACTAAGCTAGAGAATAAAAATTCTTTTACTCCCGAGTTGCTACACAAATGGCACGTGATTAAAGGAGCTGCTGCGGCTGCGCCTTAAACTCGTACCTACTTCCTTCGTTGTCACACAGATGAACTTCAGGCCTCGCAAAAAGACGACGTCAGTGTCGTCTCCTGGCAGAGATGTCGCTCAGCTGGGAGTCCAAATAACAAAACAACAATATTTAGAAAGCTTATGGCCTTGAAAAGTGACTGACCCCAGGTTACAGAGACACGAAGTGAAGCACCAGGCATCTGACATCCTGAAGAAACAAAGACCCAAAAGAAAGGAATGATCCATTTGATTTACGTGATCCCCCTGACACGTGGGCTTAGAAATGTAGACCCTTGATTTCTCTCGAAGCGCATTGGGAGGAGCAAGCGAAGCGGGAGCAGAACACCGTGAGGCAGCTATTCCCTGCATTACCCCCTGCCTTCCCTCGTGCAACAAGAAGAAAATGCGTTGCACTGCTTCTTGTGGAACCCCCAGTAGGGAAGAGTCCTGTCCAGTTGTTGTGTACGTTTGTAAAAAAATAAAGAGACCTCTGAATGACTGGAGCAAGCAGTAAGAGTTGTGAAATTCATCAGCTCGGGGCTGGGGTTCTTCCTAGTGGGTGAAATGTGCTTTGTTTGCTCAGTGTAAACCACCCCAAATAAATCTGTCCCACTTTCCCAGCTGGAGACAAACAGCTCGGATGATTAACATCCATCACACGCACAACTCGAGTTCTGACAACCTTGCAATGAAAGCTGCTTCTCATTTAAGGTATTGCATTAATTTATTACTTTTTTTTTATTATTCCTTTAAAAAGAAAGGAAATCCAAATACCTGATGGCTACAGACAGGTCAGTGCCAGAAATGTTTGTACCGCAGAAGAGAAGCTCTGTCTTGGACAGGTTGCATAGTTAGCAGCACTTCCTCCAAGTGGTTTGCACGGTGTTTTATGTACTAAGGTGATTAATGATCCAGCCAATCTGTGCCCATGAAGAGTTTTTACGTATTAGCCGTACTTAACATTTTACCAGTGCCATACTGGTCCACGCAGACACGTTTAGCCTTAAGACAACACTACTTCGAAAATAGCAAGTTAGTCACAGTCACCGAGTTGGAAAAAATAAAACCCACAAGGGATTAACTGTAATCAGAGGTAATGGAACGGACTTGCGCAGTTTCTCTGCGTCCTTCCCGCGCACGCTCGACATCATCATCGTCGCTTTGGTGAAGCTTTACCCAGTAGCTGTACCGAGACCGTTATTTGCAACTGAAGTGTCCTGCTGCTGAAGGCAGGTCAGGATTTATCCCCCTCAGGGAGGGCAAGCAAGTTAAGGAAGGGATTGTTTCAAAGTCTCAACAGCCAAATCCACGCTGTGAGAGATTGACAGTTACCCCCTTGGCAACAGAAGGCCTAGAAAGTAATGATTGAAAGGCAATTTTTTCTACACTTCAACCGTACAGCAGCACATTCACATAGACCTTGCTCTGGAGGACCCAAAGAGCCCAACAGAAGAGCACGCTCCTCACACAGAGCTGCCCAAGTCCCCTGACTGGTCCCTGGTCCACGTTTCGCAGAACACCGTACACTTGGCTACAGATCAGGAGGAAAAAAAAACCCAAAAAACAAACACAACCAACCCCGTGACGTACGTAAGCGAACCAGACCAAAGCAAACAGACACAAAAATCATCACCTTGCTGCAGGTTTTTCTCAGGTCCCCGGTCATGCCAATTCCAGAAGCTGTGCCCTCTGTGTGGAGTCATCCGTGTGGAGCACCCAGTTGCTTTCAAAGATAGTAAGAGTTAAAAATAAATCAATTCCATCTGTTGGGCTGGATGTCCTAAATAACCGACTCCGTTTTCTTCAGCAAAAGCACTTGAGCTACGTGGATTAGCTCATGCAAATGAATCCAGGATGAGGTTTAAGACATTCCTCACAAGCCACGGCAACTGCCAGAGGTGCTTAAGCAGACAATTCCCTGCGGAGTTCGCCGTGGCCTGAAATCCTCTCTCAGGGCACCTCTACCACAAGCAGTGCAGAGTCCCCAGCTCAGGAAATGCTACATATGCTGCTGGATTTTTGGTCCTTTTGCTCTTGCCGTTTCTGCAGTTCCCTCGTGATCCGTCTCTTTATTCCGATTAAATAGAGTTCTCGGTCAAACTGCCCTGCAGCAAGTGGGATGCTACAAAATAAACACAAGCACTTAGAGCAGGGCACAAATACATCCTTCTTGTTTGCCCAACATTTCCCAACTAGGGCCAGAAATCCCATTTTCACTCCCTGAAGGCATTCAGCTACTGCCCTGGGAGGAAAGGGGTAAAACCAAGTTGTTCTTCCACAGCAACAAGTCATGGTTTGTCACAACACGTTTCCATGAAGAAAATACTGGTTGTAAAAGGGAAAAATGTACTTTCAGTTTCAGCATGGACTTGCCTGCACTGCTAAGAGGCATACACAGAGGACATTTTTTTTAATCACCTACACCAAAAAAATATTCATTTGAAAAGCTAAACTAGCTTCTTGTTAACTTGGTGTGTTCACTGACACGGCTCCTGCACAACAGCTCTTCCCTTGGTTGGTTCCAGAGGTCAGAGGGGGACACCCCAGCAGCCCAGCTTCACAGACTCTGCAATACTTCAATACAAAAAAACCCCAAAAACCTCAATTCTAATTGCACCGCTGATCAAGTGCTTTGAGAAATCACCATTTTCTAGATATGAGTCTCAAAATCCCTGAATATGCTACTTACAGAAAAATAAATAAATAAATTAAATAGGTTGTTTCAGTGACTTTACCAAATTTCGTAAGTTCTACCAGCAGGACAGCCCACGAGGGGACACTGAGAACCTGGAGGAGCTCAGAATCCTCCATGGACATACGGCTGGGGAGGGAAAACAGTATTGATCCCAAAGAGGGAAAGAGGAACAGCAGAGGGGAGCTGTCCGTGCTGACAGGAAAAGCAGATTGGTGCATCCCAGACAAAACACAGATCTACCGTTTTATCTCCCCAGGGAGGATTAAGGGACCTGGCACCAGGGATTTAAGATGTCAGGGCAAGGTTTAAGTGCTCTTACTGTTCTGACCAGCGAGAGTAGATATTGGGTAAAGAACCAAACAGGCTGCAGAGAGCTACAGGGGATAAACTCTTCATTCAGCGACTTTCCCGAGGGGACAAATTCCGAATGGGAGCACCTGGAGGCCGGTGCAATGCTACCCAGTGGCACAGGGAGGTACTAACTTGTCTCTGCCAGGCCTCACTTTGACACGAAACAAGGCAAACACAGGCCGATGGTCTGAAGTCCTGATGCCAGGACAAGACGAGTACTTGACAGCGTGGATGTCGTCTTTGTACCGACTGCGGTAAACAACTCGATCCTGGGAGGCAGAGAGAGAAGGGAGACCGACGGTGACTCCCTTTGCACATCCGCCCCACCCTGGAAAGAAGTGCTGCTTCACAAATCCCTTCGTTTACCACACTCCACTTAGGGAAATTGTCTCAGCCAGGGCCACACCCACGAAGAACGTGGGTCTGACCCCACCGGCCGTGCCGTGCCCACCTCTGAGCGCAGGGGAAGATGCACAGAACAGGAGCAAGGCAGGGCAAATAAGATTAGCAGCCTGTGCTCACAGGTCCCACGACCCTTTCTTCCAAACCACTTCCACGCGCCCCGTTGCCCTGAAGCCACAAACCTCAGCACGACGGTATCTCAAGGGGACCAACTGTGGCAAAGCAGCTTTTTCTTGCCCAGTGAGAATCCTCTTTTGTGAGGCTGAGCAGCGCTTCGGAGCCGGCCGCTCTGAAATCCTCCCTTACCGTGTAGGAAGGCGTCCTTTGTTTGGAAGTGGTGTCGTAGCTGTCTTTTCCTATGTCAAACTTGTAGGAAGGACGGAAATGAATGTCAGCCTCTTGGAATCCTTTGAAAATAGACCCTGTAAGGGAAGGAGAGAACAGCATGAACAACAAATCCCTCCTTCTTAAGAGCCCAGCACACTTGCTGCATTTATTCAACGCTGCTTAACTAACGCTGGCTGGAAACCACAGCCCCGTGCGCACACGACTACAAAAACCTGGGTTTGGGCTCCAGAAAGGGAGTGAGCTCAAGTTCTTACACACTGAGGATAAAAAGTAGCCAGTGGCTATTTAAACCAAAAAACGCTCGGCAAATGAGCTTCCCCTTCCACTGCAAGCTCCTGATGCTTAGCAAAGGCCGGCGAGTCAAATCTCAATGTCCTAGACATGGAGGGAACGACGCGCAGTTTATAGAGGAATCAGATAAAACAGAGCAATAAAACACCACAGCAAAAGGCCTCTTGTACAGGAGACCACTGGATTTGACAACTGCTGACTTCCCTTTTGTTTTTTTTTGGGGAATTTAACAAGAGAAAGCAGGAAAGGTCTCTAGGAAATGGGGATTTGGCTGCAATTATTTCAGTGTGTGGGTATCTCTGTTCCTGAAGAGCAGGGAGAAAACCAGCTCACCCCTGCTCATCTCACTGGTGAGCTGGTCATATGCCAGCAGCTTGGACACGTCTGTTCCTGGGTTCTGGTTCAGGATGGAATCCACAGTCTCCCGATCCTTATTGAGTCGGAAGTTGAAGTCACCAAACCAGAACACTTCATCAAACCGCGTGGTGACGTCACCTGCAAGGCCAAGCCAGAAGCGTCAGGATCGAGGTAAACATCCCGAAAAGTTCCACGAGAAAAAGAAAATCCAGAACTTTTCTTCTCTTAAATCTCCTTTGAGGAAAATTTAAGTATATGAAGTAGCTACACGCTCAGTAAAATGAAACTCAATGAATTCTTTCGAAGTGAGGGCTGGATGATGCACAGCTTACTGAGAGTGCTGCTACATAGGTCTGAGGAACAGGCCTAAATCCTTTCCTTTTACTACCAAGAGATAAAATGCTTGAGTATATTTTCTGCCTGTGACCATCTCAGAATATGGTAAGAAAAAAGTCAGTAGAAAGCAGAATAGAAATTAAAAAAACCCAACAACATAGGAAAAGCTAAAAACAGACCAAACTATAGAACCCAAAACCAGTAAGAACAAAAAACCCAAATGTTACGCTGCAGATAAAGAGTAAATTCATCTTCCTAGAGAAAGGGCTTCTGCTTGTCTTAGCAGCACAGGATTAAGAGACAGTAACAGAATTTGGCAAGCAACACGCTCACCTGTTCATATGCAAATTGAAAAAATGTTCTTTCTATTCTTTGAAATAATTCCTACCTGCTCTAGAAAACGCTTTGAAAAATTGATTAAAATTACACCACAATTATCTTATTGCTGTCCTGAGAAAAATAACAGCCCCTGAAAATTCCTTTTGAGTTTTCACTCTCCCCTTCCACTCCAACCTCTCCCCGCACAAACTACTCCCCACCTCAAAACGACCCAAACAATAATCACGTCAACAATAACCATCCTCAGACAAAAGGCCTCTAAGTCTCTCTCTCTCTCCCATCTCAATCAGCTCTCTCATTTTCTCTTCCTTAGCACGGACCCAAAGCCAACACACGAGCTCCGTCCCTCGGGGCTCCCACACAACCAGAGCTTCACACTTACTGGAACAGGATCGATACGGGTTCGTGTCCGGAACGTTCTTGGGAAGTGTAAGGGCTTGGATGGTTTTGTTGTAGTCCAGTTTCCTCTCGTTCACTTTACTGTCCCCAGCTGAAAGACAGAGATCCCGTTATTGCCAACGCCGCCGCGTTTTCACTCAATTACCATTCTGGGCAACCGATGAACATCAGACGTTTTCCACCTCTAAAACCTAACACTCTGACCCAGGGGCGCTCACACTGAAAAACAATGACACAAAGCGTGGAAAAAGGGATACGACTGTACAGAGTACATTTCTGGGTTTCTAAACACAGTTCTTTTATAAGTTTGCTACCAAAAAATCCTCCTTCCTTCTTGCTCTCAGCTCAGCAAACCTGAACTTGGACTTCAGCCTGTCCTGCTCCCTTATCCCCCTGCGGCTTTTTTACCTTTGTCAAGCCGCTCGTCCCCCTCCCTCAACCGGGACACTTCTAACAAAGCTGCAAACGTCTCACATGTGAAGTGGGAGGTGATGAAGAGAAAGGAGGTCCCAAAAAACGTGAAGCAGATCCCCAGAGCTCCCTTGGTTTTGATCTGAGACACGATTCGCGTTGTCACCGTGGCGTACTCCACCTCTGGAAGGAGAAAAAGCAGCTGCTTTGACTGGAAAGGCTCTAGAGACGGCGAGCAAGGGAGTCAGGTGAGGGACAGCCCGATGGCAGCACCCCCTTCACCTCCCTGCCCTCCAGCTCTTGCTGGCCCACGCACCTGAGCAGAACCAGATGAGGTCCCTGCGGATGAAGACCGACATGTAGAGCACCCCGTGCGCGGCGGAGTAGAGCATGACGTAGTGGGGGCCCAGCGTCTCTTGCAGGCGGATCTCCCACTCTCTTCTGCAGGGAAGAACAACAGCTGGATCACAAGGACAGTACAAGAGACAATAACCAGGAAAGGAAATCAGTGTCATGAAAAGAGAGCCGTCCCCTCAATAAAGAACGCGGAGGAAGCGTCAGCAAAACCCCGGCGGCCACCGCGGTGCTGCCAAGAGGGCTGGGCTCTTGGTATTTACAAGTTTTTTGATATTTTCCTCTAAAGCCCATTTCCCCCAGTGCTCATGCAATGGAATTCAGAGTTGTATTAAATGAGCTGCTTACTGAAAATACTTAGAATACAGTGGAGGCTATTTCCAGGCTAATTAAACCCAAAGTAATTCATTAACAATAAAAGAGGATGGTTTATTACGTTGTTTTTACTACCTGTCTGGACAGCCTTCCTGAACCCCGACGACATACATGTCCTGGGCATAGTCAGGGTCTGTTGGCAATAAGAAGTCATCCAGATTCACTGGAAGTTCCTATTATAGGAAAAGAAAAAAATAATTAGTCACACAAAGCTTTGCCAGAAAAGCACCAGAAAAGTCATGGCTAAACTACCAAGTTCCACAGCACATGTGAACAATTCAGGCTTCAAAAAGCAGGTTAAAATTCTCCATCCTACGGCAGACTCCGGCTCCTGTGGCTCCAGCAGTAACCAGAGTTCCACAGTTCAGCCCCGGGGACCAGGAACGGGACGTTTCTCATTTCCCGCCATTTTTTTCCCCCAAGCTCAAAAGCTATTCACTGAGCACCCCAGGGGGTTGCTCCTGTCCTTCCAAGCACAGCTTCTCAGCAGGATCTTCTCACCCGGCAGGATCACTGTGGAATTCCTAGGCTAGGGAAAGGCGCAGGCAGGAGGCCGTGTTCTTTAGCAGAGACATTCTTACCACCAGCACTAAATCATCTCCGTGTGACCCGAACTGCAACGAAGCGTAAAGGAGCTGCCACACAAAGCTGGAGTGGCACCTGCAAGCTCCCTGCTTTTGTAACCGGTGCCCGGGGAACCTCGCTACCATGACTCACTAAGATGAACACACATAAGAGGGCTTAGTAATGTGATAAACATCAACTCAGGTTGACCAGGAACAGAGTCACAAACAGAAAAAACAACCAACCAACCAAACAAACCACCAGAGAAGTCTTTTCAGTGAAGCTGAGGTGACTCGACCGCTGCTAAGAGATCTGTGGAGGTTTATGTGCACGTACCTTCTGACCCTGCATGTTCCAGGTGGCCACAAAAATTCCAATATTGCGATCAGGGAAGTATCTGCTCAGTTCTTCTGCTCCCAGTAAGGCACCACTCGCCAGAAGGCTGCCTTCCAAATAGCTCCTGTGAACAGAAGACCCGTAAAAGAGCTTCTGAGGAAACGGCGACAGGTGGAGGAATGACTCGAGCCACTGGAATCTTGAGCTGAGAACACACCTTTAGCTCAAGAAAATTATGTTTAGCATTTACTTTATGTTCAGTTTGCCTAAAATTCCGTACAAAGTTCCAACCCTTATAGAGAATTCATGGATCAGATGCAAGAAAACAAAACTATTGTCATAAACCAGCCTTTTCAAAGCCAAGACACAGGTATGATGGTGAGACTGACGCCGTGCAGGTTCTGTGAACACCGAAGCCGTCCAAAGTTCTCCGTCCCTCTAGAACTTACCCCAGACACAAAATGAAGAGATTGGTTTGATATCTGAGTATCGTGAACAGCTCCGTGTACTTAAAACACCAACACTGAGAATGGCAGATTTACCTTCTAGCACCAAGCTGCTCCTAACCAGGGATTCAAACTCCCACTCTTCCTTCAGCGCAGCTCAGAGTAGCTCCTGAGTAAAGGATTCATCCAGCCCAAGGTCTAAAAGAAGATCCCCTGCACCAAGGGCCAGCTCTGTCCCCGCAGGGACCGCGCCGCTTACGAAAGCGAGAGGGGATCGGCAAAAGGGCTGCGGGTCGAATAAGCTTTTTTAATCTTCATAAACTCTCCGAGGAACAACCACAGTCTGGGAACGCCGTGCAACTCACCAGTCTGCCCAGCTGCCCACCGGGCTCCCAGCAGCTTTGCTGAGGGAACTGAAGGAAAACCCCTCACGGTGAAGAGTAACAATTGATCCTTGGGGCTTTTTTTTCAGTTATTTTTTAAACAGAGTTTCAAGCTAAAATATTTGGGGTTTTTTTCCTGTTTTTTAACACGTCAGTTAAAGCCCAGTGTAAAAAAACTCCATTTTCCCCAACTGTTAGCACACACACAGGCTATTTCTTCTTATTTAAACATTCTTACCTAAATATTACAAGCAAGCTGACAGCAAATCAAACTTATATTTATAAAAACTAACACCCAGCTGAAAGAAACAAATCTAGAGCGTTTGTGCTAATCCCATCTTCAAACCGTTCCCAGCCTCCACAGCAGGTTAAAAAACACAGAATAACTTTTGGGCTTTCCCGAGCGGTCGGAAAGTCCCTGCCCAGCGGGATCCCACAGGGCAACGGGCTCCCTGCAACACATCCCTAACTTCGCCCCGAGAACCTGGGGTGGGGAGGGAACACGTACCTGCTTCGGACATCCTTGGAGCGAATGGGAGTGAGCAGGCTGAACGTAGACTTCATGGAGTCCGTGGAGCAATTGTCGTAGACCATCCCGTTGCCGTGCAGCCTGGTGTCGCTCAGGCTGCTGCTGACCCTCCCAAACTTGTGCTGAGAATAATGGCGATAATCCAGACAATCTGAGTCGATCCTATTAGCTGTCCTCGGCGCCAGAGAGGCCCCGTGGAGCTCCACGGGCGGCAGAGGTCGAGCCGGCATTATTTGGGACAGCCGGGGTTTGCCTCCCGCGAACGCTTTCCCCCGCAGAAGGCCGCCAAAGGCACTGGAGATCTCGGAGGCTCGTTTCCCCAGGTCGGAGGAGCCTCCTCTGCTCTTCCCCACGGGACCGGCTTCCGAGGCGTCCGGTGAACTGTGCGAGGAATTCTGGTGGCAGGGGCTCGCCCTGCCCCTGACAGGAGGGCTGAGGGACGCTTCCTGCAGAGAACCGTTCGAGGAGCTTGTCTCGTTGGGATCCGTCAGACTTTCCTGGCTCGTTCTAAACCTCCTCCACTTCCTCCAGCTTTTCTCATCCAGGGACGCGGCACGCTCCAGACGGGGTTTCCGAGGAGGCCTTGGAGTGATGGATTTAATTTTCATATTAGCTTTGAGTTCACCCGGGAGAAGCTTTAAGGTTTCATTTAGAGAGGTGCCTACACTTGGAGGATCCTCAAAGGTAAGCACCCCGTTGCCAGCAGCCTCCTTCTTGGCCGCTTTGCCAGCTTTTTTAGCATGCAGGTCCTGTACTGCTCCGCCTTCCATGCTCCGAGTAACACACGTCCCTGAGTGCTGTGGAAATCCATTTGGAGTACTCATTCTCCACTGGGTACCAACTATGGACGCTGCTCCATAGGAAGAGCTCCTCACTGCATGGCTTCTTCCCTGGCCGAGCCTGTAAGTTCATAAAGCTTTAACCGAGCCAGAAAGACATGGGAACTGAAGATGGCTCAAGTCTTTAGCTGAGAACGAAGGGCAGGAGTAGGTGTAGGCCGATGCATTGTCTGCAAGGTTTCCAGAGGTGGGATACCTGGATTTCCCCATGAGAAACACATAAGAATGAAAAGTTACCGAGCCGCAAACTCTGCTCCTTACTCAGAGGGCAAGCTCCTCACAGCACCTCCCTCTAGAACAATTCACACCTTAATGTGACCTTGTCAGAAAACCAATGTTCTTCTGTGTTGTTTTGCTTTTTTTTTCAGCAGAGCACTGAACTGACGTCCTCGCTGCCGTGGGCATCGTGGCTGCGTACGGACATCTTCCAGACACGGCTGTGGGTACCGTCAGTGTGAAAGGAAATTAAAACTGTGCACAAATCACAAAACCAGAGCTTGTTCTCCTTGCTACCAGAACAACCAGCCTTTGGCTGCCCATGGCACTCGCTACCAGAGGCCAGGAAATTTGCAGCCATCTCACCTTCCACCCTGAGCTCCCACTGAGGAGATCACTGACACCTTTTCTTGCTTTGCACCAACCCCCGGCCGCTGCCGCTGAAACCGGGAAAACACCTAAGGAGCGGTTTTAGGGATACGGGTTCAAGGCAAACTCCTAGCCGCGGGGGAGGCCCCTCGTTATTCTGTGGTTACCGCAAAGCAAACTCCGCACCCGCGGCGGCACCGCTGCAGCTCCGCCCTGGAAAAGCCAGATCCCGCTACCGCACCCCCCGGGACGCCGTTTGGGTCCCCGCGGGGCAGCCGCCCGCCTTCTCCTCGGAGCCGGCAGCAGGACCGGGCGGTGGAGGTGGCAGCGGCCCCTGGCGGCCCGGAGGACCGCGCGGCCGCTTCCCGCCCTGCAGAGGCGGTAAATAAAATAAAGTCACGAATCGTTGCGAGTTAAGGCGCATTTAAATAAGCAGTTTAAAAGCCAAGCATTTTGTACTGTAAAAATGTCGCTTTATATTAAGTCTCCAGCTTTAAGTTCGCACATTTCATTGAAAATATTTAAAGCGGTCCCGGCCCAAACCAGTCCCAGGCTGAGCCAGTGCTCTCTGAGCTCCCTCTGTCTAAACAGATTATCTTCAGAGGTTCCTTCACTCGGCTTCCTAAAGCAATGACCACAACAAGTAGGAAAATGTGAAAGTGCTCCAGAGCGCAAAATATTTTATTTCAGAATTTACAGTGTCAAATCTTACACTTAGGAAAGAGCCGCCCCCAGCTCAAAGGGAGCCTTGGTGAAGGAAGTTGTTTGGCAGTCTCTACTGAAAGGAGAAAACCACCAGCAGCCTGGCTGAAGTCAAGGAAAGCCAAGTGTCTGACTGGGTTTCAATTATAGAAAAGTAAACGACACCGACTGCTGCTGACCACATCTGGAATTGAGTATGGACCATTATGCAAAGGTTTCTAATCCCCCACAAACAGCGCTTTGCTTCGGCTACATACGAACCTTTTAGGACATACATAAGGCTATCGAGATCTCAGAAAGGTGGCATTATTCAGGAAAAAAGAAAACAAACCAAAAAACAAAGAAACCACAATTGAGGCCCAACACTGGCAATTTCACATTCGTCTTATTTCTACTCACGGGCAGAAATTCAAGTAAAATCAACTAGTTCGGTGGCAAGTTCTAAATAAAATATGGCCTAATGATTTAATAAATATTTAAAGTTTATTTCTCTCTTTGCAGATAATTCAGATTCTTCAGTGGATAAGAACGTTGCATACCATGGTTTTCAAGATTTCCTATATTAAACCTACAGCTTTTGAAGTCCAGCAGTAGAGGTCTAATCCAGCTACTTTTAGTACGTTTGAAATTCAGCTGTTAGCTATTTAAGACCTGGGTTAATGGAAAGTCAAGGAGAGATTATGCTGATTCCGGCACTCAACAGGAAAAAAAAACAAAACAAAACAACAAAACCCTTCAACTTTCAAGCTGTTCTCACCTTAATTGTACAGTGCCAGGAGTTTGAGAGAAAGCAAGGAACCGTATTGCACTTCAAAGAACAACTCACTCGTCAAATAGTACAGCGTTGGCTATGATACAGAGAGCTTCTGTCTATACAACTGGCTTTACAAGGAGTCTAAACCACAAACTACATACAGACTAGGAAAGAGCCAAATCAAGTTAGTATTAGATTACAGTCACAGTTTTCATTCAATATAGGTCAATTTATTTGGATGAGCTGTGGCTCCCCGTCCCACCCCGCCCCCCTTCCGAAAACACCCCGGCGTCGCGCCCAGAGGAACGGCTCCCGTTTCAGAGGCTGACAAACCCAGTCCTCTTTGATAAGCATCACAATTGTGCATGGTCCTCTTAAGGCCACAGAGTGTTATGTTACAACGTGGACGTGGTTTTCCCCCCCCCTCCCACCCCTGCTGGGAGGGGAGTATCCTTCAGAAATTAAGGAATCCCTGAAACTCTCTCTTCCAAGGTCACACTAGTAGATTTAAAATAAACAAGGAATAAATTGCCCACGCAATTGACACATCGTTTTTGTAACAGACGGCAACTATTTCCTCCTTTGTGTCTATTCTTGAATCACAGCAGAGCTGTTTCTAGCCAGGTTTAAAAGGAAAAGTTACATTATTTTGTGTTTGGTAATGATTGGCCTACATGAGGTGCAAGTAGGGAGACAGGAGAAAACAAAAATCACCCATCATTAAATTTCTGTCATGTCAACTGCAGGTAGTACTGATATTGAGTAGTACTCAGAATAGATCTTTGAATACTCAGAATTTCAAAAACAAAGCCACTGCCTTTTACTTCAACGTTGGATACTTCCTCTGTCCGATTCTTCCCAGTCTGGAACTTCCAGTGCCTGCAGGAGACTGAAAAAAAAATAGGAATAAAAAAAAAATACTCTGCTAAAGTGTCACACTGGAGACAAAATACAAAAAGTTGGCACTAAAGTATGAACTCAAACTTGTTAAACAGGTGCCAGACTTGGTCTACGTGCAGATCTAACGCTCTACATGCAACAGATTAAGACAGTGAAACAAAAATCACAGAATGGTTTAGGTTGGAAGGGACCTCCAAAGGTCATCCAATCCAAGCCCCCTGCAGGGAGCAGGGACATCCTCAACTCCAGCAGGTTGCTCAGAGCCTTGTCCAGCCTCACCTGGAATATCTCCAGGGATGGGGCCTCAACTCCCTCCCTGGGCAACCTGTCCCAGTGATTCACTGCCCTCAGGGGGAAGAAATTATTCCTGACATTCAACCAAAACCTGCCCTTCTCTAGTTTAAAACCCTTGCCCCTCGTCCTGTCACTCCAGGCCTTTGGGAACAGCCCCTCCCCAGCCTTCCTGGAGCCCCTTCAGGCACTGAAAGGTCCCTCTTAGGTCACCCTGGAGCCTTCTCTTCTCCAGGCTGAACAACCCCAGCTCCCTCAGCCTGTCTTCCTAGGAGAGGTGTTGCAACCTGCTGAGCATTTTCGTGGCCCTCCTCTGGACTCCTTCTATCAGGTTGTTCACAAGTTTTGTTCAAAGTGCAGACAAAGCCTTTACTCACTTGTGCAAATTGAGAAGGATTGTAGAACGGTACCGTCCCTGCTGAAGGTGCCCCCGGAGGCGGCCCAGCTGCAGGCTGGAAAGTAGAGAATGCTGAAGTCAGAGAAGGGCAGAGCTCCCCTGTCTCTCAGAGGTGTGGTTTGCTTTGTCATACAGAGCAAACAGTCACAGGAACAATGCCAACAACACGGAGAGCGCAGCGTATCGTAACCACCGCCCAGCGCGGTTTGCATCCGTATCTTTAACGGTACCGCTCAAGGTAGGAACTGGCAAAACACACGTCACATGCAGCAACTGGAAAGAGCTCTGAAAATCCAAAGCATGCAAAAACCAAAACAAGACACCGGTGCCACTTCACTGCATTAGTACCTCCTGCTTTTGTTAGTAGACCTTCGGACTCGCCCCCCAAAAAAAGAAACGTTCTAAGCCAAGTTTTGCTTTATGAAGAAACGTCAGAAAGTGTTTGTGTCACCCCCTTAGGGTGATCCCAACCCCCCCAGCACCGGAACTCAGAGCAGAGATGAAGCATTCCTTTAATTCCTACAGGGGCTTTTGTGGATCAAACAGGCCGTGGTATTAACGGTGATTTGAGACTGGTGGCAGCAGCAGAACGACAAAGTTTTGCTTGTGAGAGTCCTTTTAGGATAGCTTTTGGTTTTGGGGTTGTTTTTTTTTTGTTCGTTTAAGATCAACAGATTTCTTTGGTATTCCTGGAAAAAGCTGATTGAAAATTTTCAGGGAATCTCTTAGGAAGGTGAACACAAACAAAAAGCATGCTTGGATTACGTGCACTCTCATCAATACAAAAAACAACCTCTGAAGACCCTGTTTGAGTGTTAAAAGGAACACTACATCATTAATTACTTTTAATGTTACTTCCATGAAATGAGAAGAGGGGAAAAATGACTAAAAGTAGCATTAGTATTTGAGCGAATGCAAAATAAAGAGGGGGAAAAGTAAATAAGTTAACAAATGAGGATGGCCAGCCACATGTACCTGATTAAAATGCTGGCTTACTTCNAAAAAAAAATACTCTGCTAAAGTGTCACACTGGAGACAAAATACAAAAAGTTGGCACTAAAGTATGAACTCAAACTTGTTAAACAGGTGCCAGACTTGGTCTACGTGCAGATCTAACGCTCTACATGCAACAGATTAAGACAGTGAAACAAAAATCACAGAATGGTTTAGGTTGGAAGGGACCTCCAAAGGTCATCCAATCCAAGCCCCCTGCAGGGAGCAGGGACATCCTCAACTCCAGCAGGTTGCTCAGAGCCTTGTCCAGCCTCACCTGGAATATCTCCAGGGATGGGGCCTCAACTCCCTCCCTGGGCAACCTGTCCCAGTGATTCACTGCCCTCAGGGGGAAGAAATTATTCCTGACATTCAACCAAAACCTGCCCTTCTCTAGTTTAAAACCCTTGCCCCTCGTCCTGTCACTCCAGGCCTTTGGGAACAGCCCCTCCCCAGCCTTCCTGGAGCCCCTTCAGGCACTGAAAGGTCCCTCTTAGGTCACCCTGGAGCCTTCTCTTCTCCAGGCTGAACAACCCCAGCTCCCTCAGCCTGTCTTCCTAGGAGAGGTGTTGCAACCTGCTGAGCATTTTCGTGGCCCTCCTCTGGACTCCTTCTATCAGGTTGTTCACAAGTTTTGTTCAAAGTGCAGACAAAGCCTTTACTCACTTGTGCAAATTGAGAAGGATTGTAGAACGGTACCGTCCCTGCTGAAGGTGCCCCCGGAGGCGGCCCAGCTGCAGGCTGGAAAGTAGAGAATGCTGAAGTCAGAGAAGGGCAGAGCTCCCCTGTCTCTCAGAGGTGTGGTTTGCTTTGTCATACAGAGCAAACAGTCACAGGAACAATGCCAACAACACGGAGAGCGCAGCGTATCGTAACCACCGCCCAGCGCGGTTTGCATCCGTATCTTTAACGGTACCGCTCAAGGTAGGAACTGGCAAAACACACGTCACATGCAGCAACTGGAAAGAGCTCTGAAAATCCAAAGCATGCAAAAACCAAAACAAGACACCGGTGCCACTTCACTGCATTAGTACCTCCTGCTTTTGTTAGTAGACCTTCCGACTCGCCCCCCAAAAAAAGAAACGTTCTAAGCCAAGTTTTGCTTTATGAAGAAACGTCAGAAAGTGTTTGTGTCACCCCCTTAGGGTGATCCCAACCCCCCCAGCACCGGAACTCAGAGCAGAGATGAAGCATTCCTTTAATTCCTACAGGGGCTTTTGTGGATCAAACAGGCCGTGGTATTAACGGTGATTTGAGACTGGTGGCAGCAGCAGAACGACAAAGTTTTGCTTGTGAGAGTCCTTTTAGGATAGCTTTTGGTTTTGGGGTTGTTTTTTTTTTGTTCGTTTAAGATCAACAGATTTCTTTGGTATTCCTGGAAAAAGCTGATTGAAAATTTTCAGGGAATCTCTTAGGAAGGTGAACACAAACAAAAAGCATGCTTGGATTACGTGCACTCTCATCAATACAAAAAACAACCTCTGAAGACCCTGTTTGAGTGTTAAAAGGAACACTACATCATTAATTACTTTTAATGTTACTTCCATGAAATGAGAAGAGGGGAAAAATGACTAAAAGTAGCATTAGTATTTGAGCGAATGCAAAATAAAGAGGGGGAAAAGTAAATAAGTTAACAAATGAGGATGGCCAGCCACATGTACCTGATTAAAATGCTGGCTTACTTCACGTGATAATGAACTCATTGAACTAGAGCGCGAAAGCTACAAAACAGCAAGAACACACAAATACAAAAAAACACAAATAAAAAAAGTCGTCATGCATGTCACTGCCCCAAGCTTTCAGTCGTTTAATTTCATTTTACAAGTCTCACTGCCAAAGGTTAAACCAACTTCAAGTTAAAAAAAAAAAACCAAACCGAACAAAACAAAGTAAAGCCAGAAGTTAGTTTAAATCAAAAGGACTTCTTAAAGCACAAAATTACGTAGATCTAGAAACCATTTAGTAGGAACAAAGGTAATGTTACTCTGCCTGGCAGACAGCACCCTGTTCTCCTCGCTGTGTCTTGCACTTCGTATTAGTGACATGACAGAGGCATGCAGGGAGGCAACAAGAGATCCTCAAATCCATACATTTTACCCTGAAAAAGGCTTGCAAAAGTCTATTTACATGGAAAAGGAGTTCACACCACAGAATGTAGGACACTGAGCCTGAACTTCTCACACGGGCTTAGAGGTCTTTTCAGGACAATTTTGGAGGGAGTCACAAGATTCCATCTGGGCTGCTCATCAGCAACTGAACCAGTTGCTTGTTGGTTTAGATGGCCCACGTTAAGTCCACTACAAATCAATGGTTTAAATATGCTGCAGAAGTCATCAGCTAACTACTTTGAATCAAGCCTTACCTCTCCTGACTGGGAGCCATCTGGGTTAGAAACGGGAAGTCCAGATCCAGGAGGAAGGATTGCAGGATTTAAATACTAAAGAAAAAACAACACACTTGCGTTTAGCTTTGTTTCTACGATGCTATTTCCCATGTTTGCCATATTGATCCCACTGAAGCAGAAGGACGTTACAACACATTGAGCCATCCAGTGTATGGCTCCTCTTAGGTTCTCGGTACTTTTCTTGACACATCCTGCACCCACAAAACCTGCAGCCCTGCAGAAAATTCAACTTATCATGGGCTTCCCACTTCCATTTCACTTGCCTTTCTTCCACTACAATGCTATACACCAACATATTCCCTACAACAACGTGCTTTGTACGCACTGTGGATGGGAAACTACTACTCAGCATCGCAAGGGTTTTTTAATTAGAAGTTTGACTTTTATATACACAAAAGATTCTTTCTAACCCACCTCTGGTTCCACAGCTGCAGCAGGATCCGTGCTGGGTTGATGTGCAGCTGCCGTGTGCTCTGCAGCACCAGTCCCTTCCAGCGGCTGGGGTTCCCCTGGAACTACAAAGGAAATGGGATTTAGTCAAATGCACCATACTAGGGGGCTTGATTCTGCAGAATGAGCAGCAGGGACTTCAGCAGAACTGAATTTCTACAGTACAGTTCATACAGATAATCTTGGTGTAACAAGGCGTGTCGTGAAGGCAGAACAAAACCCTGACAGACTGTACGCAAGCGTGCAGGTAGGACCTTGCCCTTTCCTTCACCAAATAGCAATCCTGGGACTAGGAATAGGTGTTGGAAGAGGGCACATGGTGTTGAGCAACACAGGAATACTACACAGTCCAAATTCTGCTTTTTGAGTGGCCTAGTGACTCCACAACGGGAGAATAAAAAAGCGAGCAAAACAGAGGATCCCTTTGCAGCACGCAGAGCTGGGCTCTACTAAGCCCTTTGTTTCATTGCAGTTCCCAGACTGGTTCTACTTCTAAACCAGATTGGAGTTAACAAGATTTAACATTCTTCAATGCTCGTTAAAGGCTCCATAGAGTCAAGAGTGACTCGGATAACCACATGTCCATAAATAACCATACAAGCTCCTCACAATTTTATCCACTCATGACCCACCTGAGTTTGGAACAAATACATTTGCAGGAACTGGCATCGGTGCCAAGGGGGCAAAGAGGTCTGAGGGTGCAGGAAGAGCACCGCTCGACTTGGTTCCGCCTGGATTCAGGACATCAACGTAACGGGCTCTGCTTCCAGCTGAAACGGAAAAATCCAGAAATAAGTCTTGTGTTAGTCATCTCCAAGTCTATTTGAACAGTCTGTGGGTTAAACCATCTTCCAGAATCAGAACATAATCTGATCAGTGTAGAAGCAAAGCCACCACCAGTCACAGCTCCCCGATATCCTCCAGTTGCCAGCTGTTCCCAAACAACTCCTGAAAAGCCAAGACTTCTGCCTTCACGTTTTATGCAAGAGAGAAAATCTGAAGTCTTCCATACAATGTTGTCCAGTACCTGCTCTTCTGGAGAAGATGTTGACAGGGGCACCAGGGGGGCCTCCAGGTCCGCCTCCAGGTCCAGGTGGAGCTGTCTGAGGAACTTTAGGAAATCCTGTTGGAGGTGGTGGCGGAGGTTTACTCTGCAGGGAAAGAAAAAAAAAAATAAAAATATCCAATCGCATCACAGAGGGATTTAAATCCACTATCTGTCTGATGACTCCTTTTCCTCCCCTATTCTAGAACATGTAAAATTGAGATACAGGTGTACACCTTGTAGTGGAGACCAGTAGTCCTCATCTTTCACCTGATAATTAATATCAGGACATTTCTATAACCCATCTCCACTCCAAAAGGAAAGACTTACAATAGTGATTCTCATCATTTGTTTGTGTTTTGAGCAGATCCCTGAATGACCAGGATGGATAGGACGTGGGATTTTCTTTGCTACACGATGCATTAGATTTTCAAAACTCTCTCTTTTTCCCCTATATTCTGTCTGCAGCAAATCAATTAACAAGCAATTATCTAGGTGATGCCAACCTCTATATAGGGACACACCGGGTTAACTTTAGAGCAAACTCCCTTGTAAATTGAATCACAATTACAGGATCCACAGCAGCAACTAAAGATACAAATGGTTTCCTAAGGATGTAGACTTCAAGAACACGTTGCCTGTTTAGTCTCAAGGTGTTGCACATTTTAATTCAAATTTAGCAAAAGGCAGCTCTGAAGAGCTAATAACAAATTAAAGAAAATTGTGTGCCAGTACAGACTGCAGTTCTCTACCTAGAAAAATAATGAGTACTCAGATTTTTACCTCCTCTTCTGGTTCATCCAGATTAACCCAGCGTTGTTTCTGTTCATCCCAGACGATCTACGAGAAAATCACAATCCAAAGATGAGGAGTTCAAACACAGCTCTTAGGCCAAAAATAAGTAATAATAATAATAAAAAAAAAAAAATCTAGATTTTTTGTAAAAAGTCAGTCTTGGAATAAGCATAACCTTGAAAGTTTTTTTACACTTTTGTTTACTTGTCAAAGCAATGTTCATGTGCCGTTCAGGAAAACATTTTGAACAAATTAAAATGTATAAAGATTTTTGTGATTTAGGGGCCCTTACTGATTTGTTCTTGTCGTCTGGAAGGTGAGCTTCGTTCTTTCCTTTTCCCATCAGCCAGCGAAGCCAGTTTGCACCAGTCTGAAAATAAATTATTCAGTTAATTGTCTTAATGCCGTCTTTGCAGGCCGGTAAGAAACATTCATGCAACAATTCTTTTTCTGTTAGGGACTTCAACTCTTGAGCCCAGAGCTGCACTTAAATAGAAAGAAGCAGTTCAGTCAGGACCTCAGAAATCCATACCCTAGACCAGAAGTAGCCACATACAAATACCACAACAAACCTCCAGCTATAACCCCCTTCCTTAGAAAGGTTACCTTTCTAGGTGCTGGCTCCTTTTTTGTTTCTTTTTTAGTCTCTTTCCCTGCAGGAACAGAGGGAGAAGGAGAGGGCTGTTGTGCTGTGGAGTTGGATCTCTCTCGTCCCACAGAATGAGCAGAGGACTCTGAAGTTGTTCGAGATCTTCGCCCATAACCCTGTATTTCAAACGTACAGGAAAATGCAAAAGTTGTCACTGCTGGAGTGATGGATTAACATTTCATCTTGCTAAGCAAATTCTTCCTTTGGAAAGTTAGTAATAGAAAGAGATACAAAAGCAGGTGAAAGAAAAAAAACCAAAACATAAATAAGAATGAAGATTTAGTAAAGGAAAGAGCCTGCCCGTGGCGTACCATGTGTGCCGACGACTGAGACGCAGATCTGGATCTTCGTCCTGGTGCCTGGTTAGATATAAAGCCAGGACATGCATAATAAGCAAGCAGCTAAATATCTGACACAACATTCACTGCTTATCAAGAATTTCCACACAATTGAAAAAAAAATATTCAAGCTGGTTATTTGGGTATTTCTATCTCCTGACATACAGGAGGCGCAGAAAAAGAGCTCAAGTCTGGCCAAGTACTTGCGCTGTCATGGAACTGGTCCATCAAAGAGTTCAATCAGGACATTGCTGCGCAGGCTTAACCAGCCCACATGAGGAAAGATATAAAAATGCTGCACCAGGGAGTGGTTGTTGCATTTTTTCTTCCCCTTCAACATTACAGGTGAAAAAAAATAAAATAAAACATTCACTACTTCTTCTGTAAGTATAGTTAATGTCTAGTTAAAGTCTCCCCATCTTTTGCCAGTTGCCAAATGTATCCCTATTAAAATGTTTATATTATTTTTTTCAAACAATTGTCACTTCAGGAGACTAAACTAACTTCCAAGGAGATACCAGCTGCAGTGAAAGCACTGTATATTTAAAAATGGGGGTTGGGATTTTGATAAACACCTTCCACACTTCCAGTCATGACCCAGTGGTAGTCAGCACTGTGCTTTTACAAGTCAGGCACAGGATTGTTCTTTAGGGCCTGCTTGTTTCACTTGAAGTGTGCTACAAGTTCTTCTGGCTATGAACAATCATTCTGGGAGGTGAGAAGAGGAAGGCAGGGCAGAGAAATATAAAAATCAAATTCACAGACAACAGCCTGATTTCACCCTCCCGATTGAAAAAAATAATTATTTTTAGAGAAGAAAATCATGGCCAAACTTTTTCTTCTGCTTCTTGATTATTTTTCCTACTGAAGGGGAAGGACAGTGGGAAAGAAAAACTTCAAGCCTTGCTGAAGAGCAAGACAGAGCCCAAATACACTCCTGTGTTTGTGAAGACGTGCAATGCAGCTGACATTTGGTGAGGAGGTGGATGAAATAAAGATACCATGCTCGCCATCCTGCCGTAGAAATCCTCTTCTCGCTGTTCAGGGAATGAGTTTTGTGAGGGAGACTCTGGGGCAATTCTCTGCATTCCTTAAGAAAGCAAATTAGATAATATTAGTGGGGGGGGCAGTGGGGGGCACACAACAACCACCAAAAAAGAAAACCCAAAACACCCAAACCCCACAACACTTTTAAAGTAAAATTTATCACTAATTATTAATTTTGTTAGAAAAAACCCGGTCATTTAAAGAATGGGAACTGTGGTTGCTGTGATTTTTATTTTTTTTATTTATTTTGTCCTGCATGAGTATGATGTTTGTTCTGAACCCAGGTCAGAGCAGGCTGAGGGATGCAAAATGTATGGGGTGGCTTAAGGTTCTTCACATCGCTAACACAGCCCGGCCAAACTCCTGTACACCTATCATCACTCAGCTAAAGCTTGTCAGCATCCTAGAAGCTGATGTCCAGAGGCAGAATTCCCTGAGGTGCCAATCACAGACCTTACAACCAGAACTGCCAGTCCCAGTGCATTCTGTGATGCCCTGTCAGGGTCTAAATAACTTGACTTCCTACTTTCTAACTATTGAGATATTTTGTATTGTTCCCCAAAATAAGATCCCAGACCTGTTTCCATGTTTGTCTGCTCTTCTGATCGTGGTTCCGTTTCTTGTGGTGGCCCTCCTGGTGGTAGTGTTGACCATGGTTCAGTTCCATAGGGATTGGAAAATCCTGGAGGTGCAAAGCCAGGTCCTGGACCAATAGATTGAGGCGCCACTGAATAAAAAGGGACACTTCGGACAGCTTCCTGGTCACCAGGAGGAATCATGACAGCTGATCCATCAAGGACAGACTGAGGTACTGCAGCACAAAAAAAAAATTAAGAGTTAGAAGTAAACAGAAACTCCAGCTCATGAATCTTTTACCTTATGAACAAAACGATATAGCGCAGAAATTAAATCTCAACAGTTTTTACCACCCTCTTAAGTGCTTTATTATACCAGAAACTTGAAACATCCCTCACACAGAAGGCTATGAAACACTAACCTGAAGGCATCAGCTGCACACTCTGCATCTGTTGAGCCATACTGGGTAACAGGGATGCTAACAACGGGTTTTCAGCACCTGGACCCATGTCACGGCCAACTCCTGCGCCATCACATTGACTGCCGTGGTCTAATTCAGAGCTTGGTGTACTACACGGATATGGTGGCGGGGTGGATCTGTCCGTGTTGTAAGCTATTGCACCCTCCTGCACAAAAAAGCAACATCTTATTAACTGTGTCAGACGTTAAGTTTATAAACGAGGGAAAATACAGCAAAGTAAATCTTAAGAGTGAAAATAGCACATCGACTGTCTTACTGTTTAGTCAAAAAATGACTTGTCAGGCATTTGCAGGACGAGATCCATCAAATCATTTAAAGCTTTTTGTTTGTGTTTTTTTGTTTGTTTGATGGGTTTTTTTGGTGTTTTTTTTAATGCAAGTTTAGTTAATTGGCACAAGGTTCAAATTTCTAACAGATCTCTTTAAATAAATGGTTGTTATTTCCACTTTATTACACTCTAGCTACACCAGTGCACACACACGTTTTCCTAGCAAGCAGATCCTCTGCTTGCAGCAGGCGTTACTGCAACCTAATGAGCCTTGCAATTCTCCTCGCATCACAGTACTAAGAGAAGCCTGTCTCATATAACACACACCACTGACTACTCTGTACTGAATCTGAGGCCACTAAAATACACCAAATCTGCTTGGTTTAAATCAGAACACTTGCACTTTATGACATGAATGTATCATAAGGTCATTTCATACGTTTCTGTAATTAGCCATATAAACAAAACCGTTAAAAGATGTCGATTTACACAAATACTTAAAAAAAAAAAGTTTCGTGTTGAAAAGTGCATTCTGTACCTTGATCTGTCCATCCACATGTCGAAGCCTTACTAACCAGGAAGGTTCAATAAAAGATTCCTGCTCCGGTTTTTCTTTTATCTGCGGGTCAAACAGGCGCAGTTGCGATGACATCTAGAGAAAGGAAGCATTGCAAAGTTTAAGTTAACCAGCCAGCAAAAGGCAACTTTAGCCACAGCTTACCACCTAAAATACGATGCCATGAATACTTAATTCTTCCCTGTGTTACCTGGATTAGCTGGCCAATAAGCACAGGTGAGTAATAATGTGGATCTTTAAGGACTGTTCTGGAAATCACTTCGCAGTAATGGAAAGCCTGAGCAGCGAGTCCCATTTCAGCCAGCCGGCAAGCGTAGATGAATTTGAAAACCTAGGGAATGCAAGCAGGAGAAATAAACCAAGAAATCAGAATATTTTTACAAGTATCCCATGAAAGGCAGGCTGCCATTTCAGTTGAAAGCTTAGATATCCCACTATCACATCTATATTAGGCAGGGGGAAAAAAAAAAAAAAGAGATTCAATTCTCCTCTTCCACCCAATGTATCCAATGGAAGTTACTTATTTGTCTATAGCTAATGTAAAAAAAAAAAAAAAGAGTACCAGAAAAACCAGAAACCAAAAGAAACAGCTCCTCACCTGGAAATTGGGCAGGCAGCCAGGCTGAGTTCCTAGGGACTGTGCATATTCATAGGCTTCTGTTCTCTGAATGGCTTCATTGGTGGCAAACTTAAAAAATGGCAAGCTATTTGGGAATGGGAGAAGAAAAATATTATTTAATATTGAGATTATATAGGCTGACAATAAAAAAAGACAACCAGAAAGAAAGTCAGAAACATAGATCTATTAAACACAGAAAATCACTGGATTTTACTCCTCAAAGACAGGACAGTAAATAGTGATCTCCAAACCAGCTGTGGCTACTGATAAGGAGATTGGTGCAACTCAGTCTCTTAAGTCATTAAGCTTTCATTTTTGCTCTAAAAAGTCATGTTACAGAAAAAAAAGAAAAAGAAAAAGAGGAAAGGCAAACCTATGATTTGATCCAATTAGGACAAGCTTTGTCGTCTTCCTTGTGTAAACTCCAAAACCAACTTGGGCCATAAGGTAACAGAAATGAGCAGCGTCCAGCAGGCCTTTAGAAGCTGTAGAGAAATAATCAAGAGAACTCAGGATATTTCCTCCCCGTGGCACATCGTACTTCAGCATCCCCTATTGTTCTGGCTTTGCATTCAAATACCTTCACAATAGAGACACACCCATATAAAACTGTTCCACTTTATATTTTACACAGCAATCGCTTGTTTTCCAAAAAAAAAAATAATAATAAAAAAATAAGTTGAGTAATGAAAGCTTTCAGAAAGCTTTTCCTCCAGTCATCACCCTGTCCGTTCCCCCAGAGTTACCAAGAGTGTCTCCCATGGTAGCAATGGTCCTGGATTCCAAGTCCACATTATTGGTCAAGTTGGATAACACCATTGCTAGATGAGGCCTCCAGTCTCCCCATTTCTCATCTCCACAGCACTAAAATTAGAAGAATTACTTAGTCAAATCAGTGACTGGAGCTCTGCGTGGGTAAGCGTTTCAACCTAAAAAGGACCAAAACAACGTATCTGACAATTCTAGGAAAAGCACACGGAAAGGTCACCGTTGTGAACTACGCTACTCACTGCAGCACCTCTTTGATCTCAACGGCAGCTCACGCTCGACTCTTACCGTGGATGCAGCTGGCATCCTGCCAGACATGAGCTGGTAAACAGTCTGCAGAGGGTCATTAATTGGGAGACTGTTGGCAAATCTACAGAGATATTACACAGAAAAACAAAAAGGCAAACATGAAGTAAGCGGTTAAAACGTACCCGAACACTCTGCAGCAGTTAAATCTAGCTTGGTTTAAGGGAAGGAAGCGCTGTTTGAAAATACTACACTGAATAACCAATTGTCCAGTGGAGAAGGTTCAAAAGCAAAAGATTCCTAGTTAACTGGACTTGCCACTGATAGGTCAGTCCAAATGAGGGAAAAAACCTCAGGATTCTCCCCATGCCAGCTGACTAGACTTTGTACACGACTACACAAGCTTAGGAAGCGGAGAGAAAGTTTTTCTGTCTACAGACAAAGCAATGCACAAACACATCTCCTTCTTTCAGGCAAGGAGAGTGAAGGGTCCAAGAGTTTCTTGGGTTGAACAAAGCTGATGGTTTTTTTTGCATGTTTTTTTTCCAAAGCCTGAGTAACAGCACCTGTTGAGCAAGTCCACAACATTCAAACACCCCGTAAGTGGAACCAGTGGCAAAAAGTAATTTCTGAGGTTTAAGCTTCTGGCCAGAAGGCCCCAGCATAAAAAAGTAACAGAAGACAACTGAATATACAGGTAAAATTACAGCACAATTCTTGCGTGAGCTACTACGGACAACTCATGATTTTGATTTCAAGATTTCTGAGCACCAAGACTCTACCTCATTCGCAAAGCAGGTTGTCACACTGCACTAAACAACAAGCCAAACAATACCTGGTCATAACTCGTGCATGTGTCCTGCTGTCCATTTTGCTGGCAAGTAGCAGAGCGTGACCCCACAAACCATGCTTCATGGCAGACTCCAAAGCATCCTAATTAATACAGAAATTAGTTTCTTGGGAATAGCTTAAGACACTGCTCAGATAAATACTGACTGTTTTACAGGAGTACTCTGAATGAAAAAAAACAAAACAAACCATTTAAAGCAAATGCTACCATCATAAATATAATTGCTTTAGATTATAAACTGTAGGGCACAAAACTTTCCACGTCACCATAGGGCCATTAAATATTATATGCATTGCAAGTTGCAAAACTGATTTTAACTGATGCCTAGAGTATCTGTATTTGTGAAAAATAAACAAACAAAATAAGACACATGCAGTATTTCTAACAAGAGTATAAACATTCACCTTCTTGCGACCATAAAGCAGCAACTCTCTGAATCTTTCTGTCTCTTTCTCAAGACTGTCAATTGTGGTTATAAGACTATCAGTGAGAAATGAGAGCTGGGCTTCACCAGATTCCTCTTCCACTTGTTCCAAAGCCTCATTAGTGAAATCAATCAAGTTTGCCTCATTAGGAGACTTCCCAGGAAGCCACACTGTTTTATGATCTCGGAGCAAAAGTTCAGCCAGGTCTGTTCCCACCACAGTCTATGCATGTAAAGAAAAAAAAAAAAAAAAAAATTAAAAAAAATCCATTATTTCAACATTGCCTTAGTTTTGTCACTTCAACAACATGTGAGTATCAGCATCTCTGAGCTCCTGAGGACAAGTGACCATTTTACCTGTTCCATCAATCCATGGGATATTCAAAGACATATTACTGTCTTTACACAAATAAACTCTATTTTGTGTATGAAATATTTTAGGATAGATAAAAATTCAAGCAGCAAAACATACCCCATTTTGCCTGCACAACAGTACAATGAAGTCCCAAAGCAGACTTGCAGATTCTTTGTCAATTAAATTTTCATTCTTAAAGCACTGTGTAGCTTTGTTTTGTGCAAAATTAATAACATCAACTTTATGGGTGTCATCCCTGAAATAAAAAAAAAAAAAAAGAAGAAAAAAAAAGGAAGAAAAAAGTTTTTAATAAGACAAACGTAATCACAGTAAGGAACTGAATCTTTATTAGGAGGAGGAACAAGCTTAAAACTCATGTATTATTTAAGCAGGTAAAAAGCCACAAATACTTTAAGTCAGTTCAAAACCTGTAATTTGCAGACAACTAAAAGTTTGATGAAGAAATGAACCGTGAAAGCATGAAGGTTGTTTCTGAAATCTGCAAGAACATACTTAGCAAGAGGACCAGGAAACGCTCTCATCTCTTCTTGCTCTGGAGAATGTTGTAACATAGTCTAGAACACAAAGCACCAGAAAGTCTTATAACCACGGATTCTGCTTTTTAACAATAAACCCCCCAGACCTGAGCATAGTGCAAATCAAGCCTATTGCTCTTAAACACATATGGTGACCTGCAACTTCTACAGGACAATAAATGATGAAATCTATTTAATATAGAAATCATTCTGTAGTAAAATATAAATATATATATATATAAAGAAAAATACAGCCCTGCTATTTAATCCCCAGTCCATCTAGAGGCCAAACATTCCTTAGCCCTGAAGAGAATCTCTGAGGATAATGTTGTCTCTACAAGCAGCGACACATTAGAAACGAACCAGCACAACTCCAGCTCTTCCAGTAGGTAGGGATTTTACCTGAACAAAATTAGAAGGAGCTGGATGATCTCATCATGACTATATCATTGCTCAGAGGAAAAGAATTTTTGAAGTTACTGTTTTCCTTATGATTACAGCCCAAACAGATAAATAAAGACACATGCACTGATATATAAGAGTCAGGAAGCTACAGAATCAACTTCCCTAACCCCCTTCCAAACAAAAAAAACAAAACAAACCCTGTATTTCACCCCCTCCCTCCTTTCTTTTAAGCTTTACCTCCACACTGTGTATTTCAACCAGAGCTGGCTGTCCTTCTGAAGGCAAGTTTGGCAGAACTTTTATTAAGAAGCCCCCAGGACCAAACCTGGCACAGATATGAGGCACTGAAAATTTCTCAGGTGTTGAGGGCCTTAAAGGTGCTGAAATGGGAAGAAAAGATAAAGTAAGAACAAGTAACTGATCTTGCAACTAAGTACACTTGCTCATATATTTATTCAATTCTGTAACTGAACTGCAGTACTAGTGGAGAAAACCCTCTGCTGTCCAATTTAGCTAAACTTTGAGCCATGATTAATGTTTCATTACAGTCCCAAAGACCTTCTGAAGATCTGCAGTGAGAACAAAACTAGATTACAGAACTTTAAACCCCACTTATTTTTTCAATGCTTTGATTGTTTGTATCATACACATTTCTGTGACCTCTGTGCAAATATATGATGTGTATTCAAAGAGCTAATGACATACTTCAACATACTCTGGAAAAACTTTTCCAGGGAAACAGTGTTTTGTTCTACAGTGAAAGGCTAAGAAAGAATTAAAAAAAGATCTGAAGTTTGACTTAAAGTTTAATCACCCCCTGTGAAGCACAAGCAGTGTAGTTAAAAGCCTAGCTAAGATGACATTTAAAACTGGAAGTTTTCAGTATTTAATAGCAAATCCTTTCCAGTTCCTACTGCTCTGTGATACACCCAGCAAGGAGTTATCCTTACACTGAAAAGGAAACACAACTTTGCTCACGTGGACAAATGCTGGAAACCAACATTATTTTTTCCCCGTTAACAGGCTCAACGAAGGCAGGAGAGGCAGCTCATACACTACCAATACTAACAGAAGTACTACTGGTAGAGAACTTCACAAGCCCAGTGCCTTCCCTCCTCCTTCCCCAGAGATGCCAATACCTTGTTCTACCGCTGCCCATCCGGTTTCAGCCGGGTAGCCGTAATCTGTGAAAGGCTGCTGCCCATCAAAGTTGGCGGGGTATCCTCCGTACGGATAATCTGCGTGGAGCGACGCTGCCTGCGCGGCGGTTTCGTACGCGTTAGCCGTTAGGTCATGATTGCTTCTGTACAGCTGGCTCTAAACACATCGTATTAGTAATTGTTAGCGGGCAGCGTGAGGTTGAGCAAAGCGGCTCCGCAAGCGCGACTCCAGACGGCGAGCGCTCCCCTCCGCATCAGTCAAACTGGGCTGACTACAGCACCGCAGCCCAGAGCCACCTGCAGCAACAGGCTGCAGAAGATAGAGGCTACTACATCCTAGTGCTCCCCCTTGGTGTTTTTGACACTGTTTGGTGTGCTCACTTCCAAGTACGTTCAGTTGTCTCACGTCCCTGTGCTTGCCTGAAGAATAACGTTCTAGAATGAGTTACAGGTTCAATGTTGCTGTATCAACAACTGTGGATCAGAATCGGTGTTCGCCTCCGCTGCAACGCTTTGACAAAATATCTCGACTGATGATATCTGATGAATGCTGAAATTACATCAGGTGCCTAAAGATTAATGCCTAAATGATCTCCAGTACTACTTCCAATATTACTAAATGAACTGGAGCTCAGTCTGGAAAACCACCTGAACTTTCAAGAAACAGGATGAACCACCACAAGACTACACATTCCACTAGAAAAGACTGTACCTCAAAAATCACCCACATATTCTGTGTGTTACAGGTGTTTGTACTTATGGCATCAGTAGATGAGTAGTCAGTTAGATTTGGCATTTGTTTTTCAAGTCAAAACAGCATCATACACATACAAAGTTAGTCTTGTAACAGCTCCCCAGCTCAGTAACAGCGTCCACGCTTGGGATGAGAACACGGACGTAACACTGAAAGCCAGGCACATTATCAACTACAGGCAAGCACAGTAAGGGCAAAGTTCTCACAAACAGCAAATGGATTCAGTAGAGGACATTTTCCATTTCTCTGTGTGTGGCAACTTGCACAGCTGAGTGCAGATTTTGGTTAAAGTTCTCTTGACAACTGTGACAAATATTAAATTCAAAACTCTATTACAAAACAGTTTCAACTTACAGAAGTATTTAAAATACACATTCCCCAAGCTAAACTCAGAAATACTTCCATATTTCTCATGTTTCACCCACCTCTAACAGAGAAAGGCCCAACTCAACTGAAAGAACACTCGATGTGACCCTCAAACTCACTTGTTGAGAGCGAGAGCTGAAACTGCTCTGGTGACTGTGAACACTGCGGGAGCTGCGGAGACTGTGACCGGAATGCTCGCTGTGGACGCTGCGCCTGTCAAATTCATCACCGTAAGGATCTCTGTGGGGTTCAGATTCATCATCAAAACTTCCAGTAAAACGAGGGTCGTATCTCCAGTTCTCTTCGTATCGATCGTGTCTGAAGAACAAAGATAGACAGTAAAAATGAACATAACCCTGAGGGAGGTGACTTCACTGAATGATTGCCAAGAAGAAAACTGTACTTAATGTCAGAAGGGCTTTTAGATGATTTCCCAGGTTAAGGTTTTTATTACAGTAAACAAAATGACATTTCTTCCCAAAGTTCAATCGGGATATTCATGATCAAGACCAACGTCATACTCAGAGTCTGTTCTAGGAAAGCCCAGAGAACGTTCATCTCATCTGAAAACAAGTCCTACTGCCCTAAATCCTTTTCTGAAGAGCAACGTGACAGCTCAACTATTTTTCCTCAATGACTTATGTTAAAGCTAGAGAAAGGACTAGAAACATAAATCTGTGAAATATGTGCAACACTGCGCTGGAATAGTCTGTTACAGGAGGCGTCTCCCTTCCTAGAGAATACTGAGAGGATTTATTTACAAAGCCACGCAATACCCTGAAATCCTGATGCCTGACACAACTCCCACAATTCATAAGCTTTGAAGGCTGTGGGGCAGACCTTCAGCAAACAAAACAGTATTTCTGTTAGTGCAGAAGCAAAGCATCAGCCTTTGCCTTAAAGTTTATTGCCGTAAATCCTCTGGTGACACGTTCACCAGGAGGTAACTCAGCCCTGAAGAAACCAATACCAGATTCTCTGCTCGTCACTCCGACCTACATACTAATTTTCTGGTCACCATCGGCACCTACAACTCACGCTGCCTGAGAGCGCTGAGGGAACACGGATCAAATGGACAAACCTGTTGCCGTACGGATACGCTTCTCTCTTCTGGTAAGGGCTGTGTTCAGCATCGTACCAATACCTCTGATCATAACTTCTAGGATCTCTGTATCTGGGGTCGTACGCTGACGAGTAACGTTCCCAGCGACTTGGATCTTGGGAAAATAAAAACAAGGTTTAGGTATTGGAAGCTGTTGCCTCTAGTCTGTTTCTACTCCTTTCATGAGGTGCTGATTTGGTCCTGAAGTATAAAGCAAAACCAAAATAATGTACTTAAGGCTACATCAATTTGTTCACTTGACTTGAGTTAGAAAACCAAAAATACCCACCAACTAAAAAAGTCAATTTTACACCTTTCAGACAAAGATGGTTATTCTAGTTAGCTAGATACTCTTGAAGGGACAGTGTTCACCATCAGATAGATAGATTTCTTCTAGCAACTTTAAAACTTGATCATAGCGTGATAATAACTCAACAAATATTCACAGATTCTTTGTGATCAGTCCTCACAGTGTAAAGCTAATTGCCTCAGGATGTGGACAGATGTTGCTTAAAATCCTCCTGGGCTGCACGAGCAATTATCTTCAGATTACCAACAGCAGTATCTCTCTGTGAGGATTCAGATAATTATGGACAAACCCAGATTCTAGTCATGAGTCAATTGCTGTTTACATCCACCTCAACTTCACTGTAGAAGTCTGCCTGCAGGTTACACCAAGGATACACCCCAGGCAACGACAGGCTTTTTTTTCAACACATTATAAAAAAAGGAAACAACAACCTATTCTGCAAACTTACAGTGGTGTGCTTTCACAACAGGAAGGCTAACTGAAGGCTGGTGGTGAGGAAAAAACCACTTTATTTATTTGCTATTTACTACTTCCACTGCACAAGAAGCATACAAGAAGGATGGCATGATATGAAGAAGTAAAGTAGGCTCAAAGACCAAGTTTCAGCAAATATAATTTCGTTCTTGCTGGTTGTGGACAGAATATTGGCTTTATTAGTATGAATAAAATATTATAATTCTCTGACCTCAAACTTTCTGTTCCCCCTAGCTTTTTTGTTTAAACTGCAATTTCCTATAGAAAAATTCAGAGTTCATGTTGACACCTTACCTCCATAATCATACGAGTTTGGGTAATAACCTGGATAATAATCACTCCATCCACTTTTTGTGTAATAATCATCAGTATACCCTTGCCTGAAAGAAAGCACACAAGTATAAAAAATTATTATTTCTCCTTCAATCTCTTCTGAAGTCAGCAGAGATGTGAAGAATTACACACCACGACTGATTAGGTAGAGTTTCACATTTAAAATAAAGCATTTAGAGGAAAATCAAGGAATCCTAAAATGAAGATATTACAAACCCATAAATCACCAAACTGCTGCGTGCCACGAGAAGCTGACAGGCCTTACCATACAGTAATTTAGAGATTTTTGTAAACTGCTTTGGTGATAAGTTGAATTACTTACGGACAATCAATCAGGAAAACTACTGCTATTAAGTAGCAGCCTTTGAACTGTCTGAACAGAGAAGTCAGTAACTTAACAAGTAATGAAGTAATTGCTCCCTTAACTTTGACAGTGTTTCTGGTGATGAAAAGAGGACTACGGCCTGGAGAAGAGATCGTGAAAATGGGTCAGGACATGAATTAGCACTCAAGAGAATTTTGTGCAGCGGGTTTCATCCCCTGGGGCTGTCACTGTGGCATCTGTCACCAGCATTAAACACAGAAATGAAACCAAAACACACTACACCTTTCTCTGGGGAGCTGGCTGAAGAACTGGCTGAAGCTAACTCAATATTGTGTCACCTAATCCGTGGCACACAGAACACTAACGCTGCCGGAATCCAAACACTTTAGCTGCATCCCACACTCAGGCTGCTTCTCGAGCGCAGCTTTTCGGCAGACGCAGCAGTGTGTGGAGTGTTGGCAAATCCCAACACTTCAGGGAATGAGCGCTGAAATCAAGAGCGCTGAGCTGTGACCGTAACGCAGCACATCACCACACAACTCCTTCCAGGCATCTTTCGAGGTTATTACCCTTCTTGATAGGCTCAGATGGACAGTAGCACGTAGGAAAAGGTTTGTTTTTCATTTGAGCAAACAGGGAGGACTGAATAGAAGCAAATACTCATTCACAGAGCCCATGTTAGAGTACTGATGGTCCAAATGAACAGAACAAGCACATGAACCTGACTAAAACCAATACAGAGAGAATGACAATACTTTTGATGACAAAAAGATGTGGCCATCGCTTGGAAAACCACGAGCCTTTATTGCAGGCCATTTTTAAGGCACCATTCCATAATTTCTGAAAGAAGCTAGAAGAGGAATGTTAGATGAAAAATGTAGTGTGCCTACACATATGTATATACAGGTACATAGACACGCGTGTAGCCACATGCATGTTTGTACCTACACACATGTATACACTCAAACACACCTAAGTACACACACACACGAGGTACAGATATTAAAGGCCAGTGTGGAACAATGGGAACTTTCACGCTCCTCTACAACCGATGGTATAACTAATAGCGCAGACTCCAAAGTGGCCAAGCAACTCGAGTGATCCTCCTCCCTGGAACGCGTGGGAAATCTGCCAATGCAGCACCTGCTCCGCTGAGGAGGTTTGATATTATCAGGTCAGGTTTATCCACCCAACCACTGTCCTCAGTGTCCTTCAGAAAGATGCTATTCACCTCCCCAGACAGTTCACAAAGCGGCATCACCAGCACTGGCACGTGAAGGGCAAGTTTCAGAGGGGCTGTCACGCTGACTCGGGGTAATAATCAAATAAACTGGACACAGGATCAGGATGTGTCCACCTGATTCACGATCTCTTTCTTCTGAACATCTGAAACACCGCAAGTCATCAGGCCACACGCACTGCTACGCTTTGCAAGGCACACCCCGATGTACAAAGGTGCCATTTATTTACATATATTGTTTATAACAGAACCGGTGACCACGGCTTAAGTGCCAGCCAGGCACTAAACTAGAAAACCGGTGCTGGTTACCAACCCCAATGGCCTATGTTGTCCTTTCACAGCACACAAATCAGAGCTAACCTCAGCTCTGAGTCCACCACAGCGAGCTCTTGCCTGGCAGGGATCCCACCCACCACCCAGAGAACTGAAGGAAAGGAGTAGCGAGGCTTTAGCAACAGAACGGGCTGCGGAATCGCATCCTTTCCAGCCGTGGCATTTGATACCGCCCGTTCCCATGGCGGCACACAATGAGCTTTTGAACTCCCTCACCGGGGCTCAGGCTATAAAACTTCACGAGGCATCGTCACGCCCCCTGCTCCAGGGTCCATCAGATGGCTACTCGATCCAGGAAGCACGTACCGAGACGAAGGGCGGTCAGAGCAGTGGCTGGCTCTGGAACTGGGACGTTCAGGCTCTGAATACCGATAGCTCCCGGGCTCCACGTAAGCAGTGCTGGTGCTGTCATAGTGCCTGTACCGGGGGTCATACTGTCCATAGCTGTCCTCCTAGGAAAGAGATTGACAGGGGAGGTAAGAGGCTTCCCACCTCCAAGAATAAACCTTTAAAAACAAGCAAATCACCATACATTATAGAATGGGTTGGAAGGGACCTTGAAGGGCCATCTGGTGCAACCCCCCTGCAGGGAGCAGGGACATCTGCAACTAGAGCAGGTTGCTCAGAGCCCCATCCAACCTCCCCTGGGACGGTTCAAGGGATGGGGCATCAACCACCTCTCTGGGCAACCTGGGCCAGGGTTTCACCACCCTCAGTATCAAAAATTTCTTCCTTCTCTCCAGTCTAAATCTCCCTCTTTTAGCTTAAACCCATCACTTCTTGTCCCGTCCCAACAGGCCCTGCTCAAAAGTCCGTCCCCATCTTTCTGACAGGCGCCCTGAAGTGCTGAAAGGCCACAAGAAGGTCTCCCCAGAGCCTTCTCTTCTCCAGGCTGAACAAACCCAACTCCCTCAGCCTGGCCTCCCAGCAGAGGAGTTCCAGCCCTTGGATCATTTTTGTGGCCCTTCTCCGGACCCTCTCCAACAAATTCACATCCAGTTCAGGTTCGTGGCTGTTACATTCGCCAACTTTCCAAAGAACTGAATAAATTTTTATCAGCTGACACCTGTGCCAACTGGAATTGGTATTAGCAACTCCTTTCAGCTTTTATAATCTTTGTAAAATAAGTTTTGTCACTGCTATCTGGATTTTCCCTGCAATTAGAATAGTTAACAGGAATGTTATGCAGAATGTTGATCGTGACAACAATTTAAACTCATCATTCAAAGACGAAAACCACTAATACTGAGGGGGGAAGGAAGGGAAAAATAAAAGTTTACCATGTAATAAAGATGAGCTGCTGCCCTGGGGTCGGCAGGAGGATATGGCGGTGGGTATGGAGGCTGGTAAGCATCGTAGGGGTGCCTGTAGTAGTAGTAAGGGTTCTGGGCTGGACCAAAGGCATCCTGAGGAGTCTGAGGCAGAGCAGGACGCTGCAGCTCTTGCTGTACACTTGGTGTGACCGACTGACTGGTGGTGGCAGAAGGGTCCGCGGAAGCTGGAGCACCCGATGGCTGCCCGGACGCCGGTTGCTTATCGGGACTCGTCCGATCGTACCCTGCTGGCGGCTGCGCCGAACCCGCCTCTTGGGGACCCCCAGGCTGCGGGTGGTTGCTCGGCAGCTGGGATGCCGGCCCGGCTTTAGCGCCTGGGGCAAGCTGGTAGTTGGAAGGGCCCAAGGACTGCCCAGATGGTGGCTGCTGCATTTGAGCTGCTTGCATTTGTGGCTGGGGTGGCAACGTTCCCTGTACAGCTCGCTCTGATACAGCCTGATGCTGTAGGTCTTTGGTCACCTGTTGATAGAAATGTTGTTGGTCATGCATCTCAGGACCCACCTGACCAGCGCTAGCAGCTGATGGCTGAGGATAGACAGGACCACCAGAAAGTGACTGATGATGCACCTGCACAGAATTACTTGCACTGCTTTTCTCCAACGTCCGTGAGAGCGTGAAGTCGAGCGCCGCGGCAGCTTCTTCGTTGCTATTTGAGTGACTTGCAGCATTATTAGCCTGTACTATGGAATTAACAGGGGGCACTAGAGCACTTCCACTGGGGAGATTCGTCCCAGGAGAAACGGAGGAGTTAGACCCTGGCTTGCTAGCAAATTCCAGAACATAACCTTCCATATTAACATTCTTTTGCCCTTCTGGAGCTAAATTAAGCGGAGTTTTCGTAAGTGAGTTTGCAGGCTGATTAGAAGCAGAATCAGAGGCATGAACGGGGCTTTGTAAGACATTATGTTTTAAGAGATTAGCATTTGGAAGTGCATTAACTAACAGAGATCCGACTTGCATCACAGGTAACGGCACATTTTCCCCAGAAGTGATCCCACCAGCATGTGAAGTTTGAGGACCCATTGCAGGCTTGTCCCCAACCCCAGAGTCCTTCATAGGCTGATTGTTTTCGTGGCCGCTTAGCTGATTAGACAGAGAAAGAGAAAAATTAATTGGCTGAGCCAAATTATAGCTTTGATTAGGCTGAGCAATCAGGATAGGCTGATTTTGCAAAGACTCTGTAGGTGGAGAAGACAATAAACTTGCATAACCAGAACTTGCCTGAGACTGAAGTGCCTCCTCTTCTCCCATTTTGGGAGGATTCTCAAGATTTTCAGAAGCTATATTTCCATCTTGGGAAAGCTGCACAGCAATAGTCCCTGGCTTACTTGGCTGCTGATTAGACAGGCCTTCTTCTGGTGGCTGAATGACTTCCACACTTTGCTTGGCAGGGACATACACTGCAGGAGCAGCAGGAGCTAGAAGAACATTTCCCCCAAAATTAGGTAACTCATTATGAGCCCACAAAGTTGTTGCTGGGCTATCACACTTCTTAACTGCTCCCTGAGCTCTTGTCGAGGATCTTCTCTCGGATACTGATTGGAGGTTTTCCATAACAGCTCCAGAGTGCAATGTATTCCCAGCTTCACCAGCAACTGCAAGAGGCAGTGGGTGTACCTGAGGCATGAAAATAGTTTCCAGGTTATCCGGCGGCTGCTCGAGATTGCCCGGGGACGCAGCCGGCACCGCCGTATTCTTCTTGATAGTCTTTTGATTTGAGTGGTTCTCTCTTAACTCAACCACCATCTTTGCCTGGTCGACCTCTGCAGGTTTAATCCCAACTCCATGGGACCTCACAGGTTCAAAAGAACTATTTGCGCTTGTCTGAAATACTCCTGTAGGTTTAGGAGGACTCGGAGTTGGAGGCTGGGATAGATGACCATGGTAGTTTTTGCTCAGGTTCAGCTCGCTTGAATCACCTCCCAAAGGAGAGGAGTCGATCTGTTTAAAGAAGCTTGTGGAAGATTCTTCATCAGGCTTCCCACTTTCTTGCTGAATAAACGTACCAACCTGCTCCTGAGGTCTCGCTGAGCTGGAAGCGCTCCTATGGCTAATGTTGCTGTAGTTTGAAGATACGCTATCTGGGCGGACCGGATGAGGTAATGAATCAGGTGCCTCCAAATTTGGTCCTCCTTCAGCGTGGCTCACAACAGCATTCTTTGGAAGCATCTGACCCGGAAAGGATCCGTATCTGTAGAGATCAGGCCCAGCAGCGGGGGACGAAGCGCCGACGTTCTGCGGTTCGCTCGGCAGCACTTCCTGGTTCTGAATGCACTCCAGGTTCTCCACGTTTTCATACTGGGAACCGCCACTCCCAGAGGCGTCACCCAAACACGCCTTGTCCTCGTTAACAAACAGAGAGTGCTTTGCAGCCTGTGCCTCCTGCTGACCGACAATTTTAGGGAAGTACTGGACATCCAGTCCTTTTTGTACCATCTCGTTGGCTGGACCTGCACCAGTCTGTGGCTGAGAGAGAACATTGGCTGCAACCCGCTGAGGATGCGCCGGCTGGTGATACAAAGATGCCGAATTTGGCTGACAGGCATCAAACTCTGTTTTCTCGACTACGTAATTTTTTTCTGATGAAAGTATTTCTTCATTTTCTGCCTCATCCCCTTTGAAAAACATGGAAAGAGTTCCCGAATCTCTGTCTGGGGGAAGAGGTCTATTTGATGTTTCGGACATATCTAGAGACTGGTTTTGGGGGTTATTTTCCTGAGCTGTGGGAAGGACAAAACTGGAGTCTTGCAACGGTGGCTGTGAGTAAAACTGCTCCTGGTATGGTTGATTTAACCAAGTGTTAGTCATTTCTGTGTTCTGCCTAAACACGTTTCCAGGCTGGACGCTGTTCACGTGATGACCGCTGTTTGCAGAGCCGTTTTTCCCATTCTTTTCACAACCAACAGAGAAAGGCGCTTGCACGATATTTTGTGGAATACCTTGGTGCACGGGACCCTGCTGTAAATTTGTCTGTGGAGGAGGATGAGAAGCGCTAACAGAAGGCTGCGAAATGTTATGAACGTCAGTCTGAGGAGATGGCTCAGGATAGGGCACAAAATTCCGAACTGGAGACTGCAGGTTACCTTGAACAGGCCTCCACTGAGACACAGGCTGCTGAGGAGGTGGAGGGAAGAGTGCTGAGGCATTGGCTCCTGAAGGAACATCATTTGGATCTCTACTAACATCTTGTCTACCTCCAGGTTTGTTTGAGGCAGGCACCATCCCAGGATGCACACGGAAAGAATTTTCAACCGCCGCTCCTGGATTATAATGCGATGGTACCGCAGGCCCACGGAGTCCCGGCTCCGCGTTCGGATGCATTTCCGCAGTACTATTTAGAACATACCCTGGGGACGGCGAAGGAACGGGAACATTAGAAAAAGTACTGGTATTTACTCCTGGTGGAGATACGGGAGCTGACAAAGACATATGCGGTCCGTGAGGATTGTCCCCTGCGCGGGGCGGTGAAGTCTGAGGAAACGCCGCTGAGGAAGGACTTTGCATAACGAAGGAATTGCCCTTGGCTGGATTATCTAAAGGGGAAGCCTGTGGAGTTTGTCTGCCAAAGGCAAAAGGGTCTGTCACCGGCTGCACCGGGGCAGCCGTTGCATTCGCTCGTTTACCGAGCGAGCTGTTTCTCCAGTACATGTTCCGAGCAACGCCGGCGGGAGGTGGAGCTGCCGCTCCCGCTGGAACAGTCTGTGGAGGCTGCTGCATGATGGCCTTCTGCTGGGGGACAAACTAGTGGTGGAGGCCGCAGACAGATCCCTTCTTCCGCCCTGTGAAGGCAAAACAGATGACAAGTCAGTTTGCTTTGCATTTTTTTTTGTTTGGGAAACAACATTACTCAAAGAACTCGAAGTGGAAAATCTCTCTCTTTTCTCCGGAAAGCAGAAGAAATTTACACATCACACTGTATTTCTAAATCCAAATCCGGTATTAACGAACTTTAATGCTGGTGGCAACACCACACAATGTTTAACAACCGTTCTTAACGAACAACTCCAAGTAAGAGCACTTAAGCACAGTTCAGTCCTGTACAAAAGTTCATCTCAGACCGTGAAAGCACCAAGGGCATCGTACTGTCCCCTTCCCAAATGTGTCTGAAGGAGGAGCACACGCCCCAGAGAAGACACAGCGGCAGTCAGCCTGCACCGCGACCTCCAGGCACCACGGCGAGCTCCAGTTCATTATGAAGAATTGCGAGATTGTATCTAACTCGAATTCTGTTAGAGACAATCTTCAGCCCTGTCGGACCGCTGCTCGTATCAATGGACCTTTTCACAGGTAAGATGAGAAGCCTCTCAAGGAAGAATTCATCAGATGTTAATCCCCTCAACAGAACACAGCCCATTTTTGTTTTAAACAAGAAAACATTGTGTAGGACAGCGGTCTTACCGACTTTCAGCAAGACAACTGGGTTCCCATCACAAATAGTCTCTCTTTTGGATGAATGCTGCATAACAGCAGAACTGCAGTTAAGAATATAAAAGGCAATCAACCCCCCCCCATCTACTCATTAATTAATGTTCCTGCTTGAACACTGGTGGGACTTTGGCACAGCATCAGTTTTATTTCAGCGTGGAAAGGACAGGCACAGAAGTACTCCAGCTCTGCCGGTCAGGGCTCTGAGAAACACCAGTTGGGAACCTGGTGCGCAGGAAGTTCAGGAAATTCATCAGGAACGTGTATTTTCCAATTTTATACCCACAGCAATTGCTTTGTACCAGATGCACTTCTGTTTAAAGACAGAGAAAGGCTGGGCGATTTTTAGTCAGCTTGGTTGTTTTTGCTGAATCTTAAAAAATAAGGAGTAATAAAATGGGAAGCCAGCAATGTCAGATGTTTGCAATCGAGCCAAAATTTTAATTGCTACAGAGAAGTTTAAATGCAAAATACTTCTGGTTTTCGGTTAACAGAAATACATATGAGTGGATGTATTTCAAAAAGATTTATAACTAAAACATTCCCCTGCAAGCAGACTGACCGGTACCACAGCACGAGCAGACAAGACTTTATCGGACATCAGGGCAACTCACTCGAGGAAAAAACCTCCTCTACTCATCGCTCCAGAACCCACCAGACCTGCGTATCATCCAGGTGCCTCTTTCAGAGGGCCTCAACTCAACAGACTCTCAATTTCTTCCCAATACCCACATACTTCCTAGTCATATATCAAGACTTTGCAAGTTTATTAAAAAGTGTTTTGTTCAAGTGGGAAAAAAAAAAACCCAGAAAGTGACTTTTCCAGCAGAGGATTACACCGCAAGCTCCAGCAGTTTCACACACTACTTCTATTTGTCTCCAACGTTCTTTTGAGAACACGGCTGCTTGGGGACTTCCTCTCAAGGAATCCTCACAACCAGGGGCTGGAGCTTTGCAATCTTTGCTCCCGTTACGCCGCCGAGGCGAAGTTTTTCCAGCCGGCTGTGCCTGCTGCCCGCCACCTTAGCAGGAAACCTGCCTCATCACCCACGGGCTTCAGAAACCCCGAGCCGCTCAGGACAGCCCCAGTCATTTTTTTTGTCGTGTTCTTCGTTGTCTTAACCGACCCGCCAAACCTCCTCCCTCCCCTCCACCTAAACTTGTGTTTTTATGCGACGTACTGCGAAGTGGGGAGGAAAAAAAGCTAATTAAAACCTCTGCCAAGGCCGCTATCTCCTGGAAAGCATTAATTAAGCAAAATGTTGATCTCTGCCTCACAGCTTTGTTGATAGAGAAGGTGTTTCTGAAACACACCTGAGCACAAAAGTCGACCGCTTTTACAGCTTCGACACCCCCTCCTAAATTTCTAACGTGGACTTCGCTCCTTACGGCGTCTTCTCAGATGTCCACAAAGAATGAAACCCCTAACACTTCACCACATCTTCGCAACAACCAGTACCAGTCATTAGCTAAGTCAAACGAGCGTCGAGTTGGGCGTTAGAGCGCCGGCTCGCCGTTCCAAGCCGTTCCCGCAGCGAGACCTCGAGCGTTGCTCTACAGAAGTTCAACAGGAGGGCATCAGCTTCCTTACAGAAGGGAAGTTAATATTAACAGACTGCACACAGTAGTAAAGGCCCACAAGATTTGAAGAATTAAGGCCAAATAAAATGAACGTGCCCGTGTCAGGTAATTTAAACAGACGCTATCGACTCGGCGATACCGGCCCTCCCCGCCCCCAGTCCGGCATTAACAGAAACGCTGATTTTGAGGGATTTATAAATGAGAAATCGCTAGGTAAGTTAAGAGCAATCCATCTCTGCTTTATCGACTTCGGAAATTCTTCATTTTCCGTGGCGTTACTAATAGGTAATGGAGAGCAGGCTGCTAAACATTAGTCACCAGGAAAAAAAAACAAGTGCAGAAGGTGTTCCCAGACATGCCAAAGAAGTGTTACCAGAGAGGAAAAAAAAAAAAAATATTATTGAAACTACCCTCTAGGCAAGGCCATCAATAAATGTCACCTGATGAGCTCTACTACAGCCATGATTAGTTTTAAACTCCTCTGTGACAATTTAGCTGCATGAAGGAACAGCTTACTTGGGGTGAATTAATTTAATCCTATCTCCAAGGGACATAAACTAAACACTTTATTTTTAAACAAGAGTAAGTGTTCCCACAAAGCAGGTTAGAGAGCACTAATATTAATCCTTACGTGTGCCTATAGCTACACACATCTGCATACATCTGCATATACCAAACAACAACTAAGATGTTCACATGCACAGGTTCCTAACAATGAGGACGAAGCGTGTAAAAAGCAGCTGCTGCAATCCTAAAGACGGGAACAGCTACAAAGTTAGATTTGCATCTCTACAATCAGCACCTGGGACACTAGTTTTTCAGTTTCTTTTTCGCCGTAGGCAGCCGGACGTCAGCACACAGGCAGACGATGCTCAGACCGAACACTCTGCACCCCCAGCACTGCTGGCAGCTTCTTGCAAACGGCAGCCGCAGGTACAAGGGGCATCCAGCAAAAAGAGCTCTCGGGGAATGAAAAGCACCGAGTTTAACACGACCCACGGGCGGCAGCAGCAGCATAAAATATTCCTTTTCGTTTTGTAAAGGAGAGCGACTACCAGCCCCTCACACCAGCAGGTCCGACACTCTCAGGCACTGAGTCAGCACCACTTGCTGCTCCAATAAAGCACAGACCTATGACACCTGACAAGTCGACAAAACAACCCTGCGCTGCGAGAACTACCGGGGCTTATCACGGGAAATACACGACCGTGAAACGTCAGGCGGTACTTTTGACCGCAGGATCTCCTTTTTCTCTCCCCCAGCCCACGAAGGATCCCCTCGGCACGCCTGAAGCCTGTGCGCCCGCCCCCCCGGCGCAACCCCGCCAGAAGCCGCCCCGGCGGGGGGCGGCAC
>VWZK01004996.1:304283-351381 GCA_013396935.1 Baryphthengus martii | reverse complement strand
CCGCCCGCTGGTTTCCCGCGCGGATGCAATGGCGGAGGCGGCCGCCAGGGCGGGACAAAGGACCGCGGGCCTCGGCCCGGCCCCCGCTGCTGGCGGGGCGGGNCCCGCTGCTGGCGGGGCGGGAGCTGAAGACGGAGGGTCGGGGGGAGGGCGGTTCAGGAGGCTGCCTTGAGTCGCTGAAGCGAACGAGAAAACCGGGGGATTTTTGGACGTGAAGACAAATGTAAAAAAACTGTTACTTGCTGCAAAGCGAGGTCCCTGGGGGCTTGCTTCGTGAAGAGACGTTAATTGCGTGAAGGGACGTTAATTGTAGGAAAGGGCGTTAATCACGTGAAGAGACATTAATCGTGTGAAGGTTAATCATTGGAATAGGCTGCCCAGGGAGGCGGTTGAGTGTCCCCATCCCTGGATGTGTTTAAAGGTCACTTAGATGGGGTTTGGGGTGAGCTTTGTAGAGTCGGGTTAATGGTTGGACTCGATGATCCCAAGGGTCTTTTCCAACCTGAATGATTCCATGATTCTAACCCTTGGAAGGCTGGTGTGCAAGCATCCAGAAGCCACCATGCAGCAGAGGCCTGGGCTCAGCCCCACGGCACGCGGCCGTCCCAGGGCTGCCTTCCCTTAAAGGTTTCTGAAAGCGCTTCTCCAGAGAAGCGTCTTTGTCTGGATTTGCCGAGTTTGGTTTTAGGCAAGATCGTAGCACGAGATCAGTTACGTGTAAGTCTGAAGATTTGGTTTCTCTGTGCTCTGTGCCCTCGCTACGTGTCGAGGGTCTGTTTCACGCAGACACGAAGCTTTTGAGGGGAGATTCCCTGTTGAAACCCAAGAACTGTGCCGGGTCAGCGCTAGGTTAGTGGTTGGGCTCGATCTTAAAGGTCTTTTCCAGTCTAACCCATCCCATGATTCTGAGAAGGATGTTGTCTTGTTTACAGGCAGTGGCCGCTGTGCCCGTATGGTCACACTCTGTACTCGACAACAAGCCTCAGAGGGGGAAATACACACGAGCTAAACAAACATCTTAATCGAGGGTCATTATCAGTGCAAGAGCCGCTTCTGCGGACTCGGTCATTGAAGCAGAGTAATAGCCTCAGAGGCCAGGCCAAGCAGGGGAAGCAGCACTTTGATGCTGGTGTGGGAACCAGAGGCAGCCCTGTGATTTTTTTTTTAAGTGCCTTCCATCTCCCTCTCTTGTAGGAACATTCTTATAAAGCAGCTTGTCAAATACAATTTCCCTACGAAATGTGGATAAAGCCCTGGTCCTGCCTTGATATTTCTCCCAACAGGCATAATCTGAGGAACCGCGATTTTAGTTAGCCTGATTGGCTTTTTAAAAACACGTTTTTAAAATGTGTGCTCTGTAAATCCCATCAACAGCTTTCATCTAGAGCTATATATTGATGTATCTAACCCTCTTCTTATACACCTGTACACATAAATGCACAGTGCAAACGCCGATGGTGGGATCCTGTTTTCCCAATAAGGATGTGACTGTAAAGAATTGTCGCCTTAAGACATTCAATCCCTTTTTATCTGGACTTAATGCAGCCAATTCTGGACTTGAGAGTGACTTGTTCCCGCTTGCTGTCGGAAAGAGGACAGCGCGTGTCCTTTTCTCCTGCTTCATCAGCTTGTTTAGCGTAGAGCAGAAATGCTGCTGACCTTTTCCCGTTAAATTCTGACCATTTATTCAGCGTGCAGGTTGCAGGCAACCACAAACACAGCCCTGCCCCAGGAGCGCTCCCTATTTAAAAGGATCATTCGCTGAGTTTAGAAACAAGAAAAACGGTTAAAGGAGAGTTTCTGTTGTGAGTATCAATGTTCTGTATCAGGTTCGCCAGCTGGGACAAGCTGAGATTTATTTACTCAGTCAGTTGCTGTGATTATTCAAACTACCCCAGCCACATTCACCCGTGTGTAAGTCAAGAGGCTACAACACCTTAGATGAATTTGGCTCCTTTCGTACATTCTTCAGGGGGTGATTTGAGCTGCAGCAACAATTCCGCAGTCAGGGTTCAAGCAGCTGGTAGCAACTTTCTGAGCAAACACCAGTAGCCTGGAGGTAAAAGCAATACAGAGTTGCAATTTCTAACTGTCCCATCTAATTGAGCAGGAATAATGAAAACAAAGAATAAAAAAAAAAAAAAAACCCAAAAAAAAGAGCCCTCCAGCATGTAAACAAATAGTTCAGATGCAGCAATTCCTCAGAGTACCGACACCACCGGAATAGCTCGGTGCTAATGTTGCGCAAACACATCTCAACCCTTCTGCCTTTTTCACCTGGAATGCTAAAACAACTCTCCTTGCCGTGACCCTTTCGTGCCTCAGCATCTTCTGGTGGCATGAGAGCATGAAATTCAGCTTCCAGCATCTTCACTGACCTGAGCTCGTGGTCAGACGACGTGGGCTGGTTGGAAGGGACTGGGGGGAAGGCAAATCCTCCTGGATAAGCGGTGGGAAAGCCCTAAGTGTGGAGGGAGGGTTTGAAACCAGGGCCATTTCTTTCATTTCTCATTTAATTTTACTTCGATCCCCGCTGGGGGTCTGTGACCCCCCACGATCAGTTCACGTACCCGCTCAGGAAAGCAGGATCCAGGGACTGGCAGGAGTTTGTGGGTCACCAGACGCCTTCACAAATATCAGTCGTTGGGGGCTAAACTCTTAAAAACTAAACTGTGTGTCCTTACTCCTCTACAGCCTAGAGAACCTTTTCTAGCTTCTACTTTGGATTACCTTGTGGCAAATTTATTAGGATCTATTCACATGCCGATACAGACCTTTTAATTTTGCCATTTTCCCTGGTACTTCGCCCCTCTTTCCTTGTTCTGACCCATCCTCATGGGAATGCGTGTGCTTTTCACCCCCTCGCTTCTTCAATGAGCCACATGTGTTTAGTTACCTCTTGCAACGTCCCATCATTTCGCACGTCCTCCTAACCTCTTTTTTTTTAATCCATTCCAGGCCAGGGAAGAGGGATTTGTCCTCGGGTAAAACAGCCCTTTCCATGGAGTTTGCAGGAAGGGCACCCCGGCACATCTCCCTGAGCTCTGGAAGGGGCTGCGTTTGCTGCTGGGTGGCACAAAAAAAAATGCCACTGCTGCGACACCAGCTTCTGACCAGTAGTACAGCAAATGTCTGGTGGCCTCGAATCTGTCTGGGGCTGGATACCGGGTACATGTACACACATGCCCACTCCCTCCCCAGCCACCGAGTGGAAAATACCAGCATTCCAGGAGTTACCAGGCTTATCTGATTTGGGAGGAGGTCCACAGCTCGGCTATTTATATCCAGTTATTTGAGGACTTTGCAGCTGCATTTGGACTACAGAGTCCCTGTGGGGAAGAGAAAGAATGAAATTAAATTACCTCCAAAATCTTGAGCGTGGCAAGGACAGCACGTGTTTTCCTGCGTGGGATTTGTGTCCGGAGTGGCATTAGTGGGACTTTCACTCGGGTGCTGCTGCACCCTTGGGTGGCTTCCCCGTTCCGATCCGTACGAGCCACCGCATCGGAGAGCCCAGCCACACGCTCAGCGCCCTGTGTGAAGTAGGAAGCACCAAACAGAACCCTTCACACCGCTCTTAGAGGGCTGTTTCCACAGGCACTGTGAAATTAAAAGCACATGGCCTTTTTTTTTAACCCTGAAATTAAAAGCACGTGGCCATTTCTTTACCCTTGGCCGTCTCATCAGCCAGAGAACGCTCCTAAAAACTGATCAGAAAGCAAAGGGTTAAGGGGACAGAATAGAGTGCTTTGAACATGCAGTGATGGTCTTTAAAACAACTTTTCAGCGTTGCCTCTTCTAAATCCTGCAGCAGAGGCCTGAGAGGACATCAGAGCATCCACAGCACGGGCAAAGGGCTACCCCAGGCAAAGCTCCTGCCATTCCTCAACCCGGCTGTCTCAAGTCATTCGGACTTTTGCCCGAGTTGAGGAGAAAGTTTCACGGTCCAAAGCCCTGCTCTGAGCTTTAAGACAGAGAACAAAGTGTTTGGGAAGTGCCAATACTTAGTGCTGAGAGGCAGCCCCGCAGTACTGAAAACCAGCAGGTATCAAGCCCCGATTTCAACCAATGCTTAAGAAAAAACACTTAAGTTCCAGTTTCAGTATAATCTGGAGGCCCAGATTTCAACCAGTCCTTAAGAAAACACACCCAGTTCCAGTTCCAGTATAATCTAGAGGCCCGGATTCCAACCAATCCTTAAGAAACACCACTAAGCTCCAGTTTTAGTAAAATCTAGATGCCCAGAAGCATCATTTATTGCAAATCAGTTAACCAAAAAAAAAAAATACATCATTTTTGCAAACTACAACTTTGCAGGTAGATAACTTTATTACAGAAGATATCTTTTCTTAAAACTACACTCTAGTTTATAAAACATAGGAAGATTCAACACCACGTGATGTCTTTCTCACTCGTATTAGGCAGGTCACAATAACAACGGTCTGAAACGTTAACTAAGCTGAGTGCTCGGCGAGGCGCTGCGCCTTGAGAAATGGCCGTTTGATTTGGTGTTCTAATAAAAAGGAATGAGGAAAAGGAAAAACCCTTTTCTTAGGTTTTCCTGGATGAATTGCTCTCTAGTCGCCTGTCCCATCCACATCATCTAGCCTTAGGGTGTCTGGTTTGCCTTTGCGCCCGAGTGAGTGATATTCCAACACCTCTACAAGGTGATATATTTACGATATATTTAAGACTCGCTCGTTTAGATTTTTGAAACAAAATCCACCTTTTCTTTTTTCAAAAAAAAAAAAAAACAAACCCCAAACCAACCCAACGTATTTACAAACATTAAATCTGCCACAGGCTTATACTCTATTTTACATGATACACAGAAAGAGTGCCCATCAATATAAAAAAAGATGCATCACTCCAGACTAACAAGAACAAAATGTTAACGTTTTTGTGTTTTTTTTCACGGCACAGACTGGGCTGTGCTGGCCCCTCGCCCCTCCTGTTTAACCAGTCCAGCATCCCCCTCTCCGATACCGGCAGCGCTCTCCGCCGAGCACCTGGGGAGCCGGAGCCGGGCAAGCACGTTCGGCGGTGGCAGCAGCGTTGGAATGCTTTGTCATCTCACTCAGGTTGTCTGCGTTCCTAGACACGCCTTCTTTAAAGCAGGCAGGCCATCCTTAAAATAAGGAGGCAAAGTTTATATTGGCATTTTCTTTCTTAAAACAGTTACTCGAATGCAAACGCGAAAACGGCGACGACAATAAAAAAAAAACCAAAAAAAACAAACCAAAAAAAAAACCCCAGTAAAGATATTCAAAGTAAAATGAAGTCTCCTTTGCTGTATAAACTCCACCGTTCTGGGTTTGGTTTATACTCCGTGGTCATGAGTTTGCTCTCTTAAAAGTTTGGCAAATAACACTTTTTTTTGGCGGGGGACAGTATTTGTGGTTTGTAGGGCTTTTTTCTGTTAGCTTAAAACCTGTTCTTACAGGCCTATAATCCTGATTTTTTATTTATTTTTTTTAAGATCATAAAAATTATTTAAATATATATTTTTATATATATATAAAACCAAGAGAGAACAGAAATTTCTATTATCGAGGCAAATGTACAACTATGTAATACTGAAATTTAAAGAAAGATTCCTGACCGGTACCATAAAATGTCCTCTCAGATAAAACAGCAAAGGAAACATTTTAGAGTACATTTCAAAAATCTAGCCATCCTTTTTTTCCTATGAAAGGAGTGGTATTTTTAGTCAATTTTTCCTTCCCCTTTTCTTTCTTACCTCTCTTTCTGAGTTGAAAGAGAAAAAAAAAATAAATTAGTGGAATTTCGGAATCACAAATCGCTGCTTATAGCTTTACATAAAAACATTTCCTCTCAAATCAAACACAATGACCCCCCCACCCCAAACAAAAGAGAACATCTTATAAAAACCTCATTTTTTTTGATTTTTTGAAACACAACTGGTGTCCCACATTGAGTTCTTAACAATAGAACATATAAATAAAAAGGCAGTGTTTTCATGTAAAATAAAAAGTACATAAATAAATACTAAAAAAAAAAAAGGAATTAATTTGTCTTTTAATTTTTTTTTTTTTATAAAAACATATTTAAAAAGGATCCTTTAATAAAAGCATCCGATGTCCTTTAAAAAAAAGCTCTCCCTCGAGCTTCTAACTCCCACTGAGCACCAGCGTCTCTGAAACACCGTCTTTTACTTGAAGGCTTCGGGGATGTGTCCCATCTGTGACTGCATACTCGTGGGAGGGCTGGAGATGCCCTCGGACCAGTCGGACACGTTGGAGTGAGGAGACGAGCTGGACCACTGGTCCGGTGACTCCGGAGACGGCGTTAGGAAGGGGTGGTCGGGCACCTGGAGCTGGTGGCTGGGAGTGTTGTCCAAGGGGGAGGAATAACTGTGCTGGGAAGGTGGAGTTAGAAACTGGGTGGTGGTCATGGGCTGGGCGAGGGAGGATGGCAGAGAGGTGGGCAGCATCTGGGAATCTTGAGGCAGGATGGTGTGGACCGCCATGGTACTGCTGCTCACCGGCTGCATGTCGGGCTGGCTCAGCTCGGTACCGAGGAAATTTTGGCCGATGTGGCCGCTGGCGGCGGAGCCGGGGTTGTGATGCTGCTGCGGCTGCGGCGGCGGCGGGGGCGGCTGCTGCTGGGGTTGCTGCGGCTGCTGCTGCGGCTGCATGTTCTGCTGCTGCTGGAGCTGTTGCTGCTGCATCTGCTGGAGCTGCTGGCTCTGCATCAGGTGGGGCTGGGAAGCCAGCCGGGTGTTGGGCATGGCCTGGTAGCTCATCATCTGCGACAAGCTGGTGGCGGGCAGGCCGTTGTGCAGGGAGGTCATCATGCCGTGCTGAAGGTTCGGTGGCTGCTGGTGCGCCCCTGCTTGCAGGTTGCCTCGCATGGGGTTGTACTGGTTCTGGACCATGCCGTTCTGCAGCCTGCTGAGCCAGTCGCACTGCCCGTTCAGAGCGGCCGCTCCGCCGACGGAGAAATTCATCGGGGCGCTGCTCATCGCCGTGCTGGGGCTGGAGACGGGCAGGTGAGAGAGGCGCGGCGGCACCGAATCGAAGGCCATCCTGCTGGAGTTTCCCATGGCCATCTCCTGCTTCCCCGCCATGTTGAGGTGGCCGATGCTCATGTGGGCGTCGGGCATGCCCGGCAGGTGATTGAGAGGCACGGAAGGCGACTGCTGAAAGGGAGAGGTCATCAGCGGAGGAGAGGCGACGTCCGACAGGTACCCATGGGGCGACTCCAGGGAGTCCACTGGAGACAAGACGCTGGAGTTGTCCAGCAGACACCCTTTTCCGTCTTGTGACTTTTTCCTCCGGGCTTTGAGGTCTTTGGCATCCTTGCTGTTGCAGCTCAGGCCCTTGGTACTCGGCTTCCTGGCCTTCTTGCCCTGGACGGCAGGTTTCAGGTTGCCGATGTAGCTGTTGGGGGAGCAGAGCGGTGGGGACAGGGTGGGTGCCCCCAGCGGGCCGTTGTGCAGCGGTGGGCTCCGCACCAGGTTGTACTCGTCCAGCAGCCTCACGATGTCGTGGTGCATGCGCTCCTGGGCGATGTCCCGCGGGAGCCGGTCCATGTGGTCCGTGATGTCGCGGTTGGCAAAATGGTCCAGCAGGACCTTGGCGGTTTCGTAGCTCCCTTCTCTGGCTGCGAGGAACAGTGGGGTCTCCTCCTGGAAACCCAGCAAAGACCGTTAGGCTTAAGTTCAGAGATTCTCCTGGCTAACGCTATCCTGAGCTTCATGCCCAACACCGTGCAGTTGGGTGGCGGTCTCTCCTCTTTCCTGCTGCTTTTTGCCTACCCTGCTGAGCCACATCCTTAGACTGATATCAAACCAGGAACCCTATGAGTGGCCCAGAACACGCAAGAAGATGGCCACATGAACACTGTACCATACTGCTCACCAAGCACTGCACAGACCCTCGACATCACCTATCGGACCAAATCCCACAATGCTTCCTGGAGCTAAAACCAACAGCTTCGTTCACAGCAGAACAAACAGAATCTCAATAGCAGACAGCATTGCCTTTTAGGCAAAAATTACCCTTTAAGAGACTCCCCAAATGGCTCTGTCTTTGCCTGTGTCGGCCCAGGTGACCCCTACCTTATTGTTCTGCATATCTTTATTGGCACCATTCTTCAGGAGGACTACTGCGGCTTCAACGTTGTTCACAGCGGCTGCCCAGTGCAGCGCTGACTTGCCTGCAGAGAAAAAACACAAAATAAAACACAGAGCAGTGAGCAGGAAAAGTAACAGTGAGCAGCCCTTTCCTCCACCTCTCAGGGAGCCTGTGTTGTAGTTGCCTACAGTACCTAGATCATCCACGGCATTGACATCTGCGTGGCAGTTGATGAGATCGTCCAGCATGCCCTCCACAGCCAAGCGAGCGGCCAGGATCAGAGGAGTGGTCCCGTCATGCATTCGGGCGTCGAGATCGGTGGCCCTGTTCCTAATCAGGATCTGCCACAACAAGGAAACACAAATGTTAGGAGGGACGGACAGCAGATGCTTCAGGTACCCCAGGCCCAGGACCTGAAACTCCCTTTCCAGAAGCTGGTCACAGAATCATAGAATCATTTGGGTTGAAAGAGGCCTTTCAGATCATCCTGTTAACCCAGCCCTGCCAGGACACCACTAACCCACGTCCCTCAGCACCACATCTCCACAGCTTTGAAACCCCTCCAGAGATGGAGACTCCACCCCTGCCCTGGGCCAGGCCTGGACAACCTTTTCGGTTAAGACCATCTTTCCAACCTAAACCTCCCCTGATGCAACTTGAGGGTATTTCCTCTTGTCCTGTCACTTGTTCCTTGGGAGAAGAGCCCAACTTCCCCTGGCTCCAACCTCCTGTCAGGGAGGTATTGAGATCAAGAAGGTCTCCCCTGAGCCTCCTTTTCTCCAGGCTAAATAGCCCCAGTCTGCACTCCCAGTCCAGGGCTGCACATCCGAAGGCAGCTCTAGGGTTGCTATTTTGCTGTGTCCTGCCCCAAGACAACATATGGAGTTCAGTTTTCAAGACCTTCACCCCACACCTCTCCAGGGCAAGCTGGAGACCCTGCGACAAGCTCAGTTAGGTGACCGACTCAACAGGTGGCACCAGCGTTTTCCCCAGAAAACCCCCAGACCGGTGGCGAAAGGATCAATTACCTGGAAGACTCCTTGGGCATCGGCAGAGACGGCGGCGTGGAGAGGAGTCCTGCCCATGTTATCTTGGATGTTTGCGTCGGCGCTGGCTTCCAGCAGGCGCTTGGCAGCGTCGGAACGGGAGTACCGGGCAGCCAGGTGAAGAGCCGTCTCGCCGGTGCGGTCCGTCTGGTTGTGTAAACTGGCGCCTTGGTAAATGAAATCCGAGATAACGGCGGGAGCATCGTCTTCTTCTTCGCTGTTGCCGGTCTCCAGCCCTCCTCCGCTGCACGAGGCGATCATCAGGGGGGTGAAGCCATCTGCAAAGCACAAGGCAGCTCGGTGAAAAAAGGCTTCTTACCCTTCTGTAACCAGGGCGGCTCAGTCCGCGATAGATGCTTATTCCCGTGGGTGCATCGAGCCTGAGTTCCTGACTAGTTCTAAACATCAAACAGGAATATCCTTCCTCTGATACGGATCTGAAATTCCTTAGTGGTATCTCACTGCTCGCTGGCTTTCCTATTTCATCTGCCGGCTTGCAAGCTGACACGGAAGGCGCAGTTTGGACGGACGGTCGCTCAAAACAAACTTGCGTACGGTGCAGCGCAGCCTTCGGTATTTTTATTATTTCAGGGGCTAATTTCACAGATGTGGGGAATACCGAATGTTTGCACGAATTTAAAAGCCTATGGACTACTAATATAGTTAAAAACCTGAAAAGACGACTGTGAAATGTGCTGTTTGGTGGGAGGAGCAGGGTCTAGGAGGGGCAGACAAGTGAGCTGGATGATTTCCTAGGTCCTTCTGTATTCTCTGATTTCCATCGCAGTGACTGAACAAAAGAGATCTCAAGGAAAGCCAAATGTGCCCGGCTCTATCTCTAAATCGCACACAATGGCAACCATATGGTGCAGAGTGGCTAACACACGACTCTCTACTCGGAGTGGAGCCAGGTAGGGCTGTCTGGGACTTCTTATCTGCAAGGGGCGAGGGAGGATTTTCGATGAGCAGTCCAGAAGTGCAAAGAGTGCACCTTACCGGGACCCCTGACGTTGACATCCATACAATCCGCATCGATCTCCCCCTGCGGCGGAGTGGGTGCCATGGAGGATATACGCAGGTCAGCGGCGTCCAGGTGCTGCTGGGTCCACTGCCTGTGATCCGTCTGATCGTCCGTGTCCGGCAGCATCGCCTGCTCCTCGAACTGCGCAACGACAGCGGGAACTGAGCACCGAGCGGAGCGCACGGGGCAGGGTGGGAGGAGGGGGCTGAGCTCCGGCGCAGGAAGCTCCGCCGGTCTCAAAAGCGCGTTTGTCACAGGCAGGTTTGCAAAGGAGCCTGGCGGCAGGGATGTGGAGCACGGGCTGGGAACCCAGGGTCCCTCCGCTCCGACGCTTTCCAGAGCGCTCCGCGCCTCCCGTGACAAACCCCGGCGCGCGATTACTCGCAGCACAGAAAGGGAATGTGGCAGCGAGCTTACCCTGAACTTCTTGGTGTCCAAGGTCTCCTCATCACCCCACTCATTTTGGTTGTCGTCCATCAGCGTGCCGTCTGAAGCATTTTTGAGGGGTCTTTAAAAATAAAACCATGCAACAAATTAGCCCCTCTGTAGGAACTAGTTTGTGTTGGGCTGTGCTTATCTACCTGCACAAACTGAGAGAAGAATCAACACGGCAATTTCCAGCAGATTCCCCTCAGGTTGCCTTTCATTTTTTACCATTTTTAGCGGTACAAAAAGACCATGAAGCATTTAAAAACCTCCTTCAGACAGGAATGCTGTTTTCCCCACGCAGAACTTCACAAACCCCCTGATTCTTTTCCTCCCCGCTACACCAGTATGATGCACCAGAGAACAAAACTCGGGTGGGTTCATCCCGCAGAGCCCCCAGCAGCCCCGCTGTGCTGCGTTTAACGGGTTAGCGAGCAAATTACTCACTTCAGTCCAACAGAATCCTCCCCCAGCGGTTCTCGTCGCTTCTTCTTGCTTGACTCTGTCACTTTGAAGCCTTCTGGGAACCAAAGCTGCCCATGCTCCCTGCGCCGCTTACGAGACACCAGTACTCCCAGTCCAATGAACGCGAGCAAGACCAGTGCAGCCACCACCACGTACATAGGATACAGCTGGGAGTTCTTCGTGGGCTCGGCTGTTTCACCTACGAAACAGTGGGGCACAAAGAGACGCTGAGACATTAAGCTGCATAGCAAACCAGTGACAGAGTGGAAATGAAGGAAAATTAGTTAATAGAGGTACCTAAGTCTGATCTAAATCAGCCCCCCCAAAATAAGGTCATTTTATACGCTATTAATCAGAATTGCAAACTATCGGCAAATTCTCGGCTGCACAAGGCAGCCTGCATCAGGAGACAGCTTCACTTTTTTCTCCTTTAAGGAAAAGGATTAGCAAACTTCAAATCATTGCGCTGGCATTGAGCTGTTAAGACAAAAGGATTTAGGGGGGATTTTCAAGATACAAACTTCAACTCCTTGCATGTCTCTGATTGATTGGAGCTGGTTGGGTTTTCTTTTTCTTTTGTGTTTTTGTTGGGGTTTTTTTTATAACTTTTATAGTGATAACGATTTTGAAATAAACCTGGAATAAGCAAAAATAATAAACTAGTTTTGTAATTTTTTTTGAAGAGCAGACTTAAAAGGAAAAAAAAAAAAAGATGCAAGGTTATTAAAACCAGACTGTGCTGGAGTGCAGCTGGCTGACAGATAACAGGGATGCCGCCGGAAAGTTTCAGCCGTCTCTCTTCTCCAGCCAACAGCCGCACTTACTTTTAACGGCTTCTATTTTGTAGGGTATGTTCAGGTTGCCGAGGGAGGCCAAGGCACCCAGGAAGGCTGCCACATCGGTTGCACTCTGGAAGCACTGGGAAGACGACTGGATGCACTGGCGGTTATCGATTTCTAAGTAGACGATGGATCTGTGCGAGAGAAGAGCCAGTGAGAAACACGGAGCAATGCTCACCCTGCGAGGACAGACGTGCCCCCTCTCCCTTTCCTCCTTAACCCCCCATCAGTAGGAACTGGAAGGTGGGAATCCATCTCCTTGCTTCCCTGTGGCCCGAGCCCTGCAGCTCACAGTCTATTGGATTTGCCTCAATGAACACCACGAAATCCACCTCCTGATCTACAGGAATGGAAGGGAATCTCTACTGCACAATGTTTTAAAATTACCCAGACACTACAGTGTCTTAAATAATGCTGTTTGGGAGCCTTCAGATCTTTTCACATCAGTTTCGATGCCCTAACTCTCTTGCTTTCGGTGGCTTTTGATTGAGCCCCCAGAGAGGGAGAAGGTTAGATCTATATGTTTATACCAAAGATCTCCAAACACGGTTTGCGGCAATTGAGTTTTACAACAAAGCTCTAGAAAGCATTTCCCAGGGAGAAACTGAGGCTTAACTTAATGACTTCCTGAAGTCAGACAGTCGGTCAGGCCAACCTCTGCTTCCAGGTCCCACCCAGCCCAGCCCCAGCTCCCAACACTACGCAGGACTCCTTCAATCGTGAGAGTCGGCGCAGCATTGTACCAGGGATTCCTGAGCGACCGCTCGCTTTTCCCACACGAGAGCAAAATCCGGTTTCTATTCACACAGAAGGCAACGTCCAAATACAATTATCTGGCCTACATCCTTCCCTTTATAGCGTGTTAACTGTTATCAACACAGAAAACAAATGCTGCTCGGTGAAAAAGGAACCCACTGGTGCCCCTTACCCTCTGATGTCCATCTGATCGAGCTCTCTCTTCTGCCTCCTGCCAGCCCTAGAGTAGAGGCTGCTCTTTACTTTGTTGATGACAGCACTAGACATATCCGACCAGTCCTCCGTTGACCTCTTGATGTAATGCTTTTTCAGCTCCTCCTCATTGCCATAGTATGGGAAGATCATATACTCTCCTTTGGGGTTCTTCTTGAAGACCACGTTGGTGTGCAGCACGCGGCTCAGCTCCCGCAGGAAGTTGAAGGAGTTGTTCTTCAGGTTCTCGGGAGTGATCAGCACCACCACCACCAGCGTGCCATCCGCAAGCTTCTCGGGCATGTTGTTTGCACAGTCCAGACCATCCCATTCGCACTCGAAATTATTGCAGCCCTGGTCACAGTGACCATCTGAGAAGTGATCTTTGCAGTACTGGTCATACAGGGGACTGGGCAGAAGAAAAAGAAAGGCCGAAGAATTAATTAGACCAAGTGCTGTGCATATAACCTATCTGCTGAGAAAATGAGTGGTGGTCCACAAGGACCTCTCTTTTGTGTAAATATCCTGATAGACACTAAACTAGTTTAAATAGAGAGCAACTGTTTGGTGCAGTGCCGTGAAGCGTTCACCTCTGGGGGTGGAAGACAGTGGCTGTTCGATTACAAGCTGCAATTTAGATGCTAGAAAAAAAGGACAAATTTCTGTGAGTCAGAGAAGACAATGAGGCACAGAACAGTTACTCAGAGCACAGTTAGTCCAGGAATCTGGGATTAAGTTCCTGCTGTTGCCAAAGACAATGTTTGGTAAATGCCTGGCTGTTAACATCATCGTGTTTTCTGGCTGCTCTTCCATCTGGGGTCTCCCTCCACTGAAACTCACTGTGAGCTGGAGAACTCGCTTCTATGGCGTGACACAGGCAAGGACAGGGAAGCCAACTGGAATGAGCAAACCCAGTGAGCTTCCAAGCGTGTATAAACTCAGTAAGACCACAGGGAACTGTGGTTTCTTGAGCTGCAACCCCACAGGCAGCAGAACAGAAAGTAGAGAGTGAACAACAGGTCTGCACTTTGGAGCTTTAGCAGATGCAACCAGAAAACGCCCCCAGATGATCAGCACAGAGGTCACGGCTTTGAAACCAAGGGGTCAACCAGCAAGTCACTTACTTGCACTGCCCTTCGTATTTCTGGCAGTCAAATCCATCGTACAGGCAGCCGGCGTTGTTGCACTGGGAGTCGCACTTGCCATCGTTGAAGTACTTCCAGCACTGGAGGGACTGGGAGCAGTTCTTCCAGGGGTCGTTGAAGTTGAGGGAGCAGTCGCCCCCGTCCCAGCCGCAGGCGTGGTTGTTGCATTTCCCATCGCAGATCTTGTTGCCGGCGTAACCCGCGCAAACGGCGATCTCGCACTTCTCCTCGATTTTGGGTGGGATGATATCCTGCCCGATCCCACCTTGGAAATCGAAGTCGAGGATGTGGCAGTTGAGGCCGTTGAAGTTGGCAGGGCAGTTGCAGCGGTAGTACGGGGAGGCGTCGCTGAAGAACTCGCAGGTGCCCCCGTTGTAGCAGGGGTTGGACGTGCAGGGGCTGCTGGCCGGGTACTGGCACTCGGGGCCGGTGAAGGCCGGCGCGCACATGCACTTGGAGCTCTTGTGGATGGAGATGCAGGTGCCACCGTTCAGGCAGTGCAGGTTGCCGCAGGTGCGGGAGTCGTTCTCGCAGGTGGCACCCACGAATCCCTGGGGAGGTGACAGGGAGGAGGGAGTCAGAACACGGACGCTGTCCTACAAGCAGCCTAACACGTGTGTGTGTCCTGGGAAACTCTGCACAAACCCAGTGAATCAGGGCATGGCTCTGGTGTGTCCACTGAAACTACTGATGGGCAAGAATAATCTGGAATGTAAACTCGGTTAGAGCATCCACCTCAAAATGAAGGAAGCTCTTCTCCCTAGCTGCCTGCTCCACATTTATGGGGTGCAAATATTGGTCAAGCAGGCAAGAGCTTGTCCTACAGAGCGGTGGGTTGTGCCTGCAAGGCTAAGCCACCTCCTTCTCCCTGACCCTAACCCAGTCTCAGAGAATCCCAGCATCATACGGGTTGGAAGGACAACCTCCCTGCTCCAGCAGGGTCACCCAGAGCAGGAGGCCCAGGATAGCATTGTCCAGATGAGTTCGGAATCTCCTTAGAGAAGGAGACTCCACAAACCTCTCTGGCCAGCCTGGGCCATCACTCTCAAAGTAAAGATTTTTTCCCTCCTGTTCAGACGGAACCTTCTGAATTCCACTTTATGCTTGTTGTCACCTTGTTCTGTCGCTGGACACCACTGGCAAGAGTCTGGCCCCAGCCTCTTGACCCCTACCCTTTTTATACTGATCAACATTGATCAGATTCCATCTCAGTCTTGTCTTCTCCAGGCTAAAGAGCCCCAGGTCTCCTTGCAAGTGAGGAGGGATATACAGATTCACCTCCCTCCAGTGAGCACCCCAGCAAAGCATCTTCTCCTCCACGCTCACTCCTGGCTATCCCAGCTGGGGAAGCCCCAGGGGATAAAGTGGCCCCATGACCACCCTTCTGCAAGGGGCCAATCTGCAGGGCCCATCCAACATCCCACGCTCAGAGCTGGAGAGGAGCAGGTACCTACCGGGGGGCATTTGCAGATGAAGCCGCGGCCGGTGTTGCTGGCAACCGCGCACGTCCCGCCGTTCCTGCAGGGTTTGCCTTTGCAGCCGTCCACCACGGTGTCACACCGGCGGCCTGCCGAGGGAGAGGAGGGCGTGAGGAAGAGCAGAGGAAGGCGCGCGAGACGCTCGGGGGTCTGGCTGCTGGGAACCGTGGAGGGGACGACACGGTGCTCACCTGCATAGCCAGGTCGGCACTCGCATTTGTAGTCATTGACCCGCTGCACGCAGTTCTGGGTGCCGCGGGCGTCGCAGGGGTTGGACAGGCACTCGTTGACGTCTCCCTCGCAGCGCTCCCCTACAAAGCCAGGGGGGCAGATGCAGCTGTAGCCACCTACCCGATCCGTGCACTTGCCATTGTTAAAGCACTTGGGCCCCAGGGTGACGGGATCAAAGAAAGGGCTGCAGTCATCCACATTGATCTCACAGTGCACCCCTAGAGAAATGGGGGAACAACCCACACANGCCCGAGCCGCCGCGCTGGCAGGAGGCGCGCATGCCGCCCGGCTGGCCGCCAAGGTTGCGCGGCCTTGATGGCTAAGCTCGCGGGCAAACACAAACCTCTACCGCTGCGTTCGCTTCTGCTCGCCCGAGCAGCTAATGAGTAGATACCGAGGATATCTACACTCAGCCCACTAATGCCCCAGCCTGGGGAATTAATTTACCTTGAGTTCCTCTGGGGCAGGAGCATTTGTAGGTATTGATGAGATCGATGCAAGTTCCTCCATTCTGGCACGGGTGGGACAAGCACTCATTGATCTCCTCTGAGCAGTTAACTCCATGATAACCAGCCACACACTGCAAGGAGGAAGAGGGGAACTGTCAGAGAGGTTTACTCAATTCCCACAGGGCTGCAGAAGCACAGCCAGCATCTCAGTCCTCAGCTCAGCAAAGGGGCACTGAGCCAGCCTGAAGCCCGGGCAGCTCCTTGGGCAGCAGAAAGGCAGCAACTGATGCTTTCCTCCTGTGCTTCTCTACCCCTCGTGGCACCCACCTCGCAGGAGTAGCCTCCCAGGTAGTCGGTGCAGGTGGCTCCATTCTGGCAGGGGTTGGGGGAGCACTCGTCCACCTGCTCCTCGCAGTAGCTGCCGGTGTAGCCGGCCTGGCAGCGGCAGAAGTGGGTGTTGCCGGTGTCTACACAGAGCCCCGAATTTCTGCAGAGATGTGCTACATCGATACCTGTTGGGGAGAGCAGAGTGAGACGCGGGGACTCTGGTAACATCCTCGTGACCGCACGTCCCACCAGGGATCACAGTCCTGGGACTGCAGCCTCAGGGGCGCGCGTTATGCCTCGAGATCATTTTGGGTGTGCCAAAGATTCCCACCAAGAGAACCGAGCGTGTCCCCGGCACGGGAGCACCTGGGGATCCCACCCTGGTCCTGTGAGGCTGTACAGATGGCAGGGACTGACCTTGCTGCTTAGCAGCCACCTCGCAGGAGACGCTGGGGACATCGCAGTAGAGCCCCGTCCATCCGCTGTTGCACTCGCAGCGGTACAGGTTGTTGGTCTGCCAGCACTTGCCTCCGTTTTTGCAAGGAGAGGAGTCGCACCAACGCACCAGGTTCTGGGCGGGGAGCAGAGCAAGAGATGGGGGTCAGTACCCAGCAGAACTTCTGCAGGAGTGGAGACTGTAGTGACACCCCCCCAAATCTCCACAACCAGCACGCGCAGACAGACACTGGGGTCAGCTGCTGACAGTCTAAAGCTCCTCTACCTGGCAGTTGAGCCCGGTGTATCCCTGGGGACAAGTGCACTTGTACGTCCCGTAGCTGTCCTGACACGTTCCTCCGTTCAGGCACGGCTTGGAGTCGCACTCGTTGATGTCGTGCTCGCAGTAGCTGCCCGTGAAGCCGGGCGGGCAGACGCAGGTGAAGGTGTTGATGCCATCCACGCAGGTCCCACCGTTGAAGCAGGAGCTGGGAACATAAACATCACATACCAGTGAGTCGCCGCTGGTCCTGCTCCACATCGAGCCCCCCCAAACCGGCCCAGGGCTACGAGGCAGCGCAGGGACCTCAGCCCCTCGCTCCAGCCCTGACAAAGGCTGTGCCCGTGGCAGGAACCGCTCTGGGCTGTACCTCTCCGTGCAGTCCGGTGTGTTGTTCTCACAGTGGATGCCGCTGAAGCCGGAGGGGCAAGTGCAGGTGTAGCTGTTGACACAGTCGGTGCAGTTGGCACCGTTCTTGCAGGGGTTGCTGGCGCACTCGTTGATGTCCTCCTCACACTTGGACCCACGGAAACCGGCCAGGCACTCGCAGAAGAACGTGCCGATGCCGTCAGAGCAGGAGCCACCATTGTGGCATGGATCTGGAGAGGAGGGACGTGCACATGAAGATGCAGCGAGTCCAGCCCCGGTGCAGCAGCCCTGCCCGGGAGCTGCCCCACAGCAGTCCCCACACACATCCGCTGGCCACACAGAGGGACAGGACAGAGCCCGTGGACCTGGCAGAGGTTGGGCCAGCCTCACTGAGGGACTAGAAATAAGGAGGGCACATGGGACACGCTTGCTCACTGCCTGCACGTCCCTCTTCCCCCGCAGCCTCCTTCCTACTAGTTCCCATCTGGCCTTGGACTGACGCAGCTCAACCGAAACGTGGTCGAGACGGCCCAAAAGCCCAAGCAGGGCTTGCAGCACATCCCAGACTGAAGCAGTGGCTGGTGTTTGTTTGCCCATGCATGGGGAAGAGGATCTTAGCCCTGGGACTAGCAGAGAAACCAACAGCTCAAGGCTGTGCTGAGCACGGTTCCCGGAGCAGCCTCTGCTCTTACTGGGCTTGCAGTCGTCGATGTCGGTGTCGCAGTTGCGGCCGCTGAAGCCGGTCCGGCAGGCACAGCGGTAGCTGCCGTTGGTGTTCTGGCACGTGGCCCCGTTGCGGCAGGGGCTCTTCACGCACTCGTTGATGTCGATCTCACAGGTCTGACCTGTGGAGAGAGCGGAACAGGGACCACATGGGCTGGAGGTGCTGGCCAAAGCCCCGGGAATGACCGTGACGGCTTGGGCATCGCTCGTACCAGGGTGGGAGCCCTGGCGGCAAACTGCCCTCGCCAAGGGTTGTGCGTGACAGCAGTGTCCCATCCACCCAGCTGAGCCGTGGGGCAGGTCAGGACCCTCCCCAGTGCTGGGCACCGTGCAGGACTGTTCCCATCTGGCAGGGCACGCAGGCAGCCCCCTGCCCGCTGCTCTCCAGCCACGCTCCTTCCCCTCCATCTTCTACTCCTCAAGCATCCAAGGAGATTGGGGTGAGCTGAACGCCCAGACAGGCCATGCCCCTACCTTGCCAGCCAGAGGGGCAACTGCAGGAGAAGCTCTCGTAGTCTTCCGACTCCCGGCACTCGCCACCGTTCTTGCAGGGGCCACCAGCACAGGGGGCCAGCACATCCTCACAGGTGGCTCCTGCACAGGCACAAGCACTCGCTGACACTCTCTCCCAAACAACGGGGGGCCCAAGACCCCACTACTCCTGTCCCCAGCCCTGGGGTAGGATCTGGGCTTCCCCACCACCCTGAGGCAGCCCAGCTGGGGCAGTCTTCTCCATCCCTGGTACCCCACGACCCCAGACCCACCAAGAATCCATTAAGTCCTGTCAGTCTGGGCTGCATTAAAGCACTGCACACTTCCTTTGGCAGGGAGGTGCTGCTCGGGGTGTCTTTACCCCCTTGCACTCCCCCTCCCTCATCTCTCTCAGCTGCTTTTCCTGTTTACATCCAGCCAAGGGACACATTCCCTCCGAATCCTTATCTTCCCTGTCAGCCAGTATCTCCTGAACTGGCCTTTGCTATTTTCCAGAGCCTTCCCCTCCCTGCCTGCTCCGTCCTGGTCCCCCCAGGGGTTTCTATGGCCACTGCCGAGGGCAGGAAACGGCTCACGGCTTCCTGCAATTGTGCACCGAGCTGCAGCTCTGCGCGAGCGGAAGCGGGAGGCCGGCAAACAGGAATTGGCTCAGCAGAATCCTCCAGTCCCTCAGCCTCAGCCCGATTTTTCCAGCACGAGCATCATGGCAGGAGAACGGGGCCACCAGCAGCTCCAACCCCCGCCCCAGGGTGATGGGGTACCAGTGGGGCAGTGCTGCTGTCTCAGGTGCAGGCTGGAGCTGAGCTACCACCTCGGTGCCCTCCACGAGGAGGAGGAGGAGGAGGAGGAGGAGGGAGGAAGGTCTGGCTGCCCCTCACCTGTGTAGGGCAGGAGGCAGTTGCAGGTGTAGCCGGCGACATCGTCGATGCAGGTGCCCTGGTTCAGGCAGGGGTTGGAAGCGCATTCGTTGATGTTGGTCTGGCAGTTGGGTCCTGTGTTAAGAAAAATAGGTCAAAGTGGCTGTGATGGAGGTGTGCAGGAAAGAGAGGGCTGAGGGTACAGTGGGGACTTGGTGACAATGGCGATGGCCTACCCATCGCCCTGAAAGAGCCTCCTGCTCTCAGCTCTGGCCACGGGCACCCAAACTCTGCTGAAGGTCCCCAGGCCGGCGGCCCTGCCACATCTTATCTGAATAGGACCTTATCAATGCTGATCAGTATCTAAAGGGTGGGGGCCCAGAGGATGGGGCCAGGCTCTTTTCAGTGGTGTCCAGCGACAGAACAAGGGGCAATGGGCACAAAATGGAATCCAGGAGGTTCCATCTGAACAGGAAGAAAAAATTCTTTACTTTGAGAGTGATGGAGCCTGACCCAGGCTGCTCAGAGAGGTTGTGGAGAAATTCCAAGACTGTCTGGACAACCTGCTGGGCCCCCTGCTCTGGGTGACCCTGCTTCAGCAGGGGCTTTGGATGAGATGATCTCCAGAGGTCCTTTCCAAACCTTACCATGCTGGGATTCCGTGGGATTCTTCTCCCAACCGGAGTTAGGGTTTCCACCATCCCCACAGCAAAGCCACCAGCCCATCCAGCACCATGGAGACACCTACCCACAGATCCCAGCCATGCCCCAGTGTGGTGGCTGCACCCTTACCGCTGAAGCCCTCCCTGCAGGTGCAGATGTAGCCACTGGTCATGTCCCTGCAGGTGCCACCGTTCATACAGGGATTGGATTCACACTCATTGTTGTTAATGTCGCAGTTTGTCCCACTCCAGCCTGGGTCGCAGTCGCATCTGTAGCTTTGGGGAAAAATTTGGGCATGAAGCGCAGGATTTGGTCTGACCTGGTTCTCCTGGCTACATCAGAAACCCCTGGGTCCTAATTGTGCCCCTGCAGGGAAATGTCCCCTGGGCCTAGCCCAGAGCACGGACAAGGACCAGCACGAAGGACGGTTGCTCGCTCTGCCTCTACCCCCAACTTTGCTGAGCTCCTCTTTGGCCCCAGCAGCCCTCACACCCTCCGGCCTACCCATTCAGCCCGTCGTGGCATTTCCCGTGGATGCAGGGGTTGCTGTTGCACTCGTTCACTTCGGACAGGCACTTGGGGTCGTGGAAGCCCTCAGGGCAGAGGCAGGTGAAGCCGTTGATGCCATCCTTGCACGTGCCCCCGTTGTGGCAGGGGTTGCTGGAACACTCGTCGATGTTGATGTTGCACATGCGGCCTGGGAAAGAGGTGGGGGCGGGGGTGAGGAAACGTTATCCCGTAGGATGCACAGCGTGGTGAGCACCTACCGGGCAGGTCCCCCTCCAACCACCCAGAGAACGGCTGCTGGAGGCTCAAATCTCCGGGCACACGTGTGTTGGCCATGGAGGAGTGGGCTGCTCTCTGGATAGGGTGACTTCACACCCCTGCACCGCCCGCCCGCCTTCATTAAACGCAACTGGGAAGAGGCTGTGTCCCGAGCTTGTTTGGTCCAGGAGGGAATACTGAAGAGAGCTGGTTTCAGCCTGTAACCCTACCTGCCGCGGCCAACAAAGCCGGGCTTTATTGTGGCTCCCGGCGGGCAGGAGGACAAGGGGCCGCGCGAGCAGGGAGAGGTGGGGGCTGCTCCCATCAAAGCCCTCCGCCATTTCCAGCAGCCATCAAACAAACCAGTCGGACAAGGCAGCAACCTGATACCCATGGGAGTGGGCGCAGCGGGAGTCGAATTCGCGGCACCAGACACCCCTTTGATTTCAGCCTGAGCCGGGGTCGCCCTCCCGAACGAGCGGGAGCGCTGGAGAGTGCAAGTGGGACGGCAGCATCTCCCCTCGCCCCGGCTGTGTGGGGCACCTCCAGAGGGGACATGCCAGGACTCCCTGGAGCAAGGTTGGATCCGGACCATGTGCCCAGGGTGCTGTGGTGGTCACCATGCTCTGCTCTCACCTGTGTACCCCGGCTCGCAGGTGCACTCGTAGCCGTTGATCTTGTCGATGCACTTGCCGTAGTCGCAGGGGTTGCTGGCGCAGTCGTCCAGGTTGATCTCGCAGTTGGGCCCTGGGGAGGAGAACGGTGCCGTTAGGGGGTCCCCGGCCCCGCTGACGAGGCAAAACGAAGCCCGCCCACTGGCACCGACCGCTGCCGCCGCTCCACAACAAAGCGCCTCCGCAACAAGCAGCTCCCCGGCTCCCGGCTGGGGTGCGGTTCCTGTGAAAACCGGGCACCAAACCGGGAGAACTTGCCCTCACCAGGATGCCCCGGGCCAGTCCCAGCACCAGGGTGGCTGCTGGATGTGGCCCAGAGCCAACCCGCCCGGGGACGAGGATGGGACCAGGATGCTGTGCAGCGTGGCCAACCCCTGTGGATCCCCTGGGAGGGGGTCCCTCTCGCTCACCCGTGGTCCCTTTGAGGCAGAGGCAGTTGTAGGCGTTGTTCCTGTCCTGGCAGGTCCCTCCGTTTTTGCAGGGCTGGCTCTGGCACTCGTTGATGTTGATATCGCAGCGGTGGCCCGTGTAGCCCGGCTGGCAGAGGCAGGTGAAGGCAGCGATGCTGTCCTTGCAGGTCCCATAGTGACACGGGTCGGGGTCACACTCATCGATGTCGATCTCGCAGTGAGCGCCTGAGAAACCTGGCACCAGTGAGAGGGACACGGGGTCAGGATGGGAGACACGAGGTGAGGATGGGGGACACTCCTTCCCACCCTGACCAGGTGTGACGCAGTGCACCGGGATGGCTCGACCTGCCCACCCACCCTATGGTGACCCGTGGGACCCCCAGGAGCAGGGCACAGGCAGGGGAGCACCCTGGGGTGCCAGCGGCGGGGCCGGTCAGACCCCAGCTCGTGGGCTTTGTCCCGGGGCGCACAATGACCTGCATTAAGCCGCCTCGGCTCAGGAGCGGGGCCCCGCGCTCGCCCGCGGCTCGTCCTGGAGCGCACGGAGGGGGCAGCCGCAGGCACCCCCGAATAATAACCCCCCACTTCTCGACAGATCCTATTCTCCTGGCCGGCTCCCTCCCTGCCGGGTTTGGGGGTGGAGAGCTGAGGACAAAGTACAGCTTTGACTAGACCCCGCCAAGCCCACATAGCAGCTTTTCATCGGGGCTTGGCATTAGCAAGACACTAATTAGAGGCCATTCAGCTGGAAGATTTCTGGCGGGAGCTGCTCCACAAAAGAGCCACTGTTTGCCACCAGGGCTCAAGTCATCATTTTGTGCAACCGCTCCTCGGGTTTCGGTCGACGAGCCCCCGCAGCCCTGCACCTTGCGTCCCCATAGAGGCAGCTTTATTCCTTCCTTCCTGCCTTCCCCCTCGCTGCCGCCCGCCGCCGAGACCAGGAGCACGGCGGGACGGCTGCTGCGGGGCCACACCTAACGAGCACCGGGCTCGTTAGCGGCTGGCTCTGGGGCGACTCGCTCCGCCGACACCTGGGAAAGGGACAGCCCAGCCCCACAGGAGTCACATCAGCAGGGCCGACCCCGCTGGCAGGTGCTTGGGGACACCCTCCATGGCAGGTGCTTGGGGACACGGGCACTTGTTAATAATTCAGCAGCGTGGTTTTATGGCACATCACGGAGTAGAAGGCGGTTTGTTCCTGCCTGAATGGGGCAGGACTCCCACAGCCTCAGCCCAGGACACAGGGACCCCTCACCTTCAGTGCACTCGCAGCTGTAGGTGTTGGGACCATCCACGCANTCCCAAAGAGGGGCCTTTTCAAGTGCAAAGCCGTGGGGTTTAATCCTCCTTCCCCTCTCCCATGGGCTGGACCCGGAGCAGCATCGCCTGCGCGGGGCTCCACACCGCACCGCAATGGGAGAATCCCTCCAACCAAAAGCGCCAAGAGGTGCTCAGCACCCTCCCCCCATTTTGGAGAGCTCTGAAATTTAAGGAGCCCATATTTGGCCCCTCCGTCTCGCAACACGGCTTTGTTCCCGCCGCGCTGGCAGTGGGACGGATGCCGCGTACCGGTGGGGCACTCGCAGTGGAACTCGTTGATCTTGTCGAGGCAGTTGCCGTTGTGCAGGCAGGGGCTGCTGGCACACTCGTCCGTGTTGATCTCGCAGTAAACCCCCTCGTAACCTGCGAGAAGATGCAGTGGAGAGACCGTCAGCACCGCGGCCCGGGGCCGGCACAACGCCACTGATGGGCAGGTTACACCAGAGCACATTTGGTTCCTTCATCTTCACGAAGGCAGCTGAGGAGCTGTGCTACAGGTGATGGGATCCAAGCACAAGCTGCTCCATGGTATGGAGCAAAGGCCCTGGACCTCCCTGCCTTTGGCTTGATCCGAGCCAAAAACATCAGCAAGAGGAGTCCAAAGCAGAGCTGATGATGCTCAGCTCTCACCTCCTGTCCCCCAACCACTGCGGGAGACCGCGCAATCTTTACCCAGCTCTTTCTTTTCAGTGCTGACCCCAGGCACACGTGGCTCCTCATCCAAACCAACACTCAACTGACGCTCAGCGGCAACCAGAGCCCTCCCATCACCCACAACCAACACCAGGAGAGGGGTCCACGGGGCCGCCCACCCACCGGGCATGCAGATGCACTGGAACTCCCCGATCTGGTCCAGGCAGGTGGCATCGTTCTGGCAGGGGTTGGAGAGGCACTCGTTGACATCGATCTCGCAGCGAGGGCCCGAGTAGCCCTGCAAGCACTGGCACTGGAAGGACCCCTGGGTGTTGATGCATTTCCCTGCGTGCTCGCAAGGGTTGGCTCCTGCAACACACAAGCACGGCTCTCAGGACACGCTCCCAGCCTCCCGCGAGCTCCCGGCTCGCACCGGCGCTTTCTCCAGCTGCTTCTCTGCCGCTCGTGCGAGCTCAGCCCCGGCGCTCACCCAACGAGCACTCGTCCACGTCCTGGTTGCAGGCCGGTCCCATGTACCCCGAAGGACACGTGCAGATGGCTTTGCCGTTGACGGGGTTGGTGTCGCAGTTGGAGCCCTCGTTGCAGGGGTTGCTGATGCAGGCGTCATCGAGGTGGCACAGCAAACCTGGGCAGCGAAAGGCAGGTGCACGTCAACCGTGATGGGTGCGCAGGTCATCACGCACCAAGACCTCAGCCAGAAGCCAGGGGACTCGCGAGGAGCTGCCACCCTGCGCCGCGAGCACAGGGTGAGACAGGGCGAGGCCTCACCTGTGCGGCCGTGGGGACACTCGCAGTAAAAGGAGGCTACCCGGTCGTGGCAGGTGGCCCCGTGGAAGCAGGCGGCCATGGCGCAGTCGTCGATGTTCTCGCTGCAGTCCTCGCCCGTCCAGCCGTTGACGCAGACGCAGTTGTAGCCGCCGTGGTTGTTGTGGCAGGTGCCCCCGTTCTGGCAGGCGTTGGGCATCAGCTGGCATTCGTCCACGTCCTCGGTGCAGTACTGACCTGCCAGGGGACAGGGCACCTGCATGAGGCTGGCGCTGCCCTGCTCCCACAGGCTCCGTGAGCGTCGCTGTGAAGCAGGACAGCTCTCCCCACCCAGTCCCTGGCATCCCCTGAAGCAGGATCTGTCCTCCCAGCCCAGCCCTGTGCCACCCTCCCTGTCATCACCAGCATTACCTGTCCACTCGGGTGGGCACTGGCAGTTGTAGGTGTTGACGCCGTCCACGCAGGTACCCCCATTCTTGCAGTTGTTGCCTGGACAGTCGTTGATGTTCTCCTCGCAGTTCTGTCCCGTGAACCCTGCACAGAAGAGACATCTGCCGTGATGCCGACTGACCAACCCTCCATGCCACTGCCTCAGTTGCTCGTGAACGTGCGCCGGGCGCTCCCGCCTAACTTTGAGGCCAGTTTCACCCCCAGCCCCACCCCACCTCTGCCAGGGCTTGGTTCTGCCACACACATTTCCCTGCCCGGGCGCTATCATCAGAGTCTGGCAAGCGGCGGCAGCTTCCTCGGCACAGGGCAGATGGGGCGTCCCTGGCGTGGGGCACCCCTGCCAAAGCCCCCGGCTCTGGAGACGCTCGCCCCGAGCGGCGGAGGATCCGGCTCCACGGCAAGCCGGGATGAACGGGGGCTGCTCCCACGAAGGCTCCCAGCACCCGGTGCTGAATCATCAGCTTTTAATTTCTTATGTAAAGAGGCTCATCAAGCAACGCTTCCCCTGGAGGGGAATCCGCGCCCCTGGCAGTGGGAACCACCGCCCCACGCAGCGCCGCGTTCAGCCCAGCCCGGCTCTCGTGCGGTGAGCCCGGGTTTGGGTTATCGTCTCCGCCTGACAGCTCGGCACAGATGGAAAGCGCCCCATCCCCGGCCTCTCCCCACGGCGACTGCAGCAGAAATGAAACATCCAGGCCCTTCTCAGGGCACCTGCCAAGCCACCCCAGGTCAAGAGCTGTATTCTCTGTGAGACCCCCAGAGCTCCAGCCGCTGTCGGGCGTCAGCCTTCCCAGCCCACCCAGGCGCTCGCGGTCAGGACGGCGACGCCAGCCCACGGTGCCGGCATGCACCTGCAGCTCCCCAAAACTCCCTAGGGCGTTCTGCAGGTCCAGACCGGGCTGCTCACCACGTCACCTCCATGGGAAGGGACTGGATGCCCCGGCTCATCCTCTGCGGGACCCAGACCCCGGCCCAGTTGGCAGATTTGTTTTCCTCTCCCCCTCCCCGTAGCCTCAGCCCCCTCGGGTGAGGAGCAGCACCAGCTATTTACGATTGCTGGTAGGAGTCCAAAGCAGATAACGTTGATTTGTGCCTCATTTTTAAGCAGCTGGGCTGAGACTGAACAGCACTAACTGGCAATGTCCTAGATACCAGGATTAACTCACTTTGAACCATCCGAATGAGTAATTAGTACTGCAATTACTTTAAACTCAGGGTTACATTCTGCAGCGATGGCCCTGATAAAACAGCCGAGATTAGTCTAACTTGAAGAAACCCGGTACGGCCAGGCCTCTCCGGGAATGAAAAGGGGACATTGTTTCAGGTCTGCTGCGCTGCATACCAGCGTATCAATCACCCTCTTATCATGAGAAACAGCCCCCCCTAGTCCCTCCTGCCTCCGCCCGCAGCCGATGCAGCTCCTGCAGCGAGTCACGCCGGATGGTGGAGGTGCCGAGGGATCCCCCCCGCCCCGTCCCCCCGGAGCAGGAGCTGAGCCACCCACGGCAGGCGAACCAGCTCGTGCAGCATGCAAATCTCCTGGAAGCGGCCCGCGAAGCCACAGATGAGTGTGAAAGCGTCGATCCCCCCACAACAGGGATGCTCCCCCAGGCCCATACCTCACCCCGACGTGCCCAATGCTTGAGATGCTCCGAGGAAAGCGCCTCGTCAGCAGAACGGGAGGGCAGGGCTAGTGCCGCTCCTCCTGCCCCCTCCACCTGCCTGTCCCTGTGGCAACGTTGCTCTGCCGGGCCCAGATTTGGAGCTGGAGCGCTGCCCTGGGAGCTCCCAGCTGCTCCAGTTCATCTCCCAGAAGGAAAGGCTTCCTTCCTCGGCACCGCTCGCCCAGTCAGCCCCAATGCCTCGCTGCCACTAAGGCTTTGCTCCAGCCAGGAGAGCAAGCAGGAGATCCTGCAGGGCACTGAGTATTTTGGAAGGTTAATCAGTCTCCTGAGTTACTGCAGCCACCAAAAGCTTTGGGATGGTGATTGAACTTCTGAGCCTGTGTTGGACATCAAGATGAGATCCCCTACTGCACCCCATGGGGATCACGCATCTGCCCCCGGCACCAGGCTGGCCTGCCAGCAGGATGCAGGTGACCCTGCTGGAGCAGGAGGGATGGACCAGCTGATCTCCAGAGGGCCCTTCCAACCCCCACCATGCTGGAATTCTGTGATTCCCACCCTAATGAACATCCCCAGCAGCTGAGTGGCTCCCTGCAGTAACACCAAGCAGTGTGCAGAGCAGAGGAGCCGCCTACCCCTAATTCTACCCCGGAGGAGATCAAAGCAATCCCACGAGAGACTTCTCAGGCAGCTTAGCGCTGCCCACAGCTTCCTTCCAAGGGAGAGGGCGGATGCGTCCCCTCCACACCAGCCGCAGCCAGCCAGCGCAGCCGGCTCCGGTGAGAAATGGCACTTGCCCTACAGCAAGCAGAGCGTAGTCTGAGCGTGGCTCTGGGCTGTGCCGGCAGGAAACTCCGCTATTTCATTTCTCCAGCCGTCATAGGGATGAGTGGAATATGGGGCTGTGCTCAGCTCCTTCCACTCCCAGTCCCGACTGGGCTGCAGAGCACTGCCCGAGGGCAGAAAAGAAAGGGTTTGCTGAGGTCAGGGGGCCCTTTGGCAGCTGTTTCTCTTTCCTCTGGCATGCAGGGTGCCGAGCTCTCTTGCAGGGTGCTGAGCTCCTATACACAGCGCTGAGCTCCTGGGACAGCCCCCGCCGGGCCCCCTCCTTCATTTCAGAGACTGTAATTTGGCTGGGCTGCTCCGGCGCTTGCCAGATGGAGCAGCAGAGAGCATGGAGAGGGTCTCCCTTCCCCAACTCCATTTGCACTCGGAAACTTTCCAAACCAGCTATTCCGGGCTAATTATTCCATTCTGGAAGTGGATTAAGCTAAAGCGGAAAAAGGCACTCTTATTCTGGAATATGAGCATCCGCAAAGGGGCCTCTGCTGAAGCAGTTGTTTTGGAGGAGCTATTTTGGTGAATCACCAAGTATAAAAAGCCCCCAGATGACCTCTCGTCTTTGGGCAACATCTTCCCAAACACACGAGGCACAGCGAGCCCACAGCCCCTCGTTTTTGTCCAACCCAGAGGTGTAACTTGGGTGAAGATGGGACACTACTCATTTAGAGGGGGCAAAGAGGCTGCAAGAGGGTCCCTTATCCCTGTTCCCTTGCTCGGAGGAAGCTCCTACCTGGCAGGCACGTGCAGTCGTAGGTAGTGTCTCCGATCTGGCGGCAGGTCCCCCCGTTCTGGCAGGGCGAGGGGTTGCAGGGCACGTAGAGGTGCTCGCAGTTCTGCCCGGTGAAGGTCGGTTTGCAGGAGCACTGGTAGGTGCCCACCTCGTTGGTGCAGCTCCCACCGTTCTTGCAGACGGGCGGCGCGATGCTGCACTCGTTGACGTCCTGCTTGCAGTTGGCCCCGTGGAAGCCGGCGGTGCAGCGGCAGATGTAGTGGGCTTCGAAGGGGACGCACTGGCCCCCGTTGGCGCAGGGGTTGGAGGCGCAGGGGTCGGCCTGCTGGCAGGTTTTGCCTGGGGAGAGCAGGGAAGGAGGATGAGGGTGCAAACCGCAGCTCAGGCTTTTGGTGGGAGTGGATCTTCGCTCTGGGACCGGGTTCACGGGGGTTGCAACTAATTCTCCCCGTCTCTGCCCCTGTAAAACCCTCATCCGTGCAGGAGGTTTGTGGCTCACCCAGCCAGGGACCCTCGCAAGCCCCAGTTTGGATTTGCAGAGCACTCCTCACCTCTCCCGCAGCACCAGAGGATGCTGAAATCAAAGGCAGCACCTTTCTCCATCCACGGGGCGTTTTCCAGAAGCAACCCCTGCGACAGATTACCACCCTCCCTCCACCCCACCCGGGTCACGGTATCCCCACGCCGTGCGGCGACACCGCCTCACCTGACCACCCCGGCGGGCAGCGGCACTTGTACTCGCTGAGCGTCAGCAGTTCGCAGGTACCGCCGTTGCGGCAGGGGTTGCTGAGGCAGACGTTGTCGCGGGGCGTCAGGCAGAGCTCGTCGGTGAAGCCCAGGCGGCAGGCGCAGGTGTAATCCACGGTGTTGCCGCGCACGACCGGGGTGCAGGTGCCCGCGTTCTTGCAGGGGGAGCTCAGGCAGGGGTTGGGCAGCTGGCACCGCTCGCCCACGTAGGCACCGCTACACCTGGAAAAGGTAAGAAGCACCGTCAGGGGGATCGGCCCCGAGGGGCTGGGGGGCACCCGGACGCCCCTCTGGGAATGCCTCCTCCCCCCACTCCTGGTGCCCGACTCTGCGGCGCATCCTGGCACAGCGGGTTTGGCAATCGCAAGGCTTTGCCCCGGCCGCTCTGGGCTGAGAAGAGGAAGATGAAAGAGGCACCAGGAACAAAGGCGTCCCCCATCAAGGGGCCTGCACCGACTTGCAAAACCACAGCCTCCAGTGCCGACGTCCTGCTCCTCAGAGCAATCTGCTTGGTTTTGGCCTCCCCTCCTTCGCTGAAGAGGAAAACAAGGCACAAGCAGGGATGTGGTGGAGCAGGAGGGGCATCCCCATACCTGCACCCAACGCAGGGCACCAACGGATCCCAAGGGAGAGGAAACCCTGCAGTGGCTCGTGGGGCCAAGGAGCGTGAGGACAGCCCCCTGCCCCTGCCCATCGCTGTCTGCACTGGGATCCCAGCTCCACCAGGGCCATTTTTATCCTCCTCTCATTCATTCAAGATGAGTGGTCCTGGCTGATGAGTCCTTCTGGGCAGGGGGCCCTGAGAAAAGACCTCTCGATGCAGCCACCAGCTCAACCATCTGTCACCACTGGCCAACAGGAGCAACTGCCTGCTGCAGGACTGGGGCGGGCAACAGGGACATGCCACAAGGACAAGTCCCACCAGCCATCCTGGTGTGGCTGGGCAGGACATTGGGCCAACAAAGGACCCTGCACAGTGTGGAGCTGCTCCCTGGGAAAGGAAGGATGGAGAAAAACTGTCCACAGAGAGACCAGGGGCACCTGGCATCAAAAGAAGATCTCAGGACGAGGACCTTCAGCACCTCCCTAGAACAATCCCTCCCGCCCAAAATCTCTGGTACCACGTCTGCAACACAAGATGCCACACGTTCCATCTCCAGCCAGCTCTGCTCACATTCCACCGCTTCCAGAGGGGGAATTTCTGCCCGGGTTGGCCTGCGCCGAGAAGCCATCGTGAGCAGGGCATGGGAGGAGCGGGACGCCACCGGCACATGGCTGTCCCACACCACAGCGGCAATGCCACCGCAGCAGGGCAGGGCAGGGCACGCCGAACTCGGCTCATGCTGGGCTGCTCCTGGAGGCCTTGGGAGCAGAAATGAATCAGGGGGAGGCCGCACCCATCGCTGCAAGCTCGGGGTAAGGCAACTATGGCTGGATGGAGGTGATGGCCGGGGAAGACGACGGCTCCCAGGCACTGGGAGACTGTGGTCCCAGTACTTGGCAGCTCGAGGCTCAGGGCACCCAGTGCCACAAGAGCTGGTGGGATCTCGTGTCCCCAGAGTCTCATGTACGGCCTCCAAGGCTCCCAAGCAGGCAGCCCCACATGAGGTGAGCAGGAAGGGTTCCGGGGAGCACTGCAGCCCCACCTGCAACCCCCAAAACAAGAACGTGGGGCTCCTCCAGTGAAGCACAGCCAGCAAACTCCCACCCTCCACCGGCCCCAGCCCAGAGCCGTCGTGCTCTGCCGCGCCAGAGGCAGGGCTACGTTTCAGCCCCTCTCCCCCTCTCCTCTTCCCCTACTTTTTTTTTTTTTAACCCAATTCTGATTTCATTGTTGGGGATTGTGTGAGAATTTGTCAGGATTCGGAGACATTTTGAGTTAATGAGACGGCATTATCCAGGCCAAATGAAAAAGAAAATGTGTATAATAATAAATCAGGGCATCTGCTCGGCACACAAAGGGCGGCGGGGAGCAGGTGTGCATCCTAATGAGGCAGAGCAGCTGCCGNCGCTGCGGCCGTGGGGCGACCACGACCACGACGACGAAGACGCTTCTGGGTGGCTGCGCCGCAGCCCCGCGCTGGGGAATGCGAGGGTTGGGGCCACGGTCGCCTTGAGAGGGGCCATTGTGCGGGGCTGGGCGGCCGGCACCGGCAGGCCGTCGGCAAAGCGCTCAAGTGTGCAGTCATCTGTTAAAAGCAGCGCTCTCTCCCCCGCCTCCCCGCAACCACACACGCTTTTTTTCTTAAAACAATCCTCCGGGCTCTGGCAGCGGCTGGCCGACAGGGAAGCGTCACGAGATTCTCCAATGGGAGGAAAAGGCGGAAAGGAACAAAAAAAAAAGGACTAAGAAAAAAATTTGATGCTGGACAAAGAGCCCTGAGGGCAGCGCGGGAACCACCGAGTGCGCAAGAACCACCGCGGCACGGGCTCTGCCATGGGCAGCCGATGCTCTCCACACCGGGGCGAGCTGGGCAGCCGGTGGGGTTATCGCTGGGATTGGGATTCCAACACCACTGCGGCTTAAATGAGGCCGGGGCGAGGGGCGCGGAGGCGAAAGCCCTCCCACCCAATTAGTTTTCGGACCGTTTCCAATTTCAGTGCAAGCAAGCGGTGGGTTGAGCTCACGAATGGGAAGCCAGAGAAGATCCCAGCCCGAGCCCGGGCACGGTTATTAGCCAGGAGGTTAATTAGAGACTGGCAGAACTCTGGGGGCTGGGGCCCCTGGCAGTGTCCCATGCCTGGCTGGCTTGCCCAGATGCTCTCCAGGCTTTTGCTTCAGGAAACCCCTCAAGTTTCATGGAGTTTGCAGATATTTTTTTAAAAAGGCTTTCTACTTGTGTGAAGAACTGGCTTATGGACACCATCAGCTCAAGGAGAGAGGAGGGCGCAGCAGATACCTGGGAAGGGCTGGGCATGAGTCTGCTCTGGCTGGAAGGGGCTGAGCTGGGCGATGGGTGCACGTGGGCAGGCAGGACCAGGGTACCCTCACGCATCCCATTTCTCCTCCCTGCACTGGGGGTATTTCCAGCCACTAAGAAATGCTGGCAAAGCAACTCTTTAGAAAAAAAAAAGGAAAAAAAAAAAGAAAGAAAAAGCCATACAACACCGGCACCCTTAAAACATGGCAATCACTACTACAACCCACAGAGGAGTTTGCCTTGCGCAGAGCCGGGCTGTGCAGCAGAGCCTGCCCACTCCCAAATCCCATTGCTCCCAGCTTGGGGAACCCTCTCAAACTCCTTCCACGCTTTCTAAATCATCTATTTCAAAGTTTCAGAGCAAAAGATCTCTGACAGCAGGGAGATCTCTACCGTGATCACTCTCTGGTCAGCAAGAGCTCGATACGAGGACGCCAGACGCTCCTCTGCTCGCACCCGGCAGCACCCAGGACGTCCCCATGGGCAGCCTCGCCCCCAGCGCCTTCAACACCACTTCTGGAGATGCTTCTGCACACAAACCATCCTATTCCTGCCCACGTTTGCCACAGCAAGTCTGAGACACGGCAGGGAAGAGCAGACAGAAGCCATGGGATGAGTTTTGCCCTTTCCTCCCCCCGTGCAGCTCCCAGAGATCACTCACAGCCGAAGACTCTGGAGCTGCATTTAAAAGCCCAACAACCACAATGGCTTTAGAGAGTCCTGGCTGCAGAGGAAAGCCTGGAGACAAGCCTCGCATGCAAAGCAAGAGATCAAAAAACCAGGTGAAGAATAAGGCCAGCCCAAGATGTAGTTACTTTTCATTTCTCCCAGGTCTGGAAAGGCTGGATTCAGCAGAGCCAGGCTGGGCCGCAACCTCATCATGCGTCCACCTCCTTCTCCAGGGGCTAAAAACCTCTGCTGAAGCTCAGCCCAGGGAGCTAAGCTTTATTTTCTGTAAAAAACATACCAGGGGTGGTGGCGTCAGGGCTCCCAGGTGAGCAGACATGGAGGACGCAACGTCCCCGCGGGCTCAGCCAGGTGAAGATCACCCTGTGGTTTTTCCTTTGGCATTTCCCAAGCGAGGGCTACCCAAACCAAACCCCAAGCGGCTTATGGAAATTAGCATGAGAGACATTAAAGCTCTGCTTTAATTATAGATATATGTGTTGGCAGAGGACAGGGCGGGTGCTCCAGGATCAAAACACCTCAGAAGGGCCATTAGAAACCACGTTTGAGGCAGTGAAAGTCAGATGAGCTCCTCGGGGTCCTGAGGAGCCTCCGTGACATGCCCGGCGAGGCCAGCGCAGCCACGCTCCCAGCCCCATGGGTGACGCACGCCCCGTTCCCAACCCAGGCAGGAACGGCTAAAAATACCGGCGTCTCTCCCTCGCTCCGGCACGCAGCTGAGAAACGTTTCCGTTCACTCAACAACCTACTGAAGAGGCACCAAACGCTCCAGCTCTGACCCACCCCACTGGTTTAACGTGACAGAGGGTGACAGCATCCCAGTCCCGGTGTGCTGGCCGAGCCCTGCTCCAGTGCACGACGCTCCCTCTCCCAGCACCGTGCTGGCACAAGGAGCAAGTCAGGATGGACAGTCTGACAACTCTTCACTTCTAGGATATTTTCTACGTGATCTAACCAAGGGAGCGGGGCTGCCATCGAAGCACCAGGCAGGACAGGGGACAGCGGTGCAGCAGCTGACCCCTGACCCCTGTGGCCGAGGATGCCGCACGTGCACCTCGCAGGTGTGAACACGCTGATTTACACCCCCCTGAGCATCCGGGGTTGTCGTCTATCCCGGTGGTTTTTTGTTTTGGGGAGGGTCAGGCAGAGGGCTGGGGGCTGGTTTCCCACGACATTGGGCTGTGATGCGTCTTCCCCCTCCACGCCGGCCCCGAGCGAGCACCCGCACCCAGAGCACAAACCGCTGCGAGGGGGCAGGCGCGATGAATAATGCACCGCGCTCCCGACCCATAAATCTCCGGCACGATTCCCGGGCGATGTGAAGGGTGATGGAGAAGGCCTTGTCCAAGGTCAGACAGCGAATCCCAGGGAATAGCCTGGGAACGGGAACAGCGGCCCCAAATTCCCACCCCTCTCTCAGCACCGAGCCCAGGCCAAATCTGGATCTGCTCGGGTCGGGCACGTGCATCTGTTGTGTCTGCTGCACATCCTTCACGAGTTACAAGCAACGGCCCCACGCTGCAGCTACTGCAGGAAGGCTCCAGAAAAGCTCAGCAGATCACAGAAGCAAAAGCACGAAAGAACCACAGAAATACCAGAAAGCCAACAAGCTCTGCTGCTGTGCTGCTGCTGCCCCAGCTTTGCACTGTCCTCACCCGGATGCCACAGCCTCCAGCACCCCCTCATCCCACGAGCGGCGCCAGCAGAGTTGGGGTGCCCGTCTCAGTCCCCCACGGCCGGTGCTCGGTGCGTGCGGCTCCACCGGCCCTTTGTTCGCTCCCTCCCCGCTTGCAGCGCGCGAAGCTTTTCCTCCAACCCACCAGCAACAGGTTTTGTCCCTCCGCAGCAATGCGGGCACTGAAAGCATCCCGAGGCAGATGTTTCGGCGACCTCTGACCCAAGACTAATGTTTTCCTTTCTGCGCTAAGCTGCCATCTGCCACGGCCGGCACAGATGACACCCAGGAGCTCCCGCAGCCCGCCCCGCCCCGGCACGGCTCCCGCATGGCGGCACAGGGGCTTTGTTCAAATTTGGGATGCGTCAGCCCTGCACAAGCGCAGCCCGGGGGGCCGGGAGCGGGTTCTGAGGTGCTGGTTGCACAGGGGATGCCCTGGATGAAAGGGGGCTCAGCAGAGGCTCAGCCTCCATCACCCCACAGCTCACACCACCCAACTCTCCCCTGCCCAGACCCAGGGCATCCCCCAAAGGGCTGAGATTGCGGCAGGGCTGGAGGTAAATCCCACCTTGGGCTTAAAATGCACAAAATAAACCAACCAGCAAAATGAAAACCAGGTGTTAGCTGGAGCACAGGCGCTGGACGCATGGGGGCTGTCCCCCATCCCTATCCCATGGGGGGCCAGGTCCAGGGGGCAGCTGCAGGAGGGGATAAGGGGCTGGCAGGGAGCCCCATCCCAGCCCCTGGCCCCAGGTCCAGGCTGCCTCTTATCTGCGCTGCTATCACACAACCTCTTCCTCACCCTCATCTGCTGGAAGCATAAACGGCCGCGGTTGTTTTCCCCAAGGTACGAGCACCGTGGGAAAGCTGAGGAGGCCCAGCTCTCTACTCCAGCCCCATTTTGGGGCTACTTGAGGCTAATGGGGCCAGGAGAGTCCCTCCTGCCTCTCAGGCAGCAGCAAACCCAGGCCCCCACCTTGGCACACAACCCCAGGCTGGGCTGGGGATGCCGCTCTCTGCTCCGTGGTACCTGTGACCCAGAGCAGCCATCCCAGATGAGCCGTCCTCCCTGCACCCCAGAGTCCCCGGCAGAGCCACCCCAGCACAGTGGTGGTTCAGAAACCACAACCGTGACCTTGCATGGTGCAGAGAGGACCCCATGGGTCAAAGCAAGCGGACAAACGTGAGCAAGACACTCGGACTTCAAGTGTTTGCTGGAAATAACCGAGAGAAGGAGAAATAACCAGGGGGAAGAGTCTCTCTTGGCTGCAGACAGGACCCCAGCCACTGCACGCTGCTGCGAGCTGCAGAGCGGTGACACGACCCTACCCCACCGTCCCCACACCTCTTGGGGTAACCGTCATCCCTGGGCTCACGAACGGGAACCACAACTGCCTGCTCTGCCACCTTCCCCCGCGCGGCCTCGGCAGCTGCAGACCCGGTGCGTTAAGTTCGCTTTCCATCCACGCACGGGAGTCACTTTTCCAGTTGTGTCAGTGGCTTCCCGCTTGGCAGAGCCGGGAAGCAACACCCCAGCTTTCTCCTGAAGTCACACCCTTCCCGCTAAGACATGTTTGTTGGGTGCCAGCCCAGGGGACTCTGATCTCCCTCAGCTTCAGTCCGGCCAGAGAAAGGGTCGGTGCTCAGGGATATGTCTCCATGCCACTCAGAGATCTGCTTTTTCTCCATCTCCCCACCCCATCGTATTCCATTCATTCTTAGTCCCCACGAGCTCCTCTGACATTCCTGCACGGAGCATCATCGGGGACCGCAGCTGCCTACAACTGTCTATGGGATGGCTTCCCAACAGTGTCAGCCCGCCTCGGAAACACCCCGCTGAGAGCGGGAACACACTCCAGAGCTGGGGGAAGGCCTGGAAAACAGTCCTGCTGGGAAAGCAGAGCTCAGCACCCTGAGCTCTGCTCCCATCTCCCGCTCAGCTCCTCCCCTGGCACAGCCACCCTGCTTGGGGTATCACGGCCCGCACGGAATCGGCAGAAGGAAGACGAGTGCAGGGAAACGAGGAGCACTTTTGGATACTACCCTGACCTCCCTGGGGCGTGTGGGGCTGTGGATGCCTCTCCTGCCCTAGCAGCCAGGGGCTGGGGGGGGCCACTTGAGCCCCCTCTCAGCAGCGGGCACCGCCGGGCTCACCACACCTCACCTGCAGCTTCGCTCTGTGGTTTCTGTTACACACGTCCGTTAAGAAACCAAAGGCTTCGCCACGGCTCCCAGGAGAGCCAAGGCAGAGCAGACAGAGCTGCCCAGCTCCCCCTCGCTCACGTGGGGCACCCCAAAGCTCCCACCGCGCTGCCCGGCCCCACAAACACCTCCAGCGGCTGTGACGTGGCTCCCAGCACCAAAATCCAGCGCAAGACCAAACCGGTGGTTTTTTTATGAAGCCCCGTCCAGGCCCTGCTTTATTAAACACTCTGGGACACCAGCCTGGGAAAAAAAGAGAGTTTCACACAGGGAGGGTGGTTGGCAAAGCAGCAGGTTACTTCGAGTGACACCAGGTTAACAAAGCAAGAGCAGATCCCCAGTCTTGTTTAATTAAAAAAAGCAAACTGCAATCCAAAGTCTTTGATGTGTGGTTGGGTTTTTTTTTTTCCGTTCCATTTCATTTTTGACCTAACCCAAGCCATCTAATTGAGATTTTTAAGACCCAGACTTTCATCTGGAAAGAAACTAAAGGAGTTCCCAAAGCTGGATATACTCATGGACAGGAGTGGGGAAAAACCTGCTACAGCCCTGTTCCTCCTACCAGAGTGAAGGGGAGAAAAAGGAAAAAAAAAAGAAAAAAGGAAAAAAAAAAAAAAAGCTTTGTTTCTTACGCAGACATTAGTCAGGATGGTTTGGGAATCAAAGTTTCCATTGTAATGAAAAACAATATAATCCCATTACTAAGCAAAGTGGCCACGGCTACCTGGGAAGGAGCTGCCTTTCAATGGAGCTTCATTCACAATAAACTTGAAAGATGTCGAAGGAAGAGACCAAGACAAAACTCGCCTCATTCCCACCCTCAACAATGGCTGCTATGAATTTTTTTTATTTTTTTTTTTTTCCCCTGCTTGATGTTTTTTATATCCTCCGCCGGTGTAAATCCGCACAGCCCATTGTTTGTGGGAGCGGGCAGCCCTGCGCCCAGCGCTGCTCAGCCCTGTCCCCGCTCCTTCTCTTGGAGGAGCCCATTTATGGGGCAACCATGAAGGATGTGCTTCCAGTGGAGGATCTCCAGCGAACACCCCCTGGGCTGAGCCCAGCAGGTGGTCCTGGGGCAGGTCCCTGCTCTGATTTTTTTCATTTGTAAACATTTTCCCCTTAAAAAAAATGTTTTAGTCTTTAAGTCAACAGAAGGAAAAGTTTAGGGGAGATGAGGAATCTGAGGGAGATGAAGAATTTCCACTTCCCCAGGCCACCCACCAGCCCAGCACTGCTGGTGCCTGAGGCCACTCTTCCTTCCCTGTCCCTTTTGGGGTAAATGCCCATTTGCACCCACTCTGGACACAGCGCTGCCTGTGCAAGGCAACTTCACGCTGCCTGGCTCCCGGGAGCTCTGGCACACCCTGAGATGTCACCATCTCATTACGTGATGATGAACTCTCTCTTTTTTTTTTCTTTTTTTTTTTCTCCCTTAAAGCAAGTTTTGGCTAAACACAGCGCTGCTGGAGAGCCAAATATGGAAAACTCCCACCCGGGCCACGCGTGACCCCACCATCCCACCCGTCTAATCCTGAACATAAAACCTGAGATTAGGATCTGAACGGCCACCAAGAGTTTAAACAAGCTATATTTAGCTCCGATATTTATAAACAGGAGGAGAGGGGGGCTTTGCAGAGCACATGGGTGCCCCTGCGGTACAAACCCTACCGAAAGCCAGAGCAATTTGTGCCGGGGCTGTTTTGGTGAGATGGTGACTGGGCAAAGACGGCAACGGCCGGACAGCGACGGATCCGGCTCCGCTCAGCCCCACAGCCACGGAGCTGCTGGTTGCCCTTTGCGAGCAAAGCGAAGCTCCTCAAAATCGTTATTAGCAACGAAAAACTCTCGCCCCCTTGGAAGCCAAGGTCTGAGGGATGCAAAGCACCTCTGAGCCGACGGGTGTCTGCTCCTGGGATCTGCATCCCGGGATTTCTATCGCTGACGAGTTTAACCAAGGAAACGGCAAGGGAGGGAGGGAAGACTCTGCCTCCGACACCTTTTGCCGGCAGAAATCCCTGTGTCAACATGACGCCCTCGCCGAGGGAGCGGGGACAATGGCGGCAGCTCTGCCCTCCGGCCGCAGCCCGCATTCCTGCCCCCCTCCCCTGGAAACCCCCCTTTTGTGGGGAGCAGCAGGCCCTGTGAAAGGGCCGTCTGTCGCCCTGCCTTTTGACTCCGAGGTCTGTGTCTAACATTTTAATAGGGGCTGGGGGCCGGGGAGAGCCCCCCCAACCCATGTCTCCTCTCGGGTTGCTCCCCCACGGGGTCACTCTCCCAGCCCGCCCCGAAGCCCTCGCGCGGGGCTCCGGCCGCCGTGGGCAACGGGTGCGAAGGCGGGAGCCAGCGGTGCCGCACATCCCGCCATCCACAGCCACATTCCTCCACTTGTCCCAAGAGGAGCTATTCCATGGGTTCACCAGCCATCACCCACTTTAATAGAGTCTTTTTCTGACCGCCCTGTGCAAGGGTGCACCGGTGGGGACGTGCTCTTCTCCACGGCTGCTCATCAACAGCAGAGAATTTCCATCTTATAATAAACCACTGCACGCTCAGAAACACCCAGCCCCCAGCAGCGGTGCTGGTGGGAGGTAGAAGATCCTCGGTGTCCCCATCGCCCTGCTGATGCCAGCCCTCAACACGGGGACATAGGACAGAGCAGCTGATAAAGCAAAGACTCTCCTTCGATTGCTCCTCTTGGGGACAGTCACGGTGGACACAGATGGCACCACAACACACCAGGAGCGCCACAAGAAGATGAGGAGGACAAGGAGGAATCTGCTCAGCCCTGCAGCCCCAGCTCTTCTAACAGCTTGGGACTGATCCTACCCGGGTCCACTCAACCACGCCGACTTTAGATCCAGCCTAAAGCAACAGGTTCCGCAGCCCGACGGCGCTCCAGCCGGCACCCAGTCCTCCCAGCCCACCAACACCCGGCGGCTTCCCCGCAGCATGCCCCTTTGATGAAGTAACAGCAACGTTATAGCATCATTAAAACTTAATAAATCCATTTCCCCTATAACTACCATTAAATTCAGATTTTGGGGAAGGGAATTAGGGTGAAAACTTGTTAAAAGAAAATGACTTCGGCGCAAATAAATTTTTGCAACTTGACTGAGCGTGAAAGTTTCCCATTAAAATGCAACCCCGCTCCCTTTGCTGGAAATGTGCAAGAGCCCCATAACCAGGGCCTAAACATTAACTGTTTAACTGGCTTTTCCAATATTAACTCCAGGCTGCCGTGGGGGAAGGGGAGGACGTGACGGGTGAAAGCTTGAAGTAGACCTCAATTACCGCTGCGCGAGGGAAGCTCGCCCAACGCGCACCGCCCGCAGCAGACACAGACGTGGGACGTCACCGGTCATGAGCGCCTCTCGAATCCCGCTGCGCGTGGGGCGGCGGGCAGGATGCTGCTCCATCAGCTGGACAGGATGATTGCTGTAGGTCCCTTCCAATGGAAAAATCACAGAAGGGTAGGGGTTGAAAGGGACCTCTGGAGATTATCTGGTCCAACCCTGCTGCTCCAGCAGGGTTACCCAGAGCAGGGAGCTCAGCATTGCATCGTCCAGGCAGGTTTGGAATCTCTCCAGAGAAGGAGACTCCACAACCTCTCTGGGCAGCCTGGGCCAGGCTCTGGCATCCTCAAAGTAAACAAGTTTTTCCTTATGGGAATGTTCTATTCTGGGGCGGAGCTCCCCATATGGTCCAACCAACAAACTCTCCCCTGCCCCCAACCCCTCACACAGGCTTTAGTCATGGTCTTGATCTTCTCTCTCTCACACCAAGCACTGCATTTACCAATGGGCACCTCCATCACCCAATTCACCTCCATGAGCCAGGATGCTCCCGGCAGGCCATGCTGCTCCATCTCACAGCCAGACAGGTTTCGGTGCTCAGATAAGCAACAGCACGCAGAGGAAAACTGAGGCACTGGGACTCTCCAAGCAGGCAGATGGGACCTGCCATGGTCTGGTGTCACTAAGACCTAGCAAGGTGCTGCAAAGACTCCCAAACATCACATGCAATAGATGTGCAAAGCGCTATCACATCCAACTGGGGCTTCCTCAGCCCTTCAGAGACCTAGTTCTGCAACTCAGATCAGATCCTGCTCTTATCAGTGGTACCAAAGCAGGACCCCGACCATCACACATCTATGCTCCTGTTCCTGGATGCCTCCAAGCTCAGACATCCAAGAAGCAAAACTGCAGTGTTCCCCCTCAACACCAGAAGAGCCTTTTACTGCTCATTCCAGATCTTTGGCCAACATGAGTAGCTGCAGTTTTACCCTAGACCAAAGCACGAGTGCAGCCCTGGGCTGCTGAGTGCCCAACACAATGTCCATGGCTGATGTGCTGCTGCCAGTACCTCCCCAGGTCAACTCCGAGGAGCCCAGCACTGCAGGATGGAGCCCTTCTATAGATGGATGGACTGGGAAAGCTGGGATGACTCTTCCCTGCAGCAAACCCAGGCTCATGAGAGCACCAAGCAACAAGGCAACTTCAGGGGCCCGCAGGATTTTGGCACAGCCACTTCCAAGAGCTGGGTCTCAGAGATGCGGACCAAGGGCATGCAATGAGACGAGAAGACCATTCAAAAAGCACCCGGGATCACCCCAAACCTTCACCTCTCTGGCCTGATGGTCTTTCTACCCCTGGCCCCCAAAGCAAAGGGCTGCAGGGAGGTCAGCCCAAGACCAGCCAGGGGAGGGGTAGGTGAGATGTCCAAGTGTCCCACGGTGCTGCCCCACCACAGACAGCAACAGGAGCCAGCTTGACACAAAGCCACACACCTGCAGTGAAGCAGATGGACCCCAATCACCTTTTTGTCCCCTGGGATGGAGGCAGGACTCAACTGAGACCCCTCTGCAGGTCAGGGTTAAGTTGTATCCTAGTGGCTCTTCCACTCCACAGCCCCAACACAGGGTCTAAAACTTTCACCTGGAGTTTGGGCATGGAGAAGTCTCCATGCAGATCCAGAGCTTACCAGCTCTCGCTAACTGCACCCCGGGGCTACTCCCTCGTTAAACACGCTGATGCTCAATAAATTTCACATTCCACTCATGTACACACGCCGTTACCATTTGGGACACCTACCAACACGAGTGAAACAAGGGTCACCACACCTCCAGGCCTGGAAAGAGTAGGTTAATTTCCAAACAATGTTATTTTAAAACTTGCTAACAGCCTCCTGATTATGTTATCCAAGCTCTTAATTGGTGAGCAGCTTGGTCTTGCAATGACTTATACGTGTCTCCCTCATGCTACATGCAATACACCAACAAAGCCTTGGAGGTGAGACCAGGACGTGTAGTATCAGCTGGAACAAACGGACACATCGCGGCTTCCAGCAGGTAGGAAGACAGTGGGTCAGGTGGTTGAGAGGGTAGAGGTTTTGGTGGAATAAAATGCACCCCATATGACAAGGTGATCCCCCATATGACCTACAGAAGCCATATGTGGAGCAGAGCCCCTGAGCAAATTCATCTCAGCAGGCATCACTCCATCTCTCCTCCTCCTCTCCATGCTGCAGGTACTGCTGAGGGACCTACTGAGACATCTCCTCTTGAACCCTTTGACCATCACAAGTATCCAAGCCCCGAGAAAAATTAAAGAAAAAGCCTCAGCCCAAGCAACAAAATCCCAAGGCGAGTCAGCAGGACTCAGTGGGACCACCAGAGACAACTGATAACCATCAAGACGTCTTGCAGGGAGACGTAAAAACAGATTCTTCTCAAAAAAAAGCTAAAAAGTCCTGCTGCTGTCCCAGTGACCTCACCAGCTGGGCTTCTGAGCTGAGTTTCTCTTCCACTGGAATCTGCAACAGGTGACGCTTTTGTATTTTTAATCTACCCTTTTACCCATTTCCACCTTGTTCTTTCCGAGAATGAGATCAGACTCGAAAGAGCCATCAAGAGTTCTCAACATGGCTGAATCACCGCTCGTCTACTTCTTTAAGAGCTTCCTCTGGTTGATTGTTCAACACTCCACCCTCTTCCTCTCCAGCACGGAGACTACATTTTTTTCTTTGTTATTATTTCATGGAAATAACTTTGGGTTAAAGCACATGAGAAAAACCAAACCAGAAGGAAACTTCCGCCCTTTACAACGAGATAACAATGACTGAGCAGTTGAATAACTTGAAGGGCACAGAGAGCTGCAGGGCTCAGATCACTCCTCTGCCTTCCTGGTTGTCTCCAGAAAGAGTTTTGAGCTAAACTAATCATCTCTTCCCACTACAGTCCCCCTCTGAAGGTTTCTTCCAATGCTTCTGACCCACTTCCCGTGGAAGCTGGTGGTGGCAACGGGCACCAGCTCAGGAGCCGTCGCCCCGGCTGAACCTACAGCGCGGCGCTGATTCATAAACAGAGGAAGTACTTTAGCAAACCGACTTTTCCCCCTTTTCAGCGCAAATCTAGTGATTCGTTTAACTTATTCTTTTCCTTTGCCGTCTCTTCGCTTCTCTGGGCCAGAGCATGACAACCCAGACGCAGCCTCGCCGACTTGAACGGTGAAAGGCTGGTGGAGCGGGTTTTGAAACCCAGCCCCCTTTCATGCCATCTGCTTTTAACTAGCAGAGCAAGGGAGGTCCTGGGAATAAACGTCACATGGCACAGCGAGCTAAAATCAGCTCTACTCGTTGCGGGGATGCCAGTCCAAACTGTGGTTATCCAAGAGTCTAATTAGGAGCTATCGCTGGAAGTCAAAACGACCTCTTGGAAAACCTTCTCATTTCGTCTGGGAAAATGCCCCAGTCAAAGGTGAGCGCCTTTTCTGGAAACCCACAGCTCCCCAGCGCTGTGAAACCGTACGTCAAATGCCGTGGCACCCACTGTCTTGCAGATCAGACCTTGTAAAGCTCCAGATCTGCCCCGAGTCCCAAGCGGGACAGAAACACCCTGCACCTTCAGCTGGGGTCCGTGCAAGATGCACGAAACTCTGCTGCTGCTCTTCCAGCGCCGAAAGACCCGGCCACCCCTGCCAAGATGGAAAGCAGCTCCAAAGGCAGCTTAATTAGGCCTCTTCTGTGGGAGCCCTTCGGCCGATCAACTGCTCGGCCCCCTCCGTTCAATTAAAGCCCTGCGTGCCCCGGACTGCCTGGCAAAGGGACAAGCCAGATAAGGCACCTGGAGTTTTACACGCTATCGGCTGTAAAATAATCACGGCAGAGAAAGCTCCTCGTCTCGCTCCGGCAATTCCCTTTCCGTCACGGGGCCGATAACTCGAGTTTGGAGTTATCGGAGTCGTCTTCGCGTAACCCAACTAGCTCTCTCCTGCCACAAACGCCGGGACGCTCGTCCGCTGGAGGAGCGTCTCCCTCGTCCGCTCTTTATTTCACTCCACTTTCTAATTGGATTTGTGGGGGCAGCACAATGGGGCTTTATGGCCAAACTTTGTTAAGTGCCAGGACGAGCGGAGATGTGGCCAGCAGCCAAAATGGTGCATTTCACGCAGGCGCCAAAGGGCAGTGCCAAGCTTTTCTGCGTCTGGTATCTGTGTTCTTGGCTCTGCTTTGTTTAAGACGCTTGGAAGCAAAACTCCTCGTAAAGAGATATTCAAACAAGTGGAAAAAAAAAACAAACCAAAAAACCTGGATTTTGCAAGCTGCTATCAGATACCTTGGAAATTTGCACCTCCTCCAGTCTGGCAGTACCTCTAATATCTGCTCCCATCACCCACGGAGCGTACCCTGCACGGTGAAAGCGCTTTTAACACACTTGAGAGCACACACCTTGGTTTCCTACAAAAATAACTCACACACACTCACGAAGCCACCCCGGCATCTGCAGCCAAGAGAGAGGCGGATATTCACAGCCAGCAATGTCGTTAAAGCTCTTTAAAGTTAACTTTTTCTCCTAAAAAAATCCCACCCTGAGCCTACTTCGGAGGCTTCTCCTCCAAATAGAGCTCGCACACATCAGATCTAATTAGATTCCATCACCATCTGCACATGAAATGTAAATCAGGAGTTGCAGAGACTTAAGGAAAAAAAGGGAAGAATGACCACAAGGAAAAGGAGGGGTGTAAGGTTGGGGAGGGGGTGGAGGGGTTGGGCATTCTGGGAAGCCATACATGATTAGTCACACAGCATTAATCTGCCTCCCTTAACAATAGCTGCCGAATTTCGACCGAATCCCAGCTGTCGCTCTTTGAATGAAAGAAAACAAGATTTAGAGCGTCAAGCGTTGGTAAGGGCTTCTGTGCAAAAAAAAGTGGCGTGCATTCATTAGTGGCTCACAAAGGGACCCAGCCTTTGTCCATTAAATTGCTCATGTGCCTGATTGATTTGCTGATTTATTTGCACCAAAGGGTTGGGGGGCTCAGCTTGGAGAAGGGGGCGGGAGGTGCCCGGCTACTGGGCAGAGTAACGGCACCCAGGCGGATTTGCAAAAAAGCAACGCGCATTGTCAAGGCAAACCGCCATTCAACAGGTTGGGATTGGAAATGCCTTCAGGTTCCTCCGCCGAGGACTTCCTCTTTGGAAATTTGGGGTGGGTGGGAACGTCTCCCCGCCTGCTCTCGGCTCAGGCCACGTTCAACAGGCAGAGGGGAAATCTGGCCGGAAAACAGAGCCTTGCCCATTCACATTTCTTTTATGGAATAGTTTTTAAAAGGGAGCCGGAGTCTTATTCATTTCTCTTGGTTATTGTTCCCTGGGAGCCTGGAGTGAATCGGCCATCGCTGCGGTGGGTCGGTTGGTCCTTCAAAGAGTCCCAACGCTTTACACATCCGTTTCCCCACAATCGGCTTGGAGAAAGCTCCTGCCTGGGTGCCAGGTCCTGCCAGGAACGCCGGGCCGGACCGCAGCTTGGCACTGGCACCAGCAGGGCTGCAGGAGGAGGTGGCCCCGCTCCCCCACCTGCCCCAGGCGACGTCCTCCAGACGCACGGACATCAACGGGGCAGCTCCACCAGCCAGAGCCACGCCACGAAAACTCCCTCAAACATTTATTGGAGATGTACTGGCCACCACACCACAAACTGCCAGGGTGCAAAGGACAGAAAGGCAACGCTTCGGGGCCAGGAGGGAGTAGCTAGAAGGCAGGCAGACAGACAGCCTCCCTCCCTGCCCGACGGTCCAACAGGCACCGTGGGCTGGCCCTACCTCCTGCTCCATCAACAGGGCAGTCTGCATAGGTTAACACCAGCAAAACATGGCCCTTTGCCCATGTTTTTCCACCCAGCTAGGAACAAAGCCTGATCCTGCCAAACTCGCGGCGACTCCTACACAAGCAGGTTATTCTTGCCACTCAAGGAAAGAAAACGCATCTTGCCCTATTAAATCCAGAGCCTTCAAAGCAAAGTCAACATGCATGTCAATACTTTGGTCGGGGGAGATGAAAATCCTCTGGGCTCCTCCATACTTACTGGCACACCTCCGTCCCGTTGAGAAAAGTTTCGCACTTGCCTCCGTTGAGGCAGGATTCGGTGAGCTGCGTGCACCGTAAACCTGCAAACAGAAGGAGAACGTCAGCCACAGTGCAGGCCCCGGCTGGCTGTGGGGAGGGGGACTGGGGATGGGCTTGTCGAGCCCCCCTGTGCAGCCCAGTAAGGAGGGGGTTGCAGTGCCCGGCAGCCCCCACCCGCAGGGCGATGGAGACGGGCAGGGACCGTGTGGCCTCAGCGCCGAGAGGCTCACCTAAAAATAAACTCAGGGTGGGCTTGAGGGTAGGCTCTGCCTGCCCCTTCAGCAGCAGGGCTGACAGAGAGAAACCCCAGATCAGGCCCTTGAGCGACAAATGCCATTTGGGAAAAACCATCTGCCCAAGGGCCCGTTCGTTACCGTGAACTCGGTAACAAAATGAGTCTCCCATCACAACTTGCTATGAGTAAAGGTTTCATTGTCTGGCCCTCAGAGCCAAATTCTGCACAGTTACCACAGCAACTTGCTGAAAGTACCAGAATCGCTTCCGATTTCCACCCCAGCTCACTCTTCCCCTTCTCTGCCCCACTTGCTCTTCACGGTAACCGGTTCTGCGACACGCGTGTGCAGCTGGAGCAGTTTCACATTGAGCGACGAAAGCTTTGCGCCGCCACCACCAGAACCAAACTTCTCCCCTTCAGATGGCTGAGGAGCCAGCCCCATACACCCCGGGGACACCCCTCACGTCCCACGGGGTGATGGAGTAGGGGGACTGGGGACCACTCCAACAGGGCACAACTTTCTGAAAACTTTGCCTCCGAGGGGCTGAGCGCCAGGCACTGGCTGCCTCGGTGCAGAGCAGGGGGGAAGCAGCTGCCCCGCTGCTTTTCCTTTCCAAAATCCTCCCAGGACATTCCTGCTCTGGATGAGGCTGCTCGCTAGGGACCGGGGCGAGTTGGGGGGGGGGGGGGGATCGCACGG
>VWZK01004996.1:287209-303624 GCA_013396935.1 Baryphthengus martii | reverse complement strand
TGTGGCCCCCACGGACAGCCCCAGTGCAGCCCGTTCCATGCAGCCACCGGACACCCCCTGCTCAGCCGCCCGTTGCAGCCCTTGCAAGCCCACAGTGCAGCCCCCTGTTCCCCAGCCCCAGCGCAGCCCGACACGTCCCTGCATTCCTCCTGCGAGCAGCCCCCACACAGTCCCAATGCAGCCCCTGGCCACCCCCAGTGCAGCCCCAGACACCCCCAGTCCATCCTCCCCATCCCAACCCCCCCATGCACACGCTGCATAATCCCAGTGCGGTTTCCCCCATAGTCCCAGTGTAGCTCCAGTACAACCCCCTCCCTGCCAGTGCAGGCCCCTTAAAACAACTCAGCACATCCCCTGCACAGCCCCCCCAGTCACACAGCCTCTGGGGGCTGCAGTACAGGCTCAGGGACCTCAGAAGGACCAGAAGCCCACAGCATGTCCTTCAGGGACCCTGGACACACAAACTATGGGGACAAACGGGAATGGAGTGGGTGTAAATGGTCAGTCGCACCAGGGGAGACCAGGGCTTGGGCTGGGCATCCCTCGGAGGTCATGGATTGTGCCAGGAGTGGGCACAGGGTGGGATTGACCTTCTGCTCGGTGCAGTTTCACAGAGCCATCTCCTGCCCACCTTCACCGTAACGTGCAGGGAGTCGTGCGGGGAGCTGCGCTGGGATGTTATTTCAGTTTGTGCTGTGAACTCGTGAACTCGCAGGCAGAGCCCCGGCCAGCCCCATGCGCCACATCCACAAATAAACAAATAAATTAGGAGAAGTAGGGAAGCCAAACCCAGGAGGCAGCCCGAAAACCCCTGGATGTGCACAGGCTTCCCGTGCATGCAGCACTGCCTGGAGATCATGGTAGGGGTTGGAAGGGTCCTCTCGAGCTCACCTGGTGCCATCCCCCTGCTCCAGCAGGGTCAACCAGAGCAGGGGGCCCAGCATCTAATTGTCCAGGTGGGTTTGGAATCTCTCCAGAGAAGGAGACTTCACAATTTCTTTGGGCAGCCTGGGCCAGGCTCTGACACCTTTGAAGTAAAGAAAGGTCCTGACGCTCCCATCCCTGTGTCCCCAGAGCCCCACTCCAGTTCCCAGCCATCACCACGCCAAGGTTGAGTCTCGTACACCAACCTGTCCCAGTGCATGTGTGATGAGAGTGTGGGGATGTGTCACCCCAAACCCAGCCAGGCCCTGAGGCCAAGAACGGGCTTAAGCACTTAAACTGGTGTTTGCTGGTGTCACCCGAGGGCTGTGCCTGCAGCGAGTGCTCAGCGGTTGTAACCACAGAACACCCCTGCCAGAAAGAGTCCGTGCGAGGGAGCTAACGAGTGGTGCTTCCTCGTGGGGTTGTGGGGACCAAGCCTGCTCAGCAAGGCTCACCACGACACTGGTGTCATGCCACCGCGACACTGGTGTCTGCCACCACGGCAGCCTAGAGTCCGTCACCACAGCGTTGTGCCACAGCACCTGGAGAGGGAGAGGGGGAAAAGCTCCGAGCGCAGAGGATTTCGGGTACTAACTGCCTGGGGGACAGGGGTACTAAATCCCATCAGGCTTCTGAGTCTCCTCGTGAGCTCCTCCGAGCTGTGGCTGTTGGAGAGCATGGGATGGCTCTTTTACAGCTCTGGAGGACGGGGACGTGTGGTGCCAGCTGCCGGCCTTTGGCTGAATGCTTGGGAAAGAGGAAAAGGAATGAGGGTCAGCAACGGGTTAATGGGAAGGAGGTGACACCCTTGTCATCTGTGTCTCTCATCACAGGGCACCTCTCCACCCGGCCCCCAGGCTCATCCCATCCCATCCCATCCCATCTCATGCCAGGTCTGCTGTTATCCCACTGCTTCCTGTTGTAAATTATTTCCAGAGCAAGTGTGAAACAATTAAACAAAGCGAAGGGCCGAGTCTGCTCATCAGATCAAAGGAGCGAGCCCTGCAGCGGTACCTCGCTCCCGCGCTCTCCCCTCCTTCCCTGCTCCTCCTGCATTTGTCACTTTGGGCTCTAAATCCGTGCCCTGACCTGGGTTGGGGAGCTGGGGCTCTGAGCGGAGCACGGTGCCTCTCGGGGTTTGGCTGCTGCCAGGAGCTCGAATCCCCTCTGAAACCTTAAAGCCTTCTGGGGAGATGCCGCTTGGCTCGCTCCAGCGCGGTGGCAAGGCCAGGCCGTTGCCGCATTTCCAGAGCAAAGAGGTGCCGAAGGATGTGAGGCAGCAACATCTCTTCACCCTTGGCAGGGAAGTGGGTGCTCCCCTCACTTTGTCCTCCCTGTGGACATGAGTAGGACGGCAGCAGCAGGGCAGCAAGATGCGACCCCTGCCTCTGTCCTGGCTGAGCAATGTCCCTGTGCCACCACGATCGTACCTCCATCTTCAGCCCCAGTTGGCAGCAAGGCGGCTGCCAGGGCAGCCTGACTTTTCCACTGTGCAAACTTCCTTGGAGATGGACACATCTGCTCCCTTTCTCTCCATTTCTCCCTTTCCCCCTCCCTGTCAGAGCTCAGGGAGCAGGGAGCATCTCGGCTCTACCTGCCTGGAAATACCGGCCGTAGCTTTGCCCGGGCTTGTTCTCCACGTGCGGATAGCGCCGCGCATTCAGCTCGGCTGCGCTCAGAGGCTTGCTTCCTCAAACTGGAGAGAGCCCTCCGGCCCTGCTGGACCATCCTGGGTGTACATGGGGCCATCAAGGTCCCCGTCGTGCCCTTGTCACCTGCAGACAGAGGGGTGGGGATGGCAGCTGCGGTGCAGCGTGGCATCCATGGCGGGATGCGGTGGTAGGACAGGCTGGTGGAGACACTCAGCCCCGCCTGCTGCCCTGGCACTGCCACAGCGGTATTCCTGGCACTGTTTGCTCTCGGGATGCTGGGCATCCATGAGCTTAAGGCCAAAAGAGCTCGTGGGAAGCCCTACGCCCAGCCCTGGCGTTCCTCTGTGGTGTCCGGGGGCAAGGCTGCGGAAAAACAACCCCTGGTCCGTGCCGTGCCACCTCACCCCCGGCACTCAAACGGGCAAACACATCTATTTATTGCCACCACTCGGGGGCTGCCGTGACCCCGCGGCAGTGGGGCCGCTCGTGGGGGACGTAAAAGGCATCTCTGTGGTTTCCCACGGGCGAGGTGGGGGCACGAGCATCTCGGCGTGAGGGTGATTCCTCCAGCCAGGCGCTGCCGGGAGATGCCCCGCTTCAACTTGGTGCCATCCTCCCCCTGGTACAGGGGGGATCTGGTGCAAGAGCTTCTCCGGGAACCTCCTCAAGTTTCCTTCTCCCAAACGCCTCCTCCAGAGATTCCTACCAGGGAAAGAAAATGGGCAGGAAGGGAAAAGTCAAGGTTCAGCACAAATCTTGTTGCAATAAGAGGTGACTATGACATAAATCCAAAGCCACTTTTTTTTTTATTTTGAGTGGTCTTCAGGGGTTAAAAATAATGGGATTTTAGGTACTCTTAAAAATAGCGTTCATAAAAGGCTTTAATAGAAGCCTTGGCAACTGTCCATGTGATTAGTGATTTAAAAACATAAAACCTCCACACATGTTTAAAAGTTTTAATAAGTTAAAATTAAATGAGTGAAACTCTGGGAATATTTTTCTGTTACTGCAAGCTAAGAAAATTATGTCCGTTAAGCAAAACTTAATACAAATATAAACAGGTAATGCACATCTGTAAATTATTTTCATGTCTCCAGGGGTTGGAAAAAAACCTAAGTGAGACCAGCATTCTTATATATATTTTGCCTTGACAGCTCAGGAAAAAAATTGCCAAAAACCGGAGTTAGAGCACTGGGCTGGCGTGGGAAAGTTGGTTTAGTGAGAAATTTGCCCTAGGCTATTTAAATAAAAACAGGCGTGTTTTTTTTTTGTTTTTTTTTTTTAATGGCAAATGCCTGTTAAATACAAGCAACGCAGCTTCCAATCGCCTGAGTAACTGGTGTGCCTATTCCTTCTTGATACTTTCATCTCCTTATCATCGCAATCGATATTTCGCTCTTACACATTCAGCGCAATAAAACCGGGACCGATAAGGCAGACATCAAAACTGGATCTCTCCTGCTTTCCCCGCCGTGTTTTGGCAACTCCTCCGCCGGTTGCTTTTCGGAGCGGCGTGCGGCGCTAACCCTCCTCCCGCCGGTACACGCACCCGCGCCTGCCCTCGCTCACGCTCGCCAAACGAACAAAAAAATGAAAAAAAGAAAGTAATTTTTAGTAATTAAGCGTGAATCGAAGTGGGTAGAGCATCCTGGAAAGTCTAAGGCAGATAAAAATACAGCTGGTCATGGAGTCTGCGATGTAAAACTATCCCAGCCAAAGCTGCCCCATAATGGGATTAAGCTGCGATCCCCCAGGGCACCGGAGAAATGAGGCTGGATTTGCAAGAATAGTCTAAATCGTGATTTTTCTTTTCTTTTTTTTTTTTTCTTAAATAGCTGAGTGGAGGATTGTGAACGGCCAGCCGTAGGATAAACCACACCGATCGCGCCATCCCTCCAGCACAGCACCGATGGCAGCACTTCCAGTAGCACGTGCCCGGGGAGGACAACTTTCCTCCACGGACTGGTCCCACCAGCGTGGCTGGGGTCGGGATGGGCCAGAGGACAGCCAGCCCTCGCTGCTCTGGGCACACAGCGGTGCCATCCCTGCCCTGGCAGAGCTGCTGATCCTAAGCTTGGCACCCACAGGGTTTTCCTCTTCATGGGCTGCTGAAACTGGTTTTAATTGCTGGGTTGCTCCTGGCCGTCATTTCTCGCTGTGTAAAGTCAGTTTAGTAACTCACCCACGGGATTAGCGACAGGCGGGGAGACGTCCCAGAGGAGCAGATTTCCCCGCACAGCTTGTACCTGGGTGAAAGGTGCTGCTGCTCGATTGCTCTATAAAATCTGTGTCACCTTTAAAATAAAACACCTTTATGGGCTGCGAAGGGCAAGCAGGTGTCGGGCAGGCGTCGCTCAGCCCGGCCTCGGCCTCGCCAGCCCCTGCGCTGCTCTTATCCACCTCCATAAAACAACTGAAACATTCACTGTTGTGCAAACAGAGCCCGGTGGGGTTTATGGAGTCGCGGGTGGCGCTGTGCCCGGTCCCGAGCCCGTCCTATCCCTTGCGGGTGCCGGGGCGTGGATGCACCCATCCATGTAGGCTGGCTCAGGATGTGGGTCCTTCTGGGCGCTCAGTGCGTGTCCTTGTCCCCTCCATGCTTGTTTTTGCCCTTGCTCACCCCTGGGTGCTGCAGACCCTGTGTGTCCCCATCCCCTCCCGCACCAGGACAGTTTCTCGGGGTGTCACAGGCACCCATCTCAGGGCAAGAGGTGGCTCTGCCCCCTCTGACTCTCGCCCACGGTGAGGACACAAGCAGTGACCCCGGCCCAGCCTTGCTCCCATCCCTGGGACCATTCAGGGCACGTTTGCACCCTGCAGTTCATGGCCCTCTTCTCTCAGAACCATCTGTTTCTTTGCTTTTTCTTCCATTCTTCCTCTTCCCGCTGAGGCACGTGGGACTTTTCATCATCGCAGCGAAGAAATTGCTCACCGACGTGCGCGGGAGGGCCAGGATCAGACCTTTTCTGATATTTACATTAAATAATTGAAAACCATTGCTCGCAGCAGTGGAAACCCAAGTGTGATTCTCTGCTCACAAGCCTGGGCATGAACCTGATACTGGATTTCTGGACGGCCGCGTAATGCCAAGCACATCTGAGCTGCGCTGGCATCCCCCGTGGTTTCACCCGGCTCCGCGCCGCTGGGATTCGCCACTCCCAGGGCAATCACTCAAGAAAGACGTCACGCCGTGCGGACACTCGCTCCGTGCAGGTTTTGGGGCAGGTTTTTTTGGAAGAGGTTGCTCCAGGAGACCTGGGCATGCCCCTTCTCGCTGGGCTGGCCTTGGGGGGAGCGGATTGCAGGGTCCTGGGATGCCACCGATGCCAGCAGTTAGTTTCAGGGGTAGTTCAGTGCCAGCTCTGTTCTCACAGCAATGGGATTTGGGACTTGGGAGTTTCTGCGCCAGGCTGAAGGCAGCTGAAATTCTTAAGCGATTACAAAAAGAGGGTAAAAAAAAAGTGCTTTCTGCATCCCAGACTTTGCTGCTCGCTCTGCTCGCGGGCGCTCCCACCACCGCCCCCTCTTTCCTTCCGTGTGGAAACGGGAAGATTTGGAGATGTTTCATTTCACAGAGCGGCTGTAAAACAGCTCTTTCCTCCCCCCCAACACATGTGCAGAGGGGACCGCGCGTCTCCTGTGCCGGTGAGGGGTGTTTTGGGCTATGGGCATCTGGGATGGCAGCCCCTCTGCTGGAGGGGTGTGGGGCTCCTGTGTTCCCCCACCATGGCCAGGCACATGTGTGAGGGCTGCTGTCGGGGAACGTTTCCCACCCAGCTCTGACCTTGGTGCCTCCCAGTAAAAACACCTCCTGGAGAGGGGCCAAGCATAATAGCCAGTTCCTTCTACTCCCTTCCTTCCCAGGCAGTCACATTATCACAGGGCTCGGCCGCGAATCAAAGCCAGGCACACGAAGATGGGAACCAGGAGAAGTGGGCTGAAAGACGCCGTTTCCGCTCGGAGATGAGAGGCTGAGGGGCACCGGCTGCCTCCCCGGAGCCGCCTGCGTTATCATGGGGTGCCCCATCGCAGCGGGGTCCGTGCTTGGGAGGGAGAGAGGGAGAGAGGGAGGGAGGGAAGAAGGGAGGGAAGAAGGGAGGGAGGGAGGGCCCCCCAAACCCACACCTGGGTGCAGCCAGGAGCCCCAAGAAAATCCCCATCATACCCAGTGCATTCCTTGTGCCAGGTCACTGGGTGCCCCCTCCCCTGCACTGTGGTGTCACCCGTGGAACTGGCTGTGCTCGGGAGCTTTTGTGGTGCCAAATGGTTTGGAGAAGCCCCAGATCCCATTGCCTACCCTCTGCCTGCTGGCAGCTGTAGGTGAGTGATTTGTTTCTCGGAAAACCATGGCTGATTTTCTTTAGAATTAGGCTGAAAAATAAGTTAACAAAAAATCCCTGTGATGTCATGAACCTCCATCCCTCTGTGGGGTCCCAAGCCCTTCTGCTGGCTACTTCCTGCTGCCTCCCTCCATGGGACAGGGGGGTCTCACTCAGGCTGTCCTCGCTTGGGGTCCCAGCTGGCCCATGGGGCTTCCCCCCATCCCCAGCTAGAGGCAGGGTCCCCCCAGGCACAGGGCTGGTGGCACGGGCTGGGCCGTGTGCCGTACCACCCACCGGCAGCACCCCTCCCCGTGGCACGGGCCAGCGAGGGTGGCAGGCTGGGAACCGGTCGGCAAAGAGATGCCAGCAAGGTGTGAGCCCTCCCCTGCCACCCCGAGCGGCCGACTTCAAAGCCTGGTGACCTTTCAAATGCAGCCGCTCTTGCGCGGGGCGGTGAGACTCATAGCTGGGGAGGAAGCAAGAAGAGCTGGAGGCGGGGCATCTGTGCACCCCTGGACCCACTGGAGGGTTGGGGACCAGCCCCAGCACATGGTGATGCTGCCCAGTGGGACTAGCTCCCCACTCCTGGCAGGAGCCTGCACCCCACACACGGCCGGGCGGGGTTCGCGGTGCCGCCTGGACTTTGGAGCGTAGGAGCTGCCAAGGGTAGTGGTGTCCTCGCTCCCTCCTGCTCTGGCACCTCGCTGAGCCGTGCCCCTCTGGCACGCGGGCTCTGCTGGGGCCCGGCGTGGTTGGAGCTGCCGTGGTCCCTCCATGGGAGCTGCGGGCGCCCGCAGGACGATGCTCCCATCGACATCCAGCAGCAAAAACACATCAAAGCACGTCCTGATGGCAGCGAATAAACAGGAAGGGAGAGAAAGACAAACACGGCTCCTTGCAACTGTCTGGGGGAGAAAAACAACTCGCTCTCCAGGCGGGAGAAGGTTTGCTGCTCTTTCAGCTGCAACCCCACCGAGAAATGTGGCAAATGAGCCAAATGAGCCAAACGAGCCAAAAGGGCTCGGGACCACCTGCTCCAAACGCTGCCGGGTGCGTGGCTGTGGGGGGCTGCGCCCTGCTGGTGGGGGCTGCAGGGGTTGGGGGTGCCTGCACATCTCCTGCTGCCCACACATGCCAGGGCACGGTGCCCAGAGCTCTGTGAGCGCAGAGTGAAATGGTTTGGGGAAAACTGGTAGAGATGGAGCTGAGGGGGGACGGCGGCTGCGCTTGGTTTTGCAGCAGCAGCAGCGCAGGGTGTCACAGGCTGCTTCTTTGCCCGCTGCCTCGCCGGTGCCTCATGGTGAGACCGGTTCCCAGGGCTGCCCGACGGGGCTGCGCTAGGGTCCCGTAATAGGATTAGGGGCCTCCTTGCCCGCTCATCCCATCCTAATCCCGCCGGGAGGGGAGAAGTCAGGCCGGGACAAAAGGCATTAGCCGTCCGCGCCTGGTCGTGGCCCGCTGACCTCTGTGCGGGCGGCGGGGACGGGACACCAGCCACAGAGCCCTTGCTGCTGCCGCGCGGGTGGTCGCTGCCCGCCGGGCCGGTGGCACGTGCTGTCACATTGGGGTCCCAAGCATTCGGGCACTGGGCATGGGACCACGGCGCTGGCACGGCTTGGCTGGGTGTCAGCGGGACGAGCTGATTCACCACCTCGGAGCAGCTGCTGTCCAGCAAAGTTCCTGTTTTTCAGTGAAATCCCCGACTCCGTGCCTGGAAAAAACAAATGGGAGAGGAGCAGGTGCCTGGCCCTGCACAGGGCGGTTGCGGGAGCTCAGCCCCGGCTGCCTGTTGAAAACACAAACTCTGGAGCTGGACCAGGCCATAACCACAAACCGATGAAAGGAAACTCAAAAAACTCCTCCTGAAAACAAGCCCCAAACTCAAGGGTTTGGGAGGGAGTCAAACCCTCCTGCTTTAGAGCATGAGCCAAACTGAAAAGGTGGGAAAATCAAAAGGAAACTTTCCCTGAAGAGGGATGAGCCCCCACGTGCCTGCAGCCGTCCGCTCAGCATCGCTGCTGCCTGCCCACCCGCCCGTGGTGGGGCCTGCGCCCACCCAGGGTCCCTGGAGCAGCCCAGCAGGTCCAAAACCACCTCTGCACCCATGGGAGCTGAGTTGAAGAGTCAGACCTGGGCTGTCTCCGGTGCCAGGCTTTAAGTGTCCAGGGGCTATTTGTCCTCTTTGCACAGGCACGGCTGTGCCGGAGCAAAACGTGGTGCCCGGGAAAAAGGGGGCACATCCCCACGCCACAGAACTCCCGGGATCAGCCGGCAGCAGCCCTGGCAACAGCCCAGGGTGCGTCCTACAACGTGCCTTTAGGAAACACGAAGGCGAAGGGTACAGCCGGGCCGTTCCCCCATCCCAAACCGCAGCCATCCAGGGGTGACGCCCGGGGGCATCGGGGCGGGCACGGGGGCGAACGGCGCCCACGCGAGACGGGGCGGCTTGAGCCTGAGCGGCTTCGGTTTGCTGAGCGGGATGTTTTCAAACCTACGCTTAAGGGAGGAGGTTTGCCAACGGAAATATGTAACTGACTGTAAATAATGGCTTTTATCTGCGGCGGGACCCGTGAAATGAATAAACTCCCTGGCAGCGGCGGGGCAGAGCCGGCAGAGCAGTGCAGGTGACAGCTCAGGGTGTTGGGTTACGGGCTCCCCGTCACCGCCGGAGCCCCCCGATGACTTGTGACAGGTTCATAAGCTGAGAAATGTGATGCTTTGCAAGGTTCAGTAAATATTAGGACTACTCCTCCCTCTTTCTGGTGCAGGTTTAATTGCTGGGATAATTCATGAGAGCACAAGGGGGAAAAAAAACTACAAAAAAAATCTGGGAAAATAGGACCTGTTAAATAGAATCCACTAATAACGAAATAATTGTTCCTCTGCATGTGATTCAGACAGCTGCCTAATTGTTAATTACCTCGATATGAGAATAACAGGTAATTATGAGGCTACATCACGAGGAGCTGACTTTTTTTCTTCCTGCTTCTTTTCTTTTGGTGAATGCCGGAGCCGGAGCGTGCCCCGGCAGGTCACGCTGGGACTCGGAGCAGAGACGCTCCCCAGGCAGGGTTCCTCCTGTGGGGGTGAGGTGAGAGCTCCAGGTCCCAGCCACATCCTAGAGCTATTGCTGCTCTTGGACATGGATCCCAAAGCACACAGCTGGGGAGCTGGGGACTGGCCACCGTCCTCAGCCGCGGGACCCTGCCCGAGTGGGGCCCACACTCAGCTCTGCGCTGAGCAAACAAGAAGAGAAAGTTATTGGTGACCTTATCTGTCAAATTCCCCGAGATTACTTTATTCCAGAGACATTCTTGAAATATTTTATTCCCATTTGTCTGTTGCAAAATGTGCTTTCTCTATGAGTGCAACACACACACACATGTGCATGTAGACACCAACCGAGTATCTGGCAGAGACAGGACTCTGCCTTAAGCTTTTTTGGCCCCAAAAATGTTGCTGGGTTTCATTTTCTAGAGGTGAGAGGATGCAGACAGCAAGCACTGCTGGAACGGGTGATAACATCTGTGCAACCAGTGCTGCTGCTGCTGCTGGTGATTTGCCATCACTGGTTTTGTGCAATTACTGCCTTTGACTCCTTCTGCCAGCCAAGAGATAGCTGAGAAATGGGGAATTTTGGGCAGGTGAGGGTGGCTGCAGAGAGCTGACACCTGATCAGAGGAGGAGGCAGCCTGAAGCTGGTCCTGTTCTCACTCTCCCGCTCAGGGCCAAGTTCCTCTAACCCCCTCCAAGGGGTTTGCATTTCAACTCACCAGTTGCCTTCACACAGGAGTGACTGTGACCCTGTGGCTGCAGCAGCCTGGCAGAGGGACCACACACCCTCTTTTAGAGCCCCAGCCAAGGGACAGCAGCTCTCCAGTAACAGCTCTTTGCCCTGTGAGGGTGATGGTGACAGGGCAGCGCCAGCCTTGTGCCCATTCTCGCCTTTGCGAAGCGCTCAGAGCCGGTGCAGGGCAGGATGTGCCCAGTTCGGCAGCCCTGGCCCTGGGCACGTCCCGCTACCAGCAACGTGCCGGGGAGGGAGGGAGGGAGGGAGGGAGGAAGGGATGCTCCCTTCTCATCCCAGCTTCCTGCAAGCAAAAATAGCCACAGGCCCTGGGTTCCTGTGTATCTTGTGTATTTATAGCGTGAAGGGCTCTGTAACGCTCTGCCCTTCTGGCCCTCACCTGCATTTCGGAGAGGAAACATCGTCCCCCTCCCGTGCGTTGTGTGTGTTTTTCACACCAGAGAGGCCCCAGCACTTCCCACAGACCCTGCATCAGCCAGGCCCCGGCACCGGGTCCTACGTGACCGTGTCCCTCTGCAGGGGCCGATGGGCACGGGAATGGTGCTGGTCCTGGGTGGGATGCCCCGTGGGCACAGTGGGTGTGGGAGGCACGGGAGGTGCCAAGATCTGAATTTGTACAGCAAAGGCAAAGTCCACAGGACGGCAAGATCCTTTGAAGAAGCAAAAAAGCGACAAGCTCGCAAAGCAGCTCCTGCTCAGCGCTGCCCAAGAGAGTCGAGGCCGTCAGCCCCCAGCCGTGCAGTGGGACCACGTCTGCCGGCTTCCCTTGGCTGCCCGGGGGCCCGATGGTGCTGGCGAGGGCAGGGCTGGCACAAATCACCACTCGCAGCGGTGACAGGAGCTTATTTTTCTAAGCAAATCACCAAAGAGGCTAAATATACATTTTCCATTCAGTTCCCCAAAGCAGCGATAGCCCAGAGCCTAAAAATAAATCCCTTCTGTTTGTGCCTGGGCCAGAATTAGATTGACTCTGGACCAAGCCCCGTTCAGCTTCATCCCACCCTGATCCCTTTCTCTCTTTCTGGGCTCTCGGTGGCACAGGACAGGGGGTCCCTGCGTCCTCCCCACCTTCTCCAGCTCCAACCCTGGAGGTGCCACGGCAGCACGTGGCGAGAAGTGGCGGTGAGCAGAAGGGTGCCTGCGGCCGGTGTCTGTTGGAAGAGTTATCTGCTGGAAGAGCTGGTGTTTTGCAAGACTTTCCCCAGCCTAAGGTGTGCCAGCTGCTGGCCCAAACCCCAATGTGTCCCCTGGTGCTACTCCCTGAGCCTCCAGCTCTGGGGTACCGCACGGCTCACAGCTCCACTTTCAGCCCCAGTCCAGCCCCACAGGTTTTGCCTGTACCCAAGTGTGCAAGCGGCATCTGACCACCGCTCCTCCATCCGATGGGTGCCCACCTCAGAGGGCTTTGGGGATGTAGGGGACCAGGCTGAACCGTGAGTGCCCAGAGCTGGTGAGCCCTTGACCACCCCAACCAGCCACAGCTTGTCCTTCCCTCTGCTGTTTGAGTCGTAACTACTGTTACATCTCAGTGAAACAACACATTCGAAAGAAAGGGGAGGAAAAAAAAATACCCTAAGCCCTGTAAAACTGAAATTGTAGTTCTCCCGGGATGCAGCGTCTGAAATATTCCCACAACCTTTGCATAATGCATTGCTCATGTCAGACCTCAGGAGACAGAAATTAATAGCTAACAGCAAGCAGGCATGGCACACACGTGGGCTTTCCTTCGCTCCCCTCTCCCAGGGGCTCCGCACTCTGGGGATGCTTTTCCTTTACATGCAGCTCAAATAATTCTCATTTAAAGAGACGAGAAGAAAAAGACCATAGAGGAGGCAAAGAGTGTTTGTGCCAAACAGGAAATATTCAATAAATGTTTATCCTCTAACACAATGGTGGCGTTTCAAAAGTTTTCTATGGATGCAATTTAAGGTTGAGGGGGCGGAGAGGCTTTTCCTCCCCCTCCAGCCTCTGGAGGAGCAAGAGCCGAGTTCGGGCTCTGCCGGCGGCACCAAAATCCCTCCTGTCCAGGCAGCTGCTCCCCGCTGATGGACGTAGGATCCCGACCACGCCATTCCCTAGATCGGACCCTTGCAGGAACGGGGCAGGAGTTTAAAGACTTCACCATCAGCGGGTGGTAGGAAGGATGTTTAGTGCCCCAGTTTCCCCACCAAGCCCCCTGTTCCCACGAGCACCCCGCAGAAGTGGGGCTGTGTTAACCAACCCCCTTGCAAATCTGCTCCTTCCCTCTGCTTTCTTGATCCTGGCGGCTTTTTCCCAAACCTTCCTCCCCTCCCCCTCAAAAATGTGAAAAAATAGCTCCATCTGGATGCTGTTTCCACCCAGGCGCAGGCCCCGCGGCCGAGAGCCAAGAGAGCAGCGCCTGTGAACAGCAGACGTGGGAGCCGGAGAGGATGTGACGGGGAAGCTGTGAGAAAAGCCTGAGGTCGGCAAACCTTCGGCCTCGCCGTGGGAGCCGCTCTCCCTCGCAGGAGAGGCCTCGGCAGCCGGAGGTGCGGGGCGATGCCAGCCCAGAGTCCAAGGAACGGCGGCGTTCCGGGCCATGCCACCCATTCTGGCATGGCGNCCCGCGCCCATTGTTCACCCCAGCTCTGCCATGGGGGACATTGTTCCCTCAAAATGTCCCATCAGATAAAGGAGCTGAAAACGGCTCCTTGGGCTGTGCCGGTGATGAGGATTCCATGGCCACCAGCACCGGTGAGAGCAAGCCCGTGGGTTTCATCCAGGCTTTGGGGGGCCTGGGTGCAGCACCCAGCCCGAGTCCTGCAGGCTCCCTGCGACGGCAGCAGCCAGGGGGGTCGTATCCTGCCTTCTGCCCCAGGATTGGGATGACAGGCTGGCAGCCTGTCTGAGGGGGACCACCAGAACATCCCCCTGCAACAAATGGGGATGGACCCAGATCTGGGGGTCCGAGCAAATGAGGAGTGCGGGGAGGTCCAGAGGCGGCACGACGAGACTTCACACCCTCTCAAAGAGAGTTTCTGTCTTCCTCTTTTTATCAGCTGAATCTCACTGAAGCAGCAAAACCTCACGTTTCCTACTGTTTAATGGTACTTGCTGACTGTAGTGTCACAACAACCGTACCGGATGAGTGGAAAGAAAATAAATGCTAGAAAAATAACCCTGCGTGGAGGCACGTGGGAGCGCTGAGCCCTGCCGGCCGCGGGGCTCCCGGCCGGCAGAAACCCCTCGCTGATGCTGACGCTCCTGGAAAGCAACAGAGAGTCAAATGGAAACCTTTCCGCAGCCTCCAGCTGGCCCTGGGCTAGGCTGGGGGTACCTGTGGGGTTTTGCAGGGCTGCTGATGGTACTGGTGGTGCTGGTGTCAGGGGGCTGCACAGCTGGGTGGGAAGCACTGGGCAGGCTGCAGCACGTTTCCACTGCCGGCCTCATTGGTGTGTTAAGAGCATCTGAAAGTGAGGGAGAGTTTGTGTTTCAAGTCGTTCCCCACCTGCTGACTCCACCTAGGAGCGTACTTTGGGGCACAGGGTGTGATTCTGGCCTGGTTGAAAGTCTGGACCCTCACAGAAGGATGTCCTGGAGGTCTCGCGATGTCTGTCGTTGCCACAGCTGCTGCTGGTAACCAGCATCACCTTTCCTTCGTGCTGGGAAAGCGAACCTGCATGAAGAGCTTCCTCGGCTTTTATTCTATTTTGAGCTTCCAGGATCAACACATCTTGTTGGGCTCCAGTGGGTGCTGGGGTGGTTTTGGGTGCTCAGCCAACCTGTCCCTGGCTCCTCTGGTTGCACACATGAAATTCGGGTTCATGGTGCCACGGGAGAGCTGCTCCCACCTAACTGAAACCCAACAAGCTCCACAGAAACACTGGTGGTGGCGACAGCTCGTGCTGCTTACGCTGGGTTTGCAGTGGGAGCATCAATGAGCACCTAGAAAAGCTGGAAACCAACTCCCGGAGGTAAGGCAGCGGCTCCCTGGGTGGGGGAACAACTCTGAGGACCTGCTCGCAAGGAGAACACCACGCTCGCTCTCCTGGCTGTGCCACGGGCATCGGGTCCTGCCAGGAGAGAATCCTTGGTCCCAGCAGCATCACCAGGGTGGGTGGGGGACATTGGGGGCAGGATCCCCACGGGAGCTGTGGTGACTTGCTGGGAGCCACAGGCTACCAGCGCTTCCTGCGATTTGCCCAGGGTGAATAAATAACCGCACACAGAAGTAGCTCCAGCAGAGGAAATACAGTCCATAATTTTTTTTTTTTCCCCTTCGGTCTGATCCCAAACCCTGTCTGTTTGTACTCTTGCCTTTGTTTTCATTTTTTTCGTTTGCTTTTGTTGGTTTTTTTTTTTCTCTGTTGCATTTTTTTTAAGCAGCGTTTGATGGCAACCTCCCAACGACACGTTCAGGCTGCTGAAAGCGCCTCATTTTGCTGTGGCCGGGGCAGCAGCTTTCATTGATGGTTCGAATCACTAGGCAGCCTCCGGGTTGGAAAAAAAATCTACAATACTACAACACTCAGAGCATTTTTTCAGAGCAAAACTTGCCAAAAAGGGGATTAAAAAAAATGGTTTGGTTTTTTTCTTTGGTTTTGGGTTGGTTTTTTTTTGCTTTTGGCAACTGTAAACTAAACCCACTCTGTCTCAGAATCACATCTTGGCTGAAGAGATCAGGGCTCTGCAGCTCTCAGCAAGTCACAGGCCCCTCTGGTTTACAATTCGCTAAACCAAGTGCCAAACCAAGCGCCTGGCTTGGCATTTTGGGGGGTTTTGCTTTGCAGATACGGCAAATTGTCACGTCGGGACTGATGGTGCAATGAACTCTGTGGTCTTATCGGCACTCTAGGCTGCAAACTGCTGGTTTGGGGTCTTGATTCTTTTTCAGGCATTTCTCCCTCCTCACCCTTTGGGGGTGTTCGTTGGTTTTCCAGCAAAGCTAAAACTGGAAAGGCAAAACATCTCCTAAGTGGTGGTCAGGAGATGAGACACCCCCTGACCNAGAGGAGGGACAAATCCTGCCCAGCAGCTCTGCGCTGAGCCAGCGCTGCATCAGGGCCCCGTTTCCCTGCCATTTTGGAGCGGGACATCCTGTTTCATGCTGTCGGTGTGGAGCAGCCCCAGGGATGCTGCACGACTCCTCCAGCAGCAGCTCCAGCCTCAAACCCTCCAGTCACCACTCCAAGCTCCCCAGCCTTGGCCATGGGAGGGGCCGGGCTGGCTTCCCGCTTCCCAGACTTCCCACGCCAGCACGTGTTATTTATGACCCCCAGGTTTTCAAATTAAACATAAATTCACGGAGGCGGAGGGTGGAGGGGGGAACGGGAGGTCCCACCACGTGGTGACCACCGCACGAGGAGCGATCTCGCTCCAGCAAGCGGGACCAGTCACAGCCGGCGCCGGAGGAGTTAAGTTGTCCGGCGTGGGGAAGCCACCTCCATCCTCCAAAATACAATCGACCAGGAAATAAACAGGAGCTTGTGTTTGTTTCAGTTCACAAGTGAAAAATAAAAGGATTTCCTGCGAGCCGGGGCGCCCGGGNAGCAAGCGGGACCAGTCACAGCCGGCGCCGGAGGAGTTAAGTTGTCCGGCATGGGGAAGCCACCTCCATCCTCCAAAATACAATCGACCAGGAAATAAACAGGAGCTTGTGTTTGTTTCAGTTCACAAGTGAAAAATAAAAGGATTTCCTGCGAGCCGGGGCGCCCGGGGTCCCGCAGCCCGGCCACCCAGCCGCCCGCC
>VWZK01004996.1:189213-277664 GCA_013396935.1 Baryphthengus martii | reverse complement strand
GTTTCCGGAGAGGAAAATGACATAATTCATACCCAGAATAATTCCCTCCACAGAGCAAACCCGGCCCTGTCTCCCGACGGACGGCGAGGCCCCAAACCCTTCTCTTGTTCCCTAATCTCCAGCTCAAGCTGCGAGAGATGGCGGGAGGCGGGATAGAGGTCCAGGACGGTGGTATTTAAGATGTGGATCCTGCAAATCAGCGCGAGGTAACGGCTCCGAAGATGCCCAAGCCCCTAATTACAGATGCTTGGCCAAGATTTTTGGCAACAGCATCAGAAAGGAGCTAAAGCCGCTTAATTCCTGCTTAGCCCCAAAATAGCCCCGAGCAGACATGGGGACGTGGCCCTGAGCCACCCCGGGGGGCAGCAGCTGCGGGAGCGGCACCGGCAAGGACCCCCCAGCCCTCACGCACCCCCTCCCCAAGTCACATCGGCTCTGAGAGTAACGGGATGGTGGGTTTGGGGGCCAGAAACCCTTGGCCTCCCTGCAGCTGCCCGGACATTTCCCAGCGGGGCCAGGCTGGGTCTGGCTGCTGCAGAGGGGCTGCGCCTGGTTATCTCCCCAATGAGGGGCCTGGAGCCATCAAGATCTGCTCCAAACAATCGCTTCCTTTCCCAGGCACCTTCCTAAAAAAAAAAAAAAAGAACAAAACCCCTCAACAATAATAAAAGAACAACAACAACAAAAAAAAGCAGACTTTTCCCAGTGCTGCCGCATTTCCCTGCCTTGTGTTTTCCTGCCCCCCACCCCCCGCCCCGCATCTTCCTCGCCCAGGGATTGTCCCCAGCTGGCTTGAGCAGGGCTCTCCACTGCTGGAGCTGGCGAGGAGCTATCCTGCTGTAATGGCCTCAAGTTGCACCAGGAAAACGACATGAGGAAAAATTTTCTTCTCCAAAAGTGCTCAGGGCAGTGGTGGAGTTCCCATCTCTGAAGGGGTTTCAAAGCCGTGGAGATGTGGTGTTGAGGGACAAGGGGTAGTGGTGCCCTGGCAGGGATGGGGGAATGGTTGGACTTGATGATCTCAGAGGTCTCTTCCAACTGAAATGAATCTATGATCTTATGATTTTATGATTCTATGATTCTACGACAAGGTGAACAAATCCTGCGTGCAGGGCTGAGGCCGCTCCTTTCCACTGCTGGTGTTTTGGGAGCCCTCGTGCAGCTTTGTTTCCATCTCACCCCAAACCTCCTCCCCACCTGAGCCCAGCACTGATATCCTCTTCCCAGATATTTCTCTGGTAAAAAGGGGAAGGCTGAAGGATTTATGGGGCAGATTGCCCTTTCCCAGCCTGCAAGCTCCGGCGGGAGCTTGAGCAGCTCTGGCGTGGCCCTGCAGCGCGGCACGGCCGCTGTGCTTCACTGCAGAGTGGGGAAGTGGGGCTGCCAGGGCAGAGCAGAGGATGCGGGTCCCATCCCGGGATGGCTGCGCTCCCCCCCTGCAAAGTGCCAGTTCCCAGGGCCGGCCGGCCCCAGGGGAGCCCCGGGGAGGCAGATGCGAGGGCTGAACCCAAGCAATGCCTTCTGCCGCGGGGACCGGCTGCGTCGGTCCATAATTCACGGCAGCTCAACCCGAGCTGCTGGCGATTGTTCCCATGGCCGACTTTGTCACTGGGGACGCCGCCAACATCCATCCCCTGCCCCTTTCCAGTCCCTCGGCTTCACCACCTGCGCACAGCAGGGCTCGAGCCGGGCGCCGACCTCCGGCCTGCTGCGAGTGACATCCCAGGGCCTCGTGCGCACACCCGTGTCCGTGCACGCTTAGGGACCCACAACGCTGCTTTTCCCTCCTCTTGGCTCGGAGGGGATTCAGGCATCGCTTTTCTCAGCACTGTGAGATTTTTGGGTGACTTTGGGGCCAAACTCTCTTCCCAGCAAGACGTGAGTCACCCGCAGTGAGTGTTTAGGGTATTCTGGCGGTGGTTTGATGGCTCCTGAATCACTTGTCTTTGCGGCACACGCAAGAAGCGTGGTTATGAGCGCAGCTAAACAAGACTTTAAAGGAAGCCCTGAGCCCTGGCTCCTGCCTGTGCCGTGGTGCTGGCTGACGGGCACCCTCCAGCTGGAGCTGGCCTCGATGGTGTTGCCAGTGACCAAAATGAGATGGGACCACCAGCTCTCCTCTTTTTTGAGGGCTGAGGTCAGCCCAGGAGATGCATCCCCTCATCTTGTCCATGCAGAGGCCAGCGGGTTGGGGTTCTCCTCATCTATCGCTGTGCAAAGTCCCAGTGCTAATCAGGCTAATTGGTTCTGGGAGAGATGAGCTGTGGGCCAGAGGGGCTCTAGCGAACCGCAGCTTCCCCTGGGCGGCGCGGGGCGGGGGGCTATGTGCCGCTCGCAGGAAGCCAGGGCCATATCTCCCCTCGGGCCTTATCTTTCTCTCTCGTGCTCAGAGTTTCCCATGCGCAGAGGAGCTCTGGCTCTGTGCGATAGGGCCGGGGCAAGCTAGGGGGAAAATACCCCATCGCCCAGCCTGGGGGCTTTGCGTGTCCACAGACCCCACCACGTTTGTGTGTCAGGCTGGACCCTGCACCTCTCCCCGTGCTCGAAGGCATTCGGGGGCTGTGCGGCCTCTGTGCTCCTTTTGGGGCGTCCCTCCAGCTCTGCTCTGCCCCACATTTTGTCCTTGGAGCCCTTGGGTTGTGAAAACCCTTCTGCTCACCCACATTGACTCATGTCCCCAATAAGCACCCTAGAGTGCAGCCACGTCCCGTGGAAGGGCTGTGTCCAGCTCCAGGGTCTCCCACTGGAGAAGATTCATCTCCCAGTGATTCATCTTCCCCGGTGTGGGAGCTTGACCTGTTTCAATAGCGTGTGTTCCTCTTTGGTTGTGGCTTTGGTTGTCTTTGTGTGTTTTTTCTGCAGCAGCAGAAGGTCCCTTCCCCTCCCGAGTTCTGGGAGATGGGTATTTGGGAAGATGGGCTGGGAGAGCAGCTGAAGGACCCAGCACTGGGGCCAAGCCTCCAATTATTTAACTTTCTCCGCAGTAACAACGAGACCTTGGTGAGGACAGAAGAGCCTGGGTCCATTTCTGGCACTTGGTCAGGGCAGCCCAGGCTGTCCCCAGCACATGGGGACAGATGTGGACTCCCTGGGGCCACAGCAAGACTTTTCCTGTATTTTGGGGGATCCTCAGGGCACAGGACTGTGGCAGTGCAGCTCGGCAGGGGAAACTGAGTCAGGGGCTGCCCTCAGTGCCAGCATGATGGTGAAATCAGAGCTAAGTGCTCACTCCCATCGAAAGCCTGATACCTTAAGTGGGGTTTCTTCTACACAAATTGTTTTTCTTTGCCTGTTCCCAAACCCCTGCTGTTTTGCAAGCTGAGGGTCTTTCGTAAGAGGAGGGAGGGGGAAGTTTTGCAAGCGCAGAAAAAACCTGCACGTGCCTTTTGAAACCCAGCCTGACCTCGGGGCCCGGTGACTGCGTCTCTCGCCGCTGCCTTCCCCTTTCTGCCGGGAAAGCCAGGGCAGAAGCATCACTGGGGCTGGCCTGGCGGTAGGAAAGGACACTCCTGCCACGAGTTTGCGTGGGCTCAGCTGAGCTCAGGCAGGGAGGAGAAACCTGGGAGCACCATGGCTGGGAGCTTGGACATCATGGGGTGGTGAATGCAAAAGCCAGGTGCTTTGTACCGTCTCCCTTTGCTCTGCAGGAGCCTCTTTGTGCTCTTGCAGGGAGCAGGGAGGGTGTGATGGATGTGATGGTGCTGCCGCCCCATCCAAGCTTCCCTGACTTCCAGCCAGAGCCAGGAATCTCCCCATCCTCTGCAACCATGGCTCTTTCAGACCCACTGGAAACATCTCTGGAGCTGTGTTTGGATCTGGTTCGAATTTCAGAGCAGCAGGATCTGGCCGTGTCCATTGACCCGCAACAAACGAGCACCCTCGTGGCCGCTGATCACGCCTCGCCGGTGTGAGGCCGATTCCCGCAGAGCCCGTCCCACTTCCCATCCTTCTCCGGCCGGCGTGTGGCACCGGGAGCTGAGTGATCTGGAAGGACTCAGTTACCTAATAGGAAGGGCTGGGTGTGGGTGTGGGTGTGATAAATACACGCAGATAATTTTACTTCAGGGTAAGTCAATAAATTACTGAAGAGCCTTTGATTGTGCTCGCAGTGGTGCATGTTGATTCAAAAACCTAAGACATTTAGCCTCAATTATGTCTATTTGTGTGTCTTTCCTGCCTCGCTTCTCTGCGGCGCAAGGGAAATAACCCTGCTTTGTCTGCGTTCCCACACCTCTCCCACTTCGGCCTCGCTCCAGATTTCACTCCTGTCCTGATAACCCTTCCAGCGGCGAGTGGGAGAGGATCTGCTCTTGGCACGAATCCTCTCTGGCTTCGGCCAGCTTTCTGTGCTGGCTTTGACCAGAAGGACAAGGAGCAAATGCTCCCTGTGCGTGAGGCTGGATGTGGCTGACCCAATGGGCGGCAGCCGGGGCAGTGAGATGTTTTGGGGCTGGCCAAGGTTGTGGTTTGCCCCGTTCCCGCTCTGGCACAGTGCAGGGCCTCTTGGGACAGGACAAGGGGCGGTGGTTTGAAACTAAAAGAGGGGAGATTTAGACTGGAGAGAAGGAAGAGTGAGAGTGATGAGACCCTGGCCCAGGTTGCTCAGAGAGGTGGTCACTGCCCCATTCCTGGAACCATTCCAGGCGAGGTTGGTCAGGGCTCTGATCAACCTGCTCTGACTGCAGATGTCCCTGCTCCCTGCAGGAAGTTGGAGCAGATGACCTTTCAAGGTCCCTTCCAACCCAAACCAGCCTATGATTCTACGATTCTATGAATCTATGACAGGGACCCAACCTTACTCTGCAAAACCAGCTCCACGCTGCAGGAGCACAAACCAAATTTCCAAAGGGCGAAACCCTGGTCAGATAAAGGCCCCTAAAGCTGGTTCCCTTCTGCATCTCCAGCCTGGCCACCACCGCTCCCCGTGGGTCCTGGCACGGCACCGCTCGCCCCGTGCAGCCTCTCAGCTGCGTGTGCTGGGAGCGACCCCCGCGGGGCCAGACTGAAGTGATGCTCAGACCACACAGGTCCCTTAAGCCGCCGAGGATTCGGCTTTAAATACAAGTTGGCACCGGCACCGCTGCGGCGGCTGCCTGCGTTCGGTGGCTCGGCTGGGGACGTGTAGCCACGCGAGGGAACAGCTCGCTGCGCGGGAGGGCTGGTGCAAGCAAAGCAGAGAAAGCCAGCGCTGAGGATCAGCTCTGCTCTGTTCCGGGACCACGTACGTCGAGCTGATTCCAGTTCCCAAGTGGCCCCAGGATTGAGGCAAGGCCGGTAGCTTGAGGACCTGGCTCGCAGGGGCATCGCCGCTTTTCTTAAATCAGGAATGCAAAGCCAGGCTCCAGAGTTCATGGTCAAAGCCCCTTTAGCAATGAATGGTTTGAGCTGTCAGGGCCATGTCATTAGAAACGAGCTCCTTCCACTGGAAAGACGCTTGTTTCCTTCTGGGAAATCTCAGCCGAGGGTCATTAATCACTGGGCAGGGCAGAGGTGTCTGCTCTGTTACAGGCTTTGGGTTCAGCGCACAGTGGATTTGCCATCACCAAGAGCTGTCACCGAGCGCTCTGGGCCAGCCTGGGAGAGCCGCCCAGTGCTGCCAGGTACGCAGTAGGAAGTGGGATTGCTGTGGAAACCAGAGGACACCCTTTCTGTTTCTGGCCTGACTACGTACATGTTTGTGCATGCAAATCTGACAGGGGCTTTTCAAGTGCAAATCCCCTGCGCGAACAAAAAAGAAGCCCTGAATCTGGAGCGCATGTTGCATTGAATTAAGCTGTTCTTGCAACATCTACCCAGAAGCTGCGTCGAGATTCTCCCTCCCCGCTGCCCTGCGCCTGCAGAGGTGCACCCAGCACCTCGTCTCTTTGCGCTCTGCCGTCTATTTTTAGCTTACTCAGAGGAAGCACACGTTACCCTGCGGCAACCACTCACCCTCAACAGACACTTCTGCTCAGCAGAGTCGACACACAACACAGTCAAGTGTGCCCGGCTTCTCGGGGCTCCGCAGCGGCAAAGGTCGTTACCTCATGGGATTAGACAGAGAAAGGGAACGGCGCAGGGATGCGGCAGGGATGTGCTGTGGTCCTGCATCGGCATGAAGGGTCTGGCCCCCCTCCAGTCCCAGCCTGTGGGCAGGGAGAGACAGGGCTGCTGGGGTGCAGGTTTTTACATCAGGAGCTAAAATGTAATTCCTAAACGTTCCCAACATCCCACCTGGCTTCTCCTAGGTGCTCAGTGCTGAGGTGCATTCCCTGTCAGGGTGAGAGGCTCCTTGGAAAGCAGTGCCCATCCCATGAGTGCCCCTGGACAGGCTCTGCTGGGATCTGTTAAAAGCAGCAATGGAACCGTGGTCAGGGCTGAGCTCCTGCTCCTGCAGCCTTCCCACATGGCTGACTGGTGGGAAGGAGCAGGTTCCTGACACAGCTGCAGAATGTGGGTGATGTGGGGCTGTGGCAGCATCATCAGCCTGGAGCGTGTAGTAGAATCAGAGAACCATTTGGGTTCGAAGGGACCAAATGCTCATCGAGTCCCAGCGTTGCCCCATCCCTGCCAGGGCACCACTAACCCCTGTCCCTCAGCACCACATCTCCATGGCTTTGAAACCCTTCCAGGGATGGAGGCTCCACCCCTGCCCTGGGCAGCCCAGGCCAGGCCTCTCAACCTTTTTGGGGAATTTTTTTTCCCTAATATCCAACCTAAACCTCCCCTGGCGCAACTAGAGACCGTTTCCTCTTGTCCTGTCCCTCTGCAGCCTCGGGGCTCTGTGCACCACAAGCCCACTGAGTCACTACCCAGGGCTATTTTTACCCCGTGGGGCAGGCTCACCGCGTCATTCCCAGTTCCTAATTGCTGTGATCAGACCTTCATAAATCTCACCCGAAAGAGGAAGTCTGGGAAATAGAAATCTCCCGCTGCGAGCGAGGTCGGCTGAGCGGCGGGCCGGGAACCGACAGGGACCGGTTTTGCCAGAGGAGGGTGAGAGGGACAGAAAGCGCTGAGCCCTGACTTGCTGCTGTTCAGACCTGGCATTTCAGAGATCCCCCAGGCTGACATTTTACTTTGGCCACTGCTGGGACAGCCTTCTTCCACCGCCTCCTCCTCCATTCCCAGCCTCTGCCTGCTTGCCTTAGTGCTCCAAAGCTTCCCTGGCACAGCCAAGCCAAGTCAAGCCAAGCCAGAGCAGGGGAGCAGGGCAGAGTGGAAAAAGCCAACCCCTGAGCTCTTGCCCAAAAGTCTCACCACACCCAAATGTCTGAAAAGGCTCCATTGAAGAGTTTCTTGGCTATTTTAGTCATTGTCTCTGCCCTTCCTGGCCAGGGCTGAGACAGAAACAGCAACACCACAGCGGAGAGGATGAGACAGCCGTGTCTTAGGCATGGACGGAGGAGAAACGCTGGGAGATCTTGCTAGCAGAGTGCTGGAGATGTTTGGGCACATTAGCATCATTTGACCTTGATGCTCTGCACTTTCTGGATTGGGTCCTGGTTGGATCTAGTAGGGGTGGGGGAGTCTTACTGGTGCTGCCAGGGTTTGGTAGCAGGCTGTGGGCTGGAAAGGAGAGATCTGCAGAGATATGCAGAGCACAGAAACATTGCCATCTGCTGACATGTCCGGGCACGCAGCGCTGGACCCCGCCATGCCGACAGTCACCATTTGCAAAGGGCCTGGGCAGGGGACACTGGCTGCTGCCCTCACTGGGCTGATGTCTTCTCGGCTGGTGGTAGGACAGGAGCGTGGTGGGACAGCTGTGGGAGGACCAGGTGGTCGGCACTTCAAGTCGTGGCCGCAGTGGCGGAGACCGAGCTCCGACCACGGTGCTGGAGCTGCTCTCGCTGCCCGTGAGCCAGGAGATGATGAAGGTCATCCTGCTCATCCCGAAAGAGTTAATGAACCTTTACCCTGCTGCAAAGAACGACTTCAAAGCGTCGAGGCAGCATCCAGCACAGCAGCCTCGTGCAGACCGAGAGGGCAAGTCTTTGTAATTACGGCCTCTGATGCAAGACTTGCAAAGGATTTGGGAAAATGTGCACTTGGCTGCAAAAATAGGTTTTGATTCCCCTCATCTTTTCTTGCCCCCCTGAGCTCCCCCCAGTGCCCTCCAGCTACAGAGCTTGGAGATGCATGTCTTGGACTGGGTTTGCTTTGTTTCAAGTTTCCTGGGAATCTGGCACTCCCGTGACCCAGAGAAGGGTGCTTCCAGCTTCCCAAGCGCTGGGGCTTTGCCACGGCGAGCAGAGAGCTGGGAGCTCCCCGATGCTCTGGCCTGGTTCTGCTGCCTCTGCTGAGAGAAAACATCAGCCCCCAAGAGTAGAGATGCAAGCCCACAGCCTCATTGGGCGGGGGGCAGCCAGCAGCCCTGCACACCCCAGACCCCAAATTTGCCCTCGCACCAGTCAGGCAAACCCACGCACGGCACTGGCAGGAAGGCAGGAGCAAACCACCGGCCGTGGGCAACCAGTGGGCAGCGGGATGTGTGTTTCACCCATCCCTGAGGGATGAGAGCAGCAGGCAGGAGACAGAGAGGCTGGTGCAGCTTCCAGTTTCCTGCAGAAGGAGACAGGGAGGCAGGCAGGCGTGCAGGGACATGCTGGGGCGCCCGCAGCCTCCCGCCGGCACCTGTCTCGCAGCAGAATCCAGCCCCGGTGCGGGGACGGTGTCAGACGGGCGCCCGGCAGCCCATGCGGTGGGGTCGGAGCAGCTGCTCCAAGCTCGGAGCAATCCCGGTTGGGCAGAGCAATCCCGGGGGCACGGGTGAACCCAGGCACGTCCCGGGTAAAGCAGCACATTTCCCTGTCTCATCTTGGCCAGTGACCTGGCAGCAAAGGCAGCATTTCACTCTTGTGTCAACATTTGGAAGAAAAAGGTAGGGGGGAATAGTCACTTCTGTCAACCCCTGGGAATGTGGATGCCCCGAAAACAAACAGAAGCTCTGTTTCTTTACTGAAAGGCCGTTGTAAATCTGGTTGGCTGCCAAAAAGTGATAAAAATGATTGCTGTTCCGGCCCGAGAGAAGAGTTTTGTTGGAAATGTCACCCTCCACACACCCTCCCCCCCAAATCTCAGTTTTATGAAAACACCATTTTTTATCAGTAGGCTGGCAGGCAGATGTCTGGCCCAGGCCCCCATTGGAGGCCAGATGCACCCAAACTGCCATTCCCAGCCTGCTTTGTGTCATCTGTTGTTTGACAGCTGTCAGTCACCTCTCGTAGGGGCTGCATGTGCCCTGAAGACCAAATTTCTCCCTGCCCTGAGCTTCCCCAGTGGCTTTATTATAGGTATTCCCCAGCGGAGGGTCACCCCACACCCCTCCTGGGTACCACTCCCCACCTCGCAGCAATTCGTTTGGTGCCCGGCACGGTGAGGATGCGGGGTGGGCAAACTGGGAGTCAGGCCACCAGTGTCGTGGCTTTGCTGGGAAGAGCCATGGCTGGTCCCCGGGAAAGAGCCACACCGTTCCTGGCCAGGACAACTGCTGCCTGTGAGATCCCCAGCTCTGGAAAGCGCAGGAGGAAGATGCTCTCCCTCTGCACTTACCGGTCTTTTTAAAGGCCACAGAGAAGAGAGAGTGGTTGTGTCACCGGAGCTCTGAGCTGAACTTGTCAGGGCTCATCCCCTGTTTATTTATGAACGGTGGCAGCTTTCCAGTGAGTTGTTTTACTGGTGTAATATTAAACTCCCAATCTTTTGTTCCAAGGCATTGCCCTGGCTCAGGTACCTCAGCGCTGCTCCCCATTTCAGCCGGGGCAGCATCAAGTCCTTTTCCAGCGGGGCAGGGCAGGGGACAGCTCAGCGTGCAGGGCAGCTCTCCATGTCCCCTCTGCTCATCCTGGCACGGCTGGATGGGGCTTTCTGGGTGAATTGATGCATCAGGTGCTGCCTGACGGACCCCCTCGCCCCGGGCCAGCGCAGCAGTGGCAGGGACAGGGGGGACACCTGCCAAGCTCTCTGGCACTGCAGGAGTCACTCGCTCGCAAGGAGAACGTGGACGAGCTGCTGCACTCATGTACCTGCAGAGCAGTTCTCTGAAAGTCACAGAATTGTAGAATTGTTTAGGTTGGAAAAGACCTTTAAGATCATCTAGCCCAACCGTAAACCTAACGCTGCCAAGTCCACCACTACACTCGGGTGGTTTAAAGGTTGAGTGTAAGTATTTCCTCTGCTCCAGCCCTGTTGCAGATCTTCGCAGGGTCACATTCCTCACCGACAGCTTTTGGAACTGCAGGGAAACAGCCCAAGGGCTGGAGAGGGACCAGAGCAGGGTTAAATCGTGGCCATGCAGATGTTTGAGGGCAGTGTAAGCGACTGCCCTGCCTGGGCTCTGAGCCTCACCTCTGGGCAGAACCCACCTATTTGGGCTCCCCTCCACCACCCACACACAGCCCCCATCCCTCAAGCAGCCGGCTTGAGGAGGACAAGAGGAAAGGCCAGAGTAGGGCTCAGCAGCTGGGGTGAGCTCATGGCCACGGAGATGTGTATCCCCAGCGCCTGGGGCAGCCGAACGCTGCCTGCTCCAGGGACGTGCCCGGGCACGGCCGCTTCCCCGCGACGCTGCTCTGAAGGGTGAGAAATCCCACGGTGCGGAGCCTCCTCCTCCGCGGGGAGAGGCGGGAGGGGAGCTGGCAGGTGGAGCGCTCGCGGGCACAACTCCCCATCAAAAAACCACACGTGTCCCGACTCCGATAAGTAGCTGAGAGCAAACCTCCGGGACCTGAGCGGAAACACGCATTGGCTGGGAGAGCTGGAGGCGAAAAGCACGTGCCCTGCTCCCAAGGTGCGTGGCTGTTGCTTTTGCACACTCAAACATAAACAACGAGAGGAACCACGTGCAGGTTCCCAAAGAATTGTAGAAAATCCAATCGCCCGGGTAGATTGACCTCCCCCTTTTTTAGAGCATCCATTTTGGGGCTGCCTGGCTGAAGGTTCTCCTTGCCCTGAGCGGCTACTCTGCAAGGACATTGATTTTGAAGCAGGCTGTACCTTTTTAGTTCAATTCCTGCTGTATGTAGCTCAGCCTCAGCTTCATTTGGGAAAAAAACCCACCCTTTTTGCAATTGCGGCCTCGTTGGGGGAAGGCACGTAGGTCTGGGATGGAGTGGACCCCACTCCAGTCAGGTACCTCTTCTCCTCACCAATATCCCAGTGGAAGTGCTGACAAGATTCTCCAGAATGTCTAGACTTTGGATCAAGCCACATCCTTCTGGAGCACCTGCCTTTAAACATCTCCCCCTTTCCTGAGTTTTGGTGGCAGGTTGGTAACAGAGAGCAGGAGAGCGGCTGGTTTTGGAGGCCCTGGGACCAGATAAAATGTGTGTTCATTGAGGAGCACCAACAAACCATGGATGGTAGTGTGACCCTTCTCCTGCAGACAGGATGGGCCGTTTCATACCACCAAGGATCTCTCACTGCAGCCCTGCCCACCCCATAGTGCTGCAGGAGGGCAGGGAGAGAGCTGGGCTCCTCTGGCCTTTATTTTAATGATAATCAGGCCGAATTCCTCTAGACAACCCCAAAGGACGCAGCGTTGAATAGCAGGCAGGGAGCTTTCCCAGACAGCCCAGCGTGCTTTTTTGTGTTTTTCCCTCTCCCAAGGGATCCTGTGGGGCACAGGGCCCTGCTGGGGATCTGTCCGAATCGCCTGCATGGAGGCAGCATCTCCCGAGCCGGCGGTGGCTCATCATCCGCAGCAGGGAGCCGGTTTATGCCCGGACATGTCCCACAACCTGCTGGGAGATGAGGGACGTGCTCCCCAGGCTGCTTTCTGTCTTCTTAGTGGTATAAAGGGAGCGCTGGTGGAAGGAGCTGAATGTGCTGTCCTAGAGCATCTCAAGAAGGGTTTGGTCCTCCCCAACCAGCTGCGAGATGCCGTCCCCTGAGATTCAATCTTTCACCCAGTGCTAGGGCTGCTAAAAACGAAGACAGCCAAAGCAAGAGGAGGGGGACCATGGCCACCCTGGCACTCCCTGAGCCCCACGGCACCATTACCAGGAGCTGAGTGGAAAGGTTATTTCACTGCCTGTTTAAGAAGCAACAAGTTGTCTCTGCTGCTTCTTCAACCTGAGCCGTCTCCCGTGGCTGGTCCCCAGAGCCAGCTGCAGCATGGGCAGGGAGATGGCAGCTCCCTGGGCTGGGGTCTCTGGTCATGGAGGTGGATAGAGACCCACAGGTGACTTCTGCTTCTGGCCCGTTGCTCGATTTACTTTCAAACTCACTAGTGTTGAGGATCCATCCTAACCAGCCCGTGGCTCAACCACGGCCGCTGGTGCCGAGCAGGGAAGGGCCTGGGGCTGTCGAGCCATGCGTGGAGCTGTGCACGGCCTCAGAGGGCGCCTGCACACGGCTGTGGGTGCTCGGGTGAGAAGTCGGGGTGCAGCCCAGCCCAGGGCACATCGCTAAACTCCCGTGGGCAGCGCTGTGCCGAACACGTGCGCGTCAAGCCTGAGCCTAGGAACCTGCCACGTGGAGGGATGGAGGAACCCAAAAATCCCAACTTCACCATAAAAATATCAATCATCTCTAAACATCCGTGCGATGCTGATCCTTCCCTCCCTGCCCGGTATTTTCTCACGCTCCGAAGCTGGCAGCAGGCACTGGGAAGCAGTGTTGGAACTTGTCCTGCCGTCCCATCAAGGCCGTTTATCTCCACCATCGAGGCCTAGAGCTGGAAGAGCTGCAAGTAGGGGCAAGGCACGCTCCTGCTTGCCGCTTTCCATTGCGTCACTTCGACACGGGCTGAGCGAACGCCCGAGGGCCAGATCCCACACACACCACCTTGCCTGGTCCTGCAGAGCACAGCGTCATCCCGGCAGCCCTGGTGCTGCCCTGTTGATTGACAGGACACAGAGACCCTGATGATACCTCCGAGCATCACCGGGAACCCTCCCTCGCCCTCTCTTCCCAGCAGCCTGCAAGGAATCTGCGCGTGGCTGCTCTGTGCCTCTCCCAAAAGCCATCGTGTCCAAGGGCTTCACACCCAGTGTGACCCCAGATGTGACCCTTGCTGTCTGGTGGGGACAGGGAAGCTGGTTGGGAGCCACCTCTGGAGGCCTGTCTGGATGCTCCCGCTGAGACGGTGGGACAGGAGAGGATGGTGGCACTGCCAGGGTAGGGGATGACGAGGCACCTGCCCTCAGTGTGGATGGCACAGCCCGTACCGCGGCGTGCTCACTGTGGGATCCTGCTCGGAGCGAGCCCGTTTAATTAACGCAATTACGAGGCAGGCTGCTGCCTCGCTCCTCCCTTGCCGGCTCCTCCATCAACCAATGAGTTTGACAACCCGGCCAGCCTGCTCCACACCCTCTGCAGCGCTCCCGGCCCCACAGCCGATGGCTTTGAACAGAAGCAGCTGAGATTCCTCCTCCGAGCCCTGGCGAGCGCCGGCCTGCCGAGCCCCAGCCTTTCGCCTCCCCGGGGCTCCTCGCCTGCACCAGAGCTTGGCCACCATGGCACGGCACGGCATGGGACATCATGGCATGGAAAGAGGCAGTGCAGCCCTGGGGAGTGGGATGCCTTGGGCTCACCTTTCCCATCACAAGCCAGATAGAGGTGTTTGGTGGCCAGGGCTGGTTCCCTGCCTGGGCCGTGCTGCCACCAGAAGTTTGTGGAGAACAGAGAGTGATGGTCGGTGCTATCAGGACCACAAGTCCCAGGAATCTTATCATTGCCACCTCTCACTATGCCCAAGCCAAGGAGATGTCCTATCCCTCAGCTCCCAGAGAAGCTTGAGTCTCCATCCTGGGGCCTGGAGCCTGATAGCTTCATGGCAGTGGGTGCCTGAGAGACAGATCCCCCTTTTTGTGGAGAACGTGGCTCTGGCCAAGACCACGCCTGTATCAACAGGAGAAGCAAGAGTTCAGCAAAGCCTTATGTGATAGCACAGCAGTTCCTGGTGGGGTTGCACAGCCATGGGCACCATGACTCTGCCCTGGAGCTGCCATCAGCCCCCCAGGGCTGCTGTGCCCCACTAGGTTGGAGCTGGCCCGGATGATGCTGGAGGTCTTCTGATGCTCACGGCATGGAGAAAGAGCAGGAGCAGCAGAGCAGAGACAGGAAACCAGCCTGGTTTTCTACACACTTATCACCCCGAGGCTTCCTCATGTGTGGGTGCTCTGCTGTCTAATAAGAAGGCTGAGCACCCTGTGCAGCCTCCTCCTCGGAGGTGACACCAGCAGTGACACCGACAGCGCCTCTCTGACCTCATTCCACCGCCTAAGTACATGAAACTTCCTGGCAGCAAACGGCTTTGAGATTGTCACTCCTGAGTCGGGGGTGGCTGGATTTGGTCCCGTGTGCTCCTGAGCAGATGGAGCTGTGCTGGGCACAAAGCGGGGGCGGCTCGAGGGCTGGTGGCGTGGCCTTGAGGGCAGGAGGAGGCTTGTTTGGCTTGTGCAAAACCCACACGGCCACAGCAAGCTTCTCTTAGCAAAGCCAAACATGAAAATGTGTCCTTTTGGGATCGATGAAACCAGTTTGGGTTTGATTTCAAGTTAGTTTAAAAAACTAGCAAGTCCACACTTAAAGAGCATTGTAAGGTGAGAAGCTCTTGTTAAATGAGAAGCCACAGATGGCTGGTGGGGAAAGCGTTAAAAGCAAACACTCAGAGTATTTGTCTTTGACCAGCCAAGTACTTGTTTTTCTAGCAGAAAAAAATAGTTTTATTTCAAAATCACCAGAATCCTCTTGCTCCCCTGGGCCTGGACGTCCCGGTGGGTTAGGTCTGGGGCGGGCTTTCCCACCCATGGAAACATCTGAGCCTTTTCAAAAAAAACCTTCTAAGCAGCTGAAAAAAAACCTAACAAAACAAAACTAGGCAAAGCTGCAAACGCTTGTTAACTGCATTAATTTCCCATTTTGGTCATTTCCCGGCCGGTCCAGGCAGGAGTCTGTGTGAGCAGCATCCCATCTGCACAGGGCAGATCGCAGGGCTCTGCTGCGAAGCGGTGGGGCTGGCTCGGGGCTGCCCTCGTCCTGGGGCTGTCGGATACGGGGAGCTGGGATGCGATGGACAGGAAAAAGGAAGCAAAAAAAACCCTCAACAACCCAACCGACCCAAACTGAGCTGTTTTGATGGCAAGAAACCAAATGTCCCTCTGCACTCTGACCTTCATTGTGTGGGGAAGGAGGGAGCTACTGAGAAAATGGGATCAGGATTGGCAGCAGCGCCCGGGGGTGACGCCGGCACTGGTTTGAGCAGCACGTGCCAGCGCGTACGGCGAGCTTGCCAGTGCTCAGCAGCAGGGGACATGGAGTTCTGGTGGAGCCAACAGGACTGCGGCAGGGAGAGGGGCTGGAGGAGGAAGAAGAGCTCTCGACTGGCCGGTGTCCCAGAAGCAGACGTTGGTACCCAAAGAAAACAACCCTTCCTGGAGGAGTCAGGACTGGAGAGCTTGGGGAAGAAGATGCTGCTCTGGGGGAAGTCTGCAGCAACTCTTCCCTGTCCTTAAACTGGGGGTGTCTGGGCAGGACAGGGTGGGAAATCGCCCCTCCTGGGGGCTTCTCCCACATGGGACCCTGCTTCATCCCCTGCCCGTGGGGTGCAGTGCCAGCTCAGGGGGCATCAGAGCCGCTCACAGCACCAGGACTGGCTGGCAGCGGGGGGCCAGGAGCCCTTCGCCTGCCCCGGGGGCTGGGGGGACGACCCGCTGTGCCACCGCCTGCTCCAGCACGACAAGCGGCGCAATTAGGGCCGAGGCTTTACTGAGTGTGCTAATTTGACATCTGGAGGTTTGGTCGGGCTAAAGAAGCTGTTTACACCCACCTTGCAGCGTGTTTGGTTTGCGATAGGAGCAGAACAGAAGGCGATGCTGCGGGTGTGCCGTTCTCAGCGCTTTGGCAGGGGGGGGTTTCCTATGAGAAGAGCAGCGATAGGGCTGAGCCCTGGCAGCTGCCCAGCCAGACCTTCTCTCCCTGATGTTATTTTTCCCTCCTATCTTTAGCCTTTACCTCATCTCAAATAATAAATCAAAAAAAGTGCGAGTTAAAACTCTTCGCAATAAAACAATTCAAACAGAGTCAGCCTACGGCTCTGTGTCATGGAGGGAGAGAGCTCCTGTTATTTGCTTAATTACAGGCTTTTGTTTGTCGAGTACTTGTGGGTGAATTGTTTGCAAATAACAGGTGAGTTTATTCACGCTTAGAGCCCTGAGCCCTGAGATTAGAGCTGGGCTGGGAGATAGGAGGCTGGAGGGTGCTCAGGGCTGTGGGTGACCTCTGGAAAGTCCCTGCTGGCTGGTCCTGGAGGGTTCTGAGGGACCTGGGGTTGGGGTGCGGGTTCCTGGGGGGAGCTGACCGCAGAGGGCTGCAGGGCTGCGAGGCCGTTTCGTTGAAGGTGGGTGCCCTGCGCGGTACGGTCTTAATCATGTGCAGTTGATCTTTTTATAAATTGCAGATAAGGATTAACTGCTTTATGGAGTCACTGTGTAAAATGTAGTCCATTAAAGGGAGAGGATGGAGCTGCCTGGGCTTTGGGAAGCCTGGATTCAGCACGTCAATCTGGGCCACTCACTCCCAGGTGGTTCCTCGTCTCCTGTATGTCTGCAGGAGATGACACCCCTCCTTACGATTTCTTCCTCACTTCACGATGCAGATAAAAGGCATTTTGGGCTATTGGAAGGAGAAACGGCTGCCAGGGGCTCTGCTGGTGCAATGGTGAGAGTGGGAGGATCCAGGCCTCGAGGTGTCAGATGTTCACAGAGCTGGAATGGACATGGGATCTGTGTGACCACAGCTGGTCTCAGCCGTTTTGGGGCCATCCTGCTGCTAGTGATGCCCCAGCACTGGAGCACGGTCCAGAGTGTGTCCAGACTGCTGGAAACGGCAGCTGCCCTGCGTGCGTGGAGCAGGGAAGTGACACCAGCCAGGGGGACGTGGCCCCAGCCAGAAAAAACAAAGGGCGGGAGGCAAACACATCCCTGCAACCACCCACCTCCCTCTCCAAGGGTCCAGGTGTTCAGATGGAAAAGTGTTCTGGCAAGCAAAGAAATCCCAACGTTCGAAGCCTCCACACCAGGGAAGAGACGCACCTAAAATTGTCACTGTGCTTCTAGGGCTGTTTCAAGACCCCGCATTGGAGATGGAGGCCGAAGTGATGAGGAATACGGGAAAGGGCAGCAATCACATCTCCACCTCCCACCCTGCTCATCCAACATCTGCCCAGACCCTGCTTGGTCAAGCCCAGGTGAGCCCCGCAGCGGTGTCTGGCACGGGGGCGAAGGGCTAAGAGGCAGCCGCTTGCCCTGTGCCGGGCGCAGGAGTTGAACTGGGATCAGAGGGGAGGCCGTGCTGGCGCGGCCGTGACTCAGGGCCAAGTCACGCAGCACCCACTTCACCCCGCCGGCTGCTGAACTTCACTCGCCGCTTCGCCTCAGCCTGCGCTCGCACATTGCGCTGGGGGTGATACGGAGCCGGCACGGAGCCACCGGTGATTCCGAGCCATGATTCTGGAGTGTGGGAAAAGCGCAATCACTGCAAACAATCGGAGGCAAAGCCGGCAGCAGCACGCAGCGAGCCAGCGAGGAATTTGGAAGCACATTCCAGGAGGGATGACAGAGGAGGGGCCGGGAGCTGGGCCGGGAGTGTAGAAAAAAAACATACTTCGATTTGTTTTGGTTTTTCTCCCTCTCTGCAGAGCCATCACACCCCGCTTGGCTTTCGAGTAAAGCCACTGGGTGCCGGATGCGGGTGGCACGGCAGGGAGCTGGGAGGTGGCGAGCTCCAGCCGAGCACGGCACTGCCCCGATGCCAGCCAGGACCTGCCGGCTCCAGGGGAAAGGGCAGCTCTGCCTTCTCCTCCCGCACCTCAGCCACACTCCAGGATCTGGGCCGCAGGACTTGGCTCCACTGACCACACGTGGCCATGCTCTTCTGGCACCAGCCGCCGCTCAGACGGTGCTGAGGACCATGGCCAATAAGCCCTGTGTCAGGAGCCGCCCGCGTGGCTCAGCACCAGCAGGTCCATTAGCACTGGCATGTTCTCCTCCTACCAAGGCTGCTGACTCGGGGCAAGCTGCTTCCCCGCTCTGTGCCTCAGTTTCTCTTTCAGTGCAATGAAAAAAAAGTATCTGTGCACCTCAGAGACCAACAGGCTTTGCCTTGCGAGGGCTCAGCTTTGGGCACAGGGACATGCTCATTGCAGGCAGAAGTGGAGGAGCCACAGTGGCCACTAGCCCAGCGTCACCACCTGCCAGGGGAGCGCATCACCTGTTCGCGATGCCGAGGAGCTGCAGCACAACCTGCGACCCTGCAGCTCCCCCCCTTCCATCCCAGCAGCTCCTCCCGGATCTTCCTGACCCACTTTCCACATGGTACAATTAAAGCAAAGCAAAATGGAGCAGGAGGAGGGAACGCTGCTGGCACAGCCGCTGGCACCTCGTGCGGTAGCTGGCAGCACCGCCTGACGTGGCGAGGGGTAGGGCACGGTCACTGGGCAGGAGAGCGGCTGGTGCTGGGTGCTGCTCAGGCTCCAAGATCTGGGATTGTGGAGTTTTCTTTTGCCCACTGCCCTGTATGGGACATGCTCAAGACCGTGGCTACCCCAAGAGAGCCCTGCACACCAGTGGTCACGTCACCGGCAGCCCCACTCGCGTTGCTGCTATCCACTCGCCCTCCTCAGATGGGAAGATGTGGGGCAGAGCTGGAGGACCAAGAGATGACAGGACTTTGGAGGGAGCTCTCAGTTCCTCCAGCTCACAAATTCACCACATCCTTGGTGCCCATCTTCATCCCACTCCACCAGTGTCCTCCTCCTTTTCATGAGCACCCGGTGGGCAGAAGCTCCTTCAGAGGGAGGCACAAGGGAGGGATAACTGCTGGAGCGTAGCGGGTGCCCTGTGCCGGGTTTCACTCCTTGCTTCAGGCAGAGCAGCCACCCGGGAGCTAAAAGCATTCAATTGTTCACTGATGCTTTTCTTTGAAGCCCTCATTCATCCTCCAAGGTCTGTATTGATTGGGGACTCCAGGAAAGCATCTGCCCTTCTCTGCCTTCATCAATGACTTTCCCACATTAATCCACCTCTTCCCTTGATAACCACACTAATTACTCTCAGCTAAGTTGACTCTGGCAGGTCACTGGAGGCTGGGAAGAGCAACCTGCTCCTGGCCTGGCTGTGCCTTAAAGCTGCAGATCTGTCCAGTAACAGGCCTCAGTGCTGGAGGGACCTGGCCGTACTGGGAACAGGAACATCGCAGCATGGGTCTGACCGTGGGGCAGCACAGTTCAATGGGGGCCACACTGGGGATGTGCGCTGCTGAGAGGGGTGTTTGCTTTCCAGTTTTGAGGCTTGTGTACCTCTCAGTGAATCACTGATGAGGTTGCATGGATGGAGACCACGGATCCTGCCCCGGTGGGAGCACATCCACAGTCTCCACCTGCATCTATCTGCCCAGGCTTGAGGGTTCAGCGGGGATGTGAAAGGCTGAGGACAGGAATTGGCTCAACAGCTGGTAAAATGGGAAGGAGACCTCAAGGGAGAGACAGGTTTAGCCTTGACTCTTCTGGGATCAGCTTGGCAGCTGTGGGACAACCCCATACTACTTTTCAGGGTTACGACACATACCCAGTCCCTGGCTTTGAGAGGCAGGCTGACTTCACTTTCTACAACATTTTCCTTGTTAAAATGTAATGAATTAAAAATATGTCAGTCTGGAGAGGGGAGCTGTTTTATCCTTCCACATGAGTGCTTATGACCCAGAAGATACCGACTTTCTGCTTTAGGGCTCCCTTAGGAAAATCCTTCTTGTATCTTCTAACTCAAAGCCTGTCTTCCTGTCTCTCTCCAACTGAGTGTATTTTGCTTGCAACTTTAATGTGCATCACGCGCAACTCAGAGGCTGGCAGATGAGCATGGCCTGAGCTGGTAAGTGGAGTTAGATGAATGCCCTGGGATTCATCTAATGAATTCGTGTTGTTTCTTGCCTGGGAGCAAAAGTAGCCCTTCAGGCTGCAGTAGACTCAGATTTGAGGATGGAAAAAAGATAGAAAGTGAAGTTGGCAGGAGGGAAGGTGGCTGCAGGCACACACGAAGAGCGTGCTGGAGCCATCCTGAAGACAGCATGGCTGCTGAGGTCTTGACCAGCAGGAATGGTCCCATAAAGTGAGGCTGTAGCAAGTGGAAAAGGAAAACCCTCCAATTTTGTGGTTTGAAACTGAAAGAAGGTAGATTTAGATTAGAAATTAGGAAGGAATTCTTTTCTATGAGGGTGGTAAGACACTGGAACAGGTCGCCCAGAGAACTTGTGGATGTTCCTTCCCTGAAAGAGTTTGAGATATGGTGCTTAGGGACATGTTTTAGCAGTGGACTTGGTAATTAGGTTAATAGCCAGACTCGACAATCTTAAAGGCCTTTTCCAAACTAAATGATTCTATGATTTGGTGATCCTAAGGCCAGATTGGACGGGGCTTTGAGCAGCCTGATCTAGTGGAAGATGTCCCTGCCTATGGCAGGGGGTTTGGAACTAGATCATCTTTAAGGTCCTTTCCAACCCAAACCATGCTGTGATTCTGTGATGATTCACTAGCTGAGGTGCAGCACGTCTTTCTTCACTCCTGGGTGATTGCACCATGGGCCTCCTTTCCCGTCCCTTCGTGCCATCTGCTGTCCCGCCTGATGTTTTACCACAGGCTCCTTGCCCTGCGGCGCTGCCTCTGCAGGGCCTCCAGGGCGGCCTCCACTGGCCCCTGTGGGGACACGGGGTGCCGGGGGGGGGCACGGAGGCTACACTGGCCCCCCTCCAGCAGCCCTGTGGGGTAGCGGGTCCCTCAAGCCACCCTGTGAGAACAGGAGACCCCCCAGGCTGGACACCCCCTCACCCCCGGCAGTGCCCCAGCCGCCATTTCTGAGGTGGCGCCGCCCTCTAGTGACAGGCGGCCGGGCTGGCCCTGCCTGCCCCGCGGGCACCGTCGCTGTCTCTGTCCCTGACTCCGATCCTGTCCCTGTCCATATCCCTGTGTCCATATCCCTGACTCCGATCCTGTCCCTGTCCATATCCCTGTGTCCCTATTCCTGTTCCCCAGCTCCTCATGGAGGAAACGAATGGCTGAGGGCGCTGGAGTGCAGTGGGGGGGGCAAAGCCAGAGCCAGGTGTGGGAGCTGGAGTGGGCTCCCCTCTGTACCAGGTGCCTTTGAGGGTCAGGCAGTGCGGAAACACCACAGTGAAAAGCAGTGGTGGTTTATTTAATGTTTTTTATTTATTTTTTTTTAAAAAAAGTTCCTTTCCTCACAAAGAAACTCACCCCTCTCCGAGGGCCTGGCTGAAGAATTCAGCTGCAGGGCCATGGCTCTCCCTGGGGTTAAGTGCGGGTGTCTCTGGACACCCCCAGCTCCCACGGGTGTGTGGGACCCCCATGTCCTCACACATGGGGACCCAGCCAGGTGCCCTATACCCCCCCTGAATACCACCTATCAGCTCAACAGGATGAGCCCAGAGGGAGACCCTGACCCCACAGATGCCCGAAGCGAGGAAATCAGCCCTGTCCCTGTGCCCAGAGCCACCAGCAGTGACAACCAAACCCCTCCTGGCCTCAGCCTTGGCAGCCCAAAGCCTTCCCATCCCATGCCGCTCCTCCACCACATTCAGGATCGTCATTATATCTTTAACCCCCCCCTAACATCCTCTTTCTGCCTCCAAAAACTGAACAAAGGCACTGGCTGTCCCGCTGGAGGGGGCACGGTCCAGTCCGTCTCTTGTCCCCCCTCCATTTTCCTCCTGCTGGCTGCCAAGAAAAGGGATTCAGCAGTGCCCACCGCATGTGAAAAGCCCCCACCCGCCTTGTGTTTTCTGAAGGAAAATCTCCTTGGGAGAGCAGCCAAACGTTCCCAGCCTCCTGCTGGGTGTTTCAGACGGGCGCGCTGGAGGATGCAAGGGCCCAGCGGCCCGGTGGGTTTTGAGGGGAGAGCGGGGGGAGGGGGACCAGAGCCGCTGGGCTCGGTGAAAGCTACCATCAGGCTGCACTTCAGGATGAGACAAGGAGGTCACTGCCTTGCTGGGGAGGCCAGACCCTGCTCTGTCTCTGCTGCTTCGAGGGACAGAGTTTTGTTGTAAGGGCTGGGGGATGCTGAATTCCGTGGACGTTGCTTGGTAAAGAAGATAGAAAGATGGGGTCTGGCTGTGTCTGCTGTGACCTGGGCACTGGCTGATCCTGCAGGCCAAGCAGGGTCCCGTGTCCCCACTATGCAATGGGCTCTGCAGTGCACCATGCTGGGCACAGCCTCAAGGAGGCTGGCTCTGCCTGCCCCTCTCCTGTCTGGACTTTCTCCTTTATTATCCCCATACTTTTCCTTTCTCTTTCCTCCTTGTCTTCTCCTCACACACACACACACTCCCCCTCAGCACCCCTCCTAGACCACACAGTCCCACACATGAAGAGACCTTTCCACCTCAGCAACTATTTCAAAAGCAGCCCAGAGGCCCCCAGAGCTCCAGCCCACCAAATCAAACTCAAATTTGTAGCTTATATGCAAACACAATGTCTGTGGAGGCGGGGGCTCTGCTGGCACACCAAGCAAATAAACCAAAACACATGGCTGAGCTTGGAAGAGCAGTAACCTCAACTGCAGCTGAGAGCTGGGACTTCTGGAAAGCTCTTAACCAGCTACACCTGAAGTGAATTAATCACCCCCAAGGCTGCAGCTCCAACGGGCACTGCAAGGCTGGGAGGTCCACGCCTGTGTCCGCAGCAAGGCTGCATTTGAGGGAGAAATGCAGGGGGAAGGGATGTTTCTACTCTGTAGCCGAGCTGAAAACCGCAAGGACAAAGTCAGACAGGCTCAGAACCAGAGAGAGAGTCTCTGCCGTGTTTCCTCTTCTGGTGCATTGTGCAAATGTTGTATTTCACCCGAAATTAAAACCCTCCTTTCTTTCGTGGGGGCTGCTTAATATCCTTTCAAGGCTTTTTCTCTTTCTTTTTCAGGCTGGGACCAATTTCTCAGGGAAAACGCCGCTTCCCAAAAGCACGTTTCATATCTGAAAACGATGAACCAAAACATTCAGCAGCTCCAGAACTAAACTTTCTATTGGCAAGCCCTGGTGGAAAGAATTTCAATGTTTTTATTACATCCATCCTCCTTCCTTTTTCTCTGTGAAGCCGCTGCCTCAATTTGACCCACATAAGCAGACAGCTTCACTCATTTTCAAACTTTTAATCTCTTTATTTGTAAAATCAGAGAAACCTCTGCTCTTAAGCCATTCAGCTCCCGCTAACATGGCTCTCCCACTCCACCTTCCTGTCGCCTGGAGATGCTGCTCCTCCTTGCTTTAGACATTTTCTCCTCTAAAATCTGAAATGTGTTTCTGAGGTTTAAAACAATGTAAAAAAAAAAAGCCTCTGGACCCCCAGCACTCTCCCTGCTGCCTTTTGAAGCCCAGATGTCATGGTGTGTGACCTGGCAGCGTGGACCCAGCTGTGCAGGGGTGGCAGGGGCCGAGCAACCTGGCAGCGACTCTGGGCATTCCCTGGAGATCACCTCCCACCTGCACTGTCTTGAGGGGCAATGGGAGGCACTGATTTTTCTGCATGAACCCCATTTCCAGACTTTTTCATGGACAGAGTGAAGGAGGGAAAACCTCCTTCCAGCAGCTATCTCCTTGCCTCGCTGCCGCCTCTGCCTTTGGAGAGCTGTGGCGTGTGAAGGGCAGCTCACAGCCCCTACACTCCCTCGCTCTGTGGTTTTCCCTCTGGAAATTCCCGGTGTCGCTTTGATGGGTGGTATCTAGAGTTGAGATGGGTGCTTTTCCAACAGGGAGCTCTTCGATGCAAACCACCCTAACAAATTCACTGGCCCAGGTTGCTCAGGGAGGTGGTTGGTGCCCCATCCCTGGCCCCATTGCAGGGGAGGTTGGATGGAGCTCTGAGCAACCTGCTCTAGTTGCAGATGTCCCTGCTCCCTGCAGAGGGGTTGGACCAGATGACCTTTCAAGGTCCCTTCCCACCCAAACCAGCCTGTGATTCTAAGCGTGCGAGCAGCCACAGTGGGGTGTGCTTTTCCTTCCTAAGCGTGCTGGGAGCGAGCAGTGCAGGCAGACACTGGCAGCGTGTACAGGCAGCTCCCGCTCCGCCCAAGGAACCACACGTGTGCCGCTCCCCTTCCCCGACTCTTGCTCTTACTTCCTCCTCCTCATCGCATCACGGTCTATATTTAGTCCCAGACGCTGCAAACCCTTTTGCACGACTCCTGCGGAGCGCCTGGCAGGGTCAGGGCTGGGATTTCTTGTGGTAATTCTTTGGGCTGGGAACACCCCGTCCAGTATTAATAACAAATAACGAGGGCGGTTCTTGGAGCAGAAGATAATTATCCCTACCACGCTGGGGGCTTCATTAAAGGTCTGCCTCCACGTGACCAAACAGGCTTTAGCCGGCGCAGTCGATGAGAATGATCCAAGGAAAACCTCCCACGGGCACCGGAGGAGGGCAGAAGGAGGCAGGGGGATCGGGGCCCCACCGCGTCTCCTCTGATCAGCCTGTGTGTCCCAGCTTTGTGTCCAAGCTCCTGCCTGGCCCAGGGGACTCGGCTGGCCTGGTGTGACAGGCGGGTGGCTCAAGGCTGGTGGTGTCTCCCCGTGCACAGCTTGCAGAGGGCTTGGGTTACAACCACTGGCCCCCTCATCCCGTGGCTCTCGGGGGTCCCCAGCCCCCTGCCCAGCCCCTCCTTTCCAGGGATCGCCTTTTGGAAAGCCCGTTTTCCCACACCGCTCATTCACACCAGGGATAGAAGAAAAGGGAGATAAGGGGCTGCAGGGGATGTCTCCCTTTCGCTTCCACATCAAAGCCCAGTGCTTATCAGCAGGTCCTGGCTGGGTGAGAGGCTGCTCGATGGCTCCTTTTAGACAGGCTGGACGGGGAAGGGGTCAGCTCGGTGACTTGTCTGTGGTTTAACCACTGAGCATCCCTGTCGTAACTGCTCTGGCTCCCAAGTCCCCTTGAGTGATCAAGTCTCACCAGGCAGATGACCAAAGACCTGCTTTTGGGGTCCTGTTGCCCTGTGGTGATGGGCCAGGGTGAGGAGGAAACCGTGAGTTCAGAGGACACTGTGGTTGTAATCGAGGCTCTTTCGTCCTCACTGTAAGATGGGCTCGTGGGAAGATCTGGGGACCTTCAACTCCAGCAGCCTCTCCAGCAGCCGGGAGATGGATGGGTTCTGTGTAGAGAGGAGGCAGCAGGGGAGAGTTCAGCACGTTTAGGAGGAGGAGGAGGAAGCACAGCAGGGGGTTAAAAGTCAACCTTTTTCCCCCTCCCATCTCCTCCAGGTCAGAGAGAGCTTTCCAAGGTTATCAGCTGGGGTCAGGCGTTGGGAGGAAGGCGATGAGAGGCTGGGGGGCCTGGAGCGAGAGGGTTCAGCCTCACTCAGCGAGAGCCGCCCCTCCAACCCCTTGACAGCCACCTGGGAACAGGCACATACAAATTCAGGGATACAGAAGTACTGGTGGGGGGAGAACCAACCCTCCCAGCTGGAGGAATCAGGACAGCAAGGAAAACGCAGGGCTCTCTGTGAAGTCCGTGTTGCCAGTAGGCTCTGAGCACGGCCGGTGGGGACCCGGTCGCGTCGTCCATGATGCCATCAAGGCACAAGTTGTGCCCGGAGTCCTTTGCATCCTGCCCAAGTTTTAGCACCGCAGCCGATCGGCCCAGCTCCGGGGGAAGCTCTGCGGAGCCCTCTTGGCTCGGTGGGTGTGAGGTGAGGCGCAGACTCTGCTGTAGTTGCCCTGTTTGGATGTTGTCAATGTGACAAGTTGAATTAATGAAGTGCGTTTGGAGAAGGTTCTGGCGTTCCTCCCTTTTCAAGGACCTTTACTTCAAAGGGAAACAGCAAGAGCATCTCCCTCCCTGAAGGGCCTCTACGTGTCATGTCAAGGCAGCCCCCCTCTGCTGACCCCAAGTCTGGGACATGTTCTGCCCTCCCATGGCCAGAGAGGAGCGGCCACAGTGGAGCCACGAGCTCTCCCGTCGATGTTGGGGGGGCTGACTCGGGCTCTGCGAGCCCAGGGAAGATGCTTAGGGATTTTGAGGAGCAACAAAACTCTTTTTATGCAGACGGCTACCAAATCTGAGGTCTAGGCCACAGGAGCCGTGTCGGAAACATGCCTGGAGCTTGTCTGTCTCCCGCGTGCTGTTCCCCCAGCGCTGCCCCAGCACAGCCAGTGAAACGCGGCCCCGTGCCAGCGAGCTGCTTCTGACTCACTGTCTCCGAAGAACTCGAACCGCTGGCTGTGACTCGCTAGTCTGGAAACTTCGGGAGAACAAACTGGCTTGCTTTAAAGCCCTCAGGAGGCTGAGGAGATGTCTCACGCTTCTGCTGGGTTTGTCCTCACAGTGTTTTGGTAGCAAAACGAGGCTGTTACAGGGCTCCCTTTGCATCTGTTTCCTTTGCCTGTATATCTATCAGAGTCTCTTGCCCCAGATTGCTGATTTTGTGACCGTGGCCTTCAAAGCCTCTCTGGAGAGGACGGCAGCTGTGAGAGGAGCACTCACCTGCATTGAGAAAGATCAAAAGGGCTTTGGAGCTGGGGAAAGCACTGCTTTTTAGTTCAAAATAACACCTGGGAGCATTACCCTGTGGCCATGGAGACAACCCTGCCTCAAGGAACCTCCAGTCTCCCCTGGCAAAGGCAGACGACAGCTCACCCGGACAGACAGAGGCCTGCAGCAGGGACGGGCAGCAGGGCTCCTCTTGCACATCAGGGCTGATGTGGGACCAACTCGCTGCTCCTCCTGATTCTCCAGGATGGAGGAGAAGTGGCTTATCCATGACATTCAACAGCAGCTGGTTGATGTGTGTTGGCAGGTTGCTTAAAGCTGCGTAAAGGCAGAGCTGCTTATCGGGTAGAGGCTCCCTGGGCCCTGCTGCAGCATCTCTTCACCGGGTCCCTCACGCTGGCAGCGGCGTGTGGAAGATTTGATAGTAAAGGTACCCAAAAGTAAAAAGCAAAAGTAGGAACAGGGAGTGCACAGCTCCCCCCTCCCTTCCCCGGGGAATTCATGTCTTATCTCACCCCACTCCCGTTTCCTTCTGGGATAAACCAGGAATGGGTGGATTTGGTTGGTTTCCTTCACTTTGCAATTGATGTGGCCAACCCAGACCTCCCCCAGCGCTGTCGCCATGGGCAGATGGGGAAGAGCCTCCAAATCTTCTTTCTCTCCGGGGGGGTTCGAGAACGAGCCGCACTCCGGGGCCACGGCTGCTACGCCGGCACGGGAACGCTCTGGAAAATTCACTTACCAGGGCCTCTTCATCGGAAGAAAAGTGGAGGCACCGGGGGTCCAATTACAATGTATTTAACATTTCTGAGCTCAGCGGGGCCTCGCTGTCTCACAACTGGGTCACGCAATCAGCCCCAAGCTGCAATGTCAAACCGGCTCAAGGATTAAGTGTGTTGTAACTGGAGCCGTGAGCCCGGCGTGCTGGGAGGGGGAGACTTTTATCTGGCTGTGATTGCAAAGTGGGAGCAGGGGTGAGCTCCGCCGACCTGCGCTTTGTGCGTTCGCAGGATGTCTCGGAGGGCCAGCCGGAGCGTTTGTGTGGCAGAGGATCCTCACGTCTACTCTGTGGGAGCTGAGCCCTTTTGCAGAGCTTTTGATGGTGTTTCAGAAGGACAGGCTGGTGCTGCTGGGTGGTCTGGCCAAGCACAGTTGGGTGCAAAGCTGCCCTTCAGCCCCCAAATACAAGAGTGGTCACAAGCAACGGGTACAAACTGGAACCCAGGAGATTCCATCTGAACACTGGGAAAATCTTCTGCCCTGTGAGGGTGGCAGAGCCTGGCCCAGGCTGCCCAGAGAGGCTGTGGAGTCTCCTTCTCTGGGGAGATTCCAAACCTGCCTGGACACTGCGCTGCTGGGCCCCCCTGCTCTGGGTGACCCTGCTGGAGCAGGGGGGTTGGATGAGGTGATCTCCAGAGGTCCCTTCCATCCTGCATGATTCTGTCATTCGGTGGTGGTGGGGAAGTGCGAGTGAGAAGACAACCTTTTTGTCGTGCTCAGAGAGATATAAAAAAGGTTTTGAATGAAAGGCTCAGCTTTGCTTTCCCTGTGCTGGGCTTTGCTTTGTTGTGTGGCTCTGCTCTCCCATCTCGGCCATCGGATCCTGTCCCCAGAGGCCGCTGACAGCCGTGCCCGCTCAGGAGGCATCGCACGGCCATTGTGTCTGCACAGATGGACAAACAGACAGGCCGTGGGCTCGAGGCGCTCGGGGCAGCCCCCAGCCCGGCCCCGCACGCCTCGGGCCGGGGGGGGGGTTTGTCGCATCCTTTCTAGCGTGGTCCTCGGGGTCAAGGACTGCGGGAAGCGTGATCTGCCGGAGCAGGAAAACAGGAAACGGTGCCGGTGGCAGGAATTTAGTGTTTCATGTATCAGGGAGGTGTGTGGCCGCGGCTGGTTGCATCACACTGCTGGAGGCCAGGTCTCAGCAGCCCTTGACCTCCTTCATTAGCTAAGGTGTCTTTGTGGGGAGTGCGGATACCATCCCTGAGGTATCTGCACCCAACTCTGCCGGGGTCAGGGCACTGTGGATGTCACCAGGGCACGGTTTAGGATGTACCCAAGCAGAGAGCGTTGTGTGCCAAAGGTGTTAAACCAAAACAGGGAGATTTAGACTGGAGAGGAAGAAGGAATTTTTGACACTGAGGGTGGTGAGACGCAGGCCCAGGTTGCCCAGAGAGCTGGTTGATGCTCCATCCTTGAGCCATTCCATGGGAGGTTGGGATGGGGCTCTGAGCAACTTGCTCTAGTTGCGGATGCTGTGCTGTGCTGGAGAGCAGCACATGGCCAGGTCCAACATGAAACCCTGTGTTATCTGTGCTCAAACATCTGCACTGCGCCGTTCCCCCAGTGTTTACTCTGTAAAAACACCCCATGGCAGCCACAGGGCTTGCTCCAGGACACCTTCCTGCACAGCGGGCGCTTGAAATCCCTGCTGTTGCCCTGGGAGTGCCAGGGCTGGATTTCTGGTTCTGGGATCACAGATGTGGACACACCAGCGTGTCCCATGGCTGCTCAGGCCCCAGCAAGCTGCATCTGAGAAAGCAGTGCCTGCTCAGAGACCTGCCTGGGCCCCTTGGACCTGAGCAGCGGCTCCGCTCAGGCAGAGCGGCCGTGGCCTCACCGGGGCTGCCAGCCCGGAAAGCCCCGACTGCGCCCGATGATAATCTGCCAAACTGCCAAGTGGCCCTTGTATAAACCGTGTTTGTGTTCGCAGGGAAACAATGCTGCTCACATTGTTTAGGGCTGAAGTAGTGTCCTGGAGAGCCTCGGAGGCCTTGGAAAGCTCTGGTTTTCTCTAAATATAGAGAGGCAACTGGGAAGTGGGAAAGGAGCTTGTGACAGCTGGTAGAAGGAAGATCTCAGCCCATCTCCAGGTTGTGTGACACGTGCTTGTGGTCCTGGGTCACCTGGACTGCGGGGAGCCAACGCCAAGGTGTCAACTTGGCATCCTTTGCGTACAGCCCGAGCCCAGTGAGCCGAGGAAGGGCTGCGCCCGCCTGGGAAGACCTCTGTGGGGCTCCCGGTTGTGACCTGCAGCCCTCCCCGTGCGCGCACAACCGCGGGCACACGCGTCCCGCTCCCGGCCCCGCTCGCCCCGGCTCCCGTTTCCTCCCCGCGGCAGCCGCAGCGGGCGGGATTAGTGATTTATTAATGAAGCGGAGCGACCGTGCCGCTGGGGCGTGCCAGGCGGAAATGTCTGCTCCGAGAGATTGGATAACCCTCTGGCCTGCTTCCCTTCACAGCCTTCAAACGGCCGCAGCTCCCAGAAGCACCATATCCTTTTCCTCTCGCTGCCGGCTCCCTCCCTCCCTGCGGCAGGCCGACGGCCACCAAAGGCAGAGTGGGGGGGGATGCAGGGGCGTCCTCGCTCAGCCCAGAGGGGCAAAACTCACGGTGGGAGCTGCTGAGGGATAGAACAGGTCCATGAGCTGATTCTGGAAGTGATGTGGGGCCTCCCTCCTGCACCCAGGAGGTGTGGGGCTCCCGCCGCCCCCAGCAGCCTTCCTCTAGCTTCCATGTCTGCACCCGAGTCATCTGGACTTGGGTGGCTTTAGAGGTTGTGGGGAACAGCTTTGCTCCTGGGCTGGGTGGCAGCTAGTTCAGCTCACACGTTGAGGTTCAAAAGGAAAGAAGCCACCTGCGGTACTTTTGATAGAGTTCCTTTGGGGGGAATAATTGAACTTAGCGTGTCCCACGCAGCGTGCATCCGCCTCGGGCTCATGTGCATTTGCACACACATCACAAAATAAACTGTGCAGACAGTTTTTGTAGCCTTTCAACCTGGGAGACCCGAGCTTTGCTTTGTGCCCACCGATCTCAAAGCCCAGACTCTGCACAAGATATTCAGAAAGTAGCTAAATCCTCCCCGAAGGCCTTGTCCGAGCGCACGGCCTCGGCCCGTACCCAGGAGGACAGGACCTCTGTGTCTGATCTGTGGCACCAGTTACAGGATCAGGTTTTATTCTGTGATTGCCACAAGATCTGCGTTTGGATTTTTGTAATAATTGTTGATATGTGGTATCGCCGTCCCAGTTGCTCAAGGAATAAAGCCGTGTTTAACTCTGGGGAACTCAAAAAGTAAACAACCAGGGAACAACCAGCTCAGAGAGCAACCGCTCTTGGGCTGAAATCTTGCCTGGGAAAACTACAACCAGGAGCAAATATTTATGGCTGAACTGTAAACACCTGTGAGAAGGTTTTTATAATAGGGGTTGGGAGTTGGCTCTGCCGTGCCGTGCCGTGCCGTGCCGTGCCATGCTGTGCCAGCACGTGCTCTGCTCTGAACTGCCTACACCAGGACCTGTCTGCAAGTTGCTTGGGCCTCCACTTTACAATAAACACAAAACAAAAGTCTTGCTCCAACAAAGATCCGTCCCCTGGAGTTGCCAGGCATGGGGAGCTGGTGGCCAGCAGCTCTGCAGCGTGTCCCCAGCGTGGCTGGAAGCCCGGGCCATCGAGTGTGGAAGGAATGTGGGTGCACCCACCCACTCACCCACCCACTCGCATGCAGCCCGGGCGTCTCGCAGCAGCGGTGCTGCGGCCCACAGCTGGCTCCTGCCCACCTCTGTCAGCACAAACTGTTTCCAGGAAACGAGCTGCGAGAGGAAACAAGCACTAATGAAGAATCCCTTGGTGAAAAATGTGTTTCTACAACCGTTAGATTATTTTGTCCTTGAGAGGCGGGGGAGGGAGATGATAAACCAGCCTCGTTGCATTCCAGCCGTGGCTTTGGGGACGCCGATGCTGTGCTGTCCCAGGGCCTGGTTTGGGGATGCCTCATCACCCCCTTCTTCCTATCAAGGCCCTTCTTGCCCCCCGCTGTTGTGGGATCAAAAGCATCTGCTGTGATGCTGCTCCTCCACAACCACGTGCTGCTCCCCACAGCTGCCCTTCCTGCTCCTGGCTTTGAGGTCTGGGGCTCCCACCTTGTCCCCATCTTGCAGCATCCCTGGCAAGGTCATCCCACCCTGGTCTGCAGCTCATGGCAAATGAAGCCCCAGCTCCGTGACCGACAGCGGCCCTGGGGCCTCGGGCAGAACTGAGCGACCAGCTGGTCGTTGTCATCCTGCACCAGGGAGAAAAGGACATTGACTTAGGGCTTTGCTGAACAGAAACAGAGGTGGGTGTAGGGAGAGCTGCATCGAAAGAGCCAAACCCAGAGTTCTCTTCTGAGAAGGAGCCTGGGTAAAAGTATAGCCTGATTTAAGGGGTGGAAATGCTACCTCCTTTCAGATCAAAAGGTGTTTATGCAGGGGCTGTGTGTGCCCTGCAGGGATGGCCACCATCCCTGGGGCTCCCCTTACTGGCTCAGCGGGTGCCAGGCCAGGGACAGGCAAGTAGCAGGGACTGTCACTGCTGTTTTCAGTAGTGCCCAGTGACAGGACAAGGGACAATGGGCACAAACTGGAACCCAGGAGGTTCCATCTGAACACTGGGAAAATCTTCTGCCCTGTGAGGGTGGCAGAGCCTGGCCCAGGCTGCCCAGAGAGACTGTGGAGTCTCCGTCCCTGGAGAGATTCCAAACCCGCCTGGACACTGCGCTGCTGGGCCCCCTGCTCTGGGTGACCCTGCTGGAGCAGGGGGGTTGGACCAAGTGATTGATCCCCAGGGTTCCCTGCCAACCTTCACCACGCTGGGATGCCACGATTCTGTCACAGCCGTGAAACACCCTCTGAGCACTGTCCGGCCATGGGCTGAGGCTGGCAGGGACCGGTGCTGTCCCAGGAGCTGAAGGCACCTGTAGGACAGCAGTCAGCACTGGAGCTGCTTGCTGGGGCTCTGGGGCTGCCCCGGCTTCCTGAGTGGTATTTTCCCTATGAACCTCTGACTGCTTTTCATCTCCTGCTCGCAGAAGCGACTCAGGCCAGGAAACCGGGGGACGTGCCATCCCATTTCCACCATGTCGAGATGCCTTGCCCGGGGTTGTCGGTCACTCCGCACCCCAGGGTGCCCGGGGCACTCACGCCCTAGCCGAGCCGGCAGCGTGCCGCGGGCGGCGCGGTCGCTCGGCGTTCCGTGGGTGGACGGCAGCAACGACATTCCTTCGGAGATGGGACGTTTCTGCTCAGGAAGGCCTGAAAAAAGCCAGGGACAAAGGGGGGAAGTGATGGCGGCTGTGTCTGGAGTTATCTTGCCGCTGCACTTGTGGGGGCCGCTGAGTGACAGCGCTTTTCTGTTTCGTTCCTGAGAGTCAGGAAACACTCATCTCCGCCAGCTCCCTTCCTGCTCTGCCTCGCCCTGCCCTGCGGTTCGGTGGGCCCCGGGTAGCGCGATGGAGCCCGGCCGCCTCTCCCGGCATCGGTGGGCACTGCTGAGGAAGCCCTGTGCCAGCACCTCCTAAATCTCCTTGAGATAAAGTTCGGAAGCCGGGTGCACTTCCCGTACGGGGAGCAGCTCATCAGCCAGGCTGCCAGTGGAGCGCAAACACCGTGTACCCAAATCAGCTCGCTCCAGTGGGTGGGGAATCGATCAAACAGCTCCACTTGTCTTCAAGAGCCCCAAAACAGCTGCTTTCTACTTTTTCCTCATTCTGTTAGTTTGTTTAAATCAGATCATTTCTCTGACTTGGCTTCTCAGCAGAGCCCTGAGTGAGGAAAGCCGGTAACGGCACCACCGACAGCTCCTAGGCTCCCGGCCCTGATCCAGCAACAGCGAGGGTAGGAAAGGGCAGAGCGTTGCGCCCGGTCCCCTGGCTGGTGGGCACTCGAGCCTGGGACAGGGGATGAACCAGCCCGGCCATGCCACTGAGCTGCAGGAAGCTGTGGGACAGAAATGCAGCCCTACTCCCGCAGCCGAAGCGGCCCTGGGGGGACCTGGGGACGACTGCGCAGGGAGGGGATCCCCCCAGCACAGCGTCAGTGCAGGGTGTGAGACCACTGATCATCTTCCCTGAAATGGGAAGTGAAAGAGAAGCAGTAGAAGGATGTTTAGCTTAACCCTGTCTGTTTGCCTTATCACTCTCAACAATTCCTGAAGGGAGGTTGGAGCCAGGTGGGGTCGGGCTCTTCTCCCAAGAAACAAGTGATAAGACGAGAGGAAATGGACTCAAGTTGTGCCAGGGGAGGTTTAGGTTGGACATGGGGAAAAAATTCTTACTCTCCAGGGTTGTCCAGGCCTGGCCCAGGCTGCCCAGGGCAGAGCTGGAGGCCCCATCCCTGGAGGGGTTTCCAAGCCATGGATATGTGGTGCTGAGGGACAGGGGTTAGTGGTGCCCTGGCAGTGCTGGGGAAACGGTTGGACTCGATTATCTGAAAGTTCTCTTCCAACTAAAATGATTCTATGTTTTTATGCACTGGAGTATCTTGTGCTGAAATGTTGTTTTACAGCTTCTTCCAGAGCCTGCTCTGCTCTGGATGCCAGCGATGCACCTGGGGCTTCAACAGAAACAAAGGAGTCTCTTTTCTCTCCCTTGAGAAGTAGAAGAATCACAGTAATATTTTCAGTTGGAAAGACTCTTTTTTCCACCATAAAAAAAAAAAAGTGTTATATTTTTGCTAATACTGCCCATCATTTCTCAAGCCAAAACCAATCCCAAAGATGTTGACTGGGCTGAGCTATTGCTCCTCCTGCTCCCCTTCTGCCTCTGTTTCAGCAAGGCCCAATCTACCCGTTTGGCATCGCGGGGCCCTCGGTGCTGGCGGTGGGACGGCAACAAGAATTTCCCCTGCTCGTGTGCTCAGAGTCAGCGCACAAACCCCAGGTCCTGCCATGGAGAACTGAAGGAGGGAGTTTATAGAGCGTAACGAAACACGATGGGAATCAGGTTTATCACTAGAGTGAGTCTCAGCACTCGCCCAGGCTGTCCTGCTGTTTAAGGTGCTTTTCAGTGTCTTTCAAACATGTTGGGTTTTTTTCACAGCTCACTTGTCAGCCACGTTCTTTGCCCGCGCTGCCCCGGCCCGGAGCTCCCACGCAGCCCCGCTGTGCTTTCAGCCCCTCTCTGATTACTTTTACAACCCTGTTCAGTCTTCATTTACTTCCCTGTTACAAACAGCAGGTTTGACAAAGCACGACTTGCAGCAGCTTCTCCGGCTCATGGGCTCGATAAAGAGCAGTGGCCAAAACCTCGGCCCTGGGCGAAGGGGAAGGGCAGCAATTAAGAAGCCGGTGGGAAAGCAAATGATTTCTGTCACTGCCGCTCCGGGTCTCGGCTCAGCGTGAAATTGCAGCGACCACAGAGGTCGGGGAGCCCCGGGAAGCTGCGGCAGCGTGTCCCCAGGCTGGGGAGGGCAAGGGGTGCTACAGCGCGAGGGGCTGCTCCACTGGTGTGACAGAGGTTTTTAGGGGTCTCCATTTTGGGGGCAAGTTCAACCAGGGGAGATATATCCACGCCCTGCTTCCAACCAATGAAAATACCAGCGCTGGAGAATCTGGTTTCCTTTCCAGGCTTTTTAAAATTATTTGAACACCGAGATTTCCACAATGACTTATGGATTCGGAAACGTGGGCGTTGTGTTTTCAGTGCCCTGATGAACTTCAGAGAGATGCCACGGAGCTGTTTGCTCAGGCAGGGGCTGGGATCTGCAGCCAGCCCACTGTGAGCGTCCGGACATGGGGCTGGGTCTCCTCTACTGGTCTCACATCCCAGACGGGGCCACCTCGCTCTGAGCTGCCGTCTGGTCCCTGTGATGGAAAAGTCACAGCAACTCTCTGCAAACCTGCCACACTCTCCACGCTGAGCAGTTCTACGCTAACAACAGATTTTTTCTAGGGCCTTGTTCCTAAAGTCCCGCAAAAACAAGGCTTTGTCATGGAAATGCTGAGACGACATTAATGGCAGTGTCCTGAGCACAACTCTAATTAAAGAGAGGAAGGAGAACTGAAGCAGGATGTCCTGTTTGGCTGCCCAGGATGGAAAGCTTGTCACAAATAAAGTGCGTTCTCGTATTTTGCCTCCGTCCCTCCGCACAAGGTTTTCCCAGATTTTGCAAACATTCATTTTCTTATCTGTCCTGGATTCTTGTTCCTTCTCTTTTGACGTAGCTCCTCACCAGAATGGTTTTTTCTCTGCTGCATTCCCCACCGAGCTCTCAAACACACCAATCAAACAAAAGTCATCCCCTCGAACGCAAAGTGAATGTGCTTTTTATTCCTTGAACAAAATCACTCGGGCACAATAGCTGATTGGCTCCGTGCAAAGAACCTTTCCCATTAACGTCGCAGAATAAGCTCTGGCAAGCGAGCAGGGACAGGCAAATCAAAGCTGGGAGCAAGATGGCAAATGTTTCCTTTTGAAAATGGGCTTTCCACTGAATTTGCCCATAGTGTGTCACAACCAACCTCCGAGCTGCTTCCTAAGATAGCAGAAAAATAAATCAAAACCAAAACAAAGCAAAAAAAAAAAATTATAAAAGGAATTCAGAAGTGACAGCAAGGAATTTAGTTCACTGTGTGCCACAGAAATCCTGATCCAGCCAATTTTAGGCTCATGTAGAACCTACTGAAGTGTTGGTGGCTTTCTACCTGGGACTAGTCTCAGTAAAGCTCAGATTTAAGGCTGATACTGGAGCTCAACACACTGCCCCAGCAGCTCCCTCCTGCAAAGCCAGGATGCAAAACCCGGCATGTTTATGGAAAATAAGATGCACGATCCAAGCTGAAGGGTTCATTTGTGCAGCAGGAGGAAGCGGGCACGTGACGATGCGCTGCTCCAATGACTCGATTCCTCTGCTACCAACGGGCTGCTCTAGATGTTATCGCTCCACGGTGCCTTTGCTGACCTGCTCGTCTGCTGGGAGCACAGACCCGCTCTGGGCCGGTGCCAGGGAGCCAGCGGCGCCAGGGCTGGTCTGCAGGGTGGATTTCTATGAATTTCTTCAGCATCCCTGCAAAGTACAGCCTGCTTGGTCACACCACGCCGGCACTTGTCCTCCCAGTCTGGTCTGGAGTCCTAGCCCCAGTGCTGTGACTCTGCTAAACCCATCCTTCCTGTGAGGGGAACAAAATGCCTCCTGGCACCCAGCCCTACACACCCAACTCCATCAACACCAGCTCCCTGCTCTTCAAATCACCCACCACTGGATTTTAGGCTGCAAACCAGTGGTGCCACCAGCCTGTCTGTTCCATGCGCTTTCTCTTGGCCCATGGGGATTGCCTCACCAGGGAGAACCAGTGGGTATGAGCAAGATGAACTGGCATCTGTGTTGTCTTTTCCCTCATCATGCCCTAGGGGTGCCCTCTGGGTTCTCCTGGACTTTGCTCTTTTCCCTTGTCCCTCCACAGCCCTCGCTCTGTGCATTCCTGCGGATCTACGGCCACATCCCCCGCGTTGCTGGCACTGCTCCGGGAGCCTGTCCCTGACACTCTGGCGTGGCTGTGAGCTGTCACAGTGACTAGGGGAAAGTTTAGGCCTCCTCGGCCTCGCAGGTTAATGAATTACCTTTCTGCACTAAGATGCTGGCTGGGAGTTCAAGGGGGAACAGAAACAAGAATAGAAAACTATGGGACTGGCAAACTCCTCTCCACGTGTTGCCCTGTGGTCCTTGCCTGCTCCATCCACCACTCGCACCGCTCTCCTGCTGGCATCCCCGGCTGGATGTAGCGATGGGCTCACCCACCGTGGCTCCCTTGATGCCAACAGACGCACACACAGAACCTGAGTTACACTCTGGTCTGAAACTTTCGGTAGTAGAAGGTAAAAATGGGTGTTGGAGCTGCAGCAGCGGCGGAGGCGAGGGAGCAGCCCTGGAGGGTGACACCATTTCCTCACGCCGTGAGTCATCGCAGCCACCGCGCTTCCAGACGCACCTTTGCCCAGCGCCGGGCTCTGCAGACGTGTGACCTTAGCAGAGGTGATGCCCGACCCGTCCCGAAGCCATTGTGTCTGTCTCTCTGGCTCTCCATCAGCTCCGGTTTAGTCCCTCTCTGAGCGCTGGCGGGGGGCATCCCTCCAGCTGCAACCACTGAGGCCCAACAGCTTTGGAGAAGAAAAGTGGAAGTTTGCCAAGGTATATTTGGAGACCCATAGCTTTTGTATCAAGAGGTGACTTCATGCGAGCTCAGCTGTGAGGTGTCTGCAATGTGCTGTCACGGGGCTCTGTGCCCAGGGCTGCTTTGCCCTGGGGGATGTCACCGGAGCCAGGTTGCCCATCCATCAGCTCACCTGGCTCCAGTCAAACTTGGTGAGTTTGATAAAACCGGGATGGAGGCAACAAGACAGCACAAAATAATCTACTTAACCATTAGGGCACATTCATCCTTCCCGCAGCGATCGCAGGGGAGCTCCCCTTGGAAGAAATTTGGCCCATTTTGTTTAATTAGTTTCTCTCCTGCTGACATTTGCTGCTGACATTGCCCAGCCGCCGCTTCACATTCTGAGCAAATATTATTCTTGGATGGGGGAAAATCAGCTCTGAGGAGCTTGTGTGAGGATGTGGGAACCCAAACTGGAGCTGGATCCCCTGTGCTCCCCCGGGCCCCTATTTATTACCTGCAGCCCTGGAGAAAAAAGGGCCTGGGAAAGCGATGCTCTTGCTGCAGCCTGCATGATGTGAGCAGTTAGCCCCAGCTCTGCTTTTAGGGCAAAAACCTCTTGTGCAGTTTTGTGCCGGGAGTTTGGCTCAGGTCTGACTGAGACTGTGAAAAACAGGGAGAAGAAGGAAAGGGCAACGAGCCCCTTGGCTGCAGCAGGTTATAAACTAATGTTCTTCTCCCAGGATTGCTCTGGCAAAGTGCTGGGTACCACGGCGGGGTCCCAGACTGTGGCACTCACCTCGTTCTGCTCTGGGGCTGATTGCCTTAAATATCCTAAAGTGCTTAGTGCCCTTGGAGATAGGGTGTTTAATGATCTTTTAAGGTCTCAACTCCCGTATTCTCCAGCTCTGGAGCTTCCTTGCAGGGAGAAAGACAGAGAAAAATACTCTGTGCATATTCAGGGCCCACTAAAATGGAGCCTGGTGGTGAGGACTAAAATGGTTGGGTCTCACGGATAAGACCACGCAGATGATGTTTTGACACTTAGTCAAGCCCCTGAGGCCTCTGTTCACATGTTCTTCTCCGGGAAGCTGGGAGAGGGTTTTGTGGTTGACTGAAAAGGGACCAAAAGTGGGGCCAGCATGAGGTCTTGGCCACAGAACAGGTTGAGCTGACGCCCTGCCTGCTTCTACAGACACGTCTAAATAGGACTTTTGGGGAGAAAGGCAAAGGGATCCACTAAACCCCATTCACCACATCCCATCCGACCTCCAAACCTGGCAGCGCAGGGGAGGGACAAAGAGAAAAACGGTAAATATTTTGCCAAAAATCCCCCAGGGACCGTCCCTCCTTGCCAGGAACTGTTGACAGGTTTCGGTGACGCCCTTCACCTAGGAGAGCTAAGAGGGGAGCAGGCGGCGCGGCCGCTGCAGTCGGGCCCCGCCGCTGACGGACGGTGCGAGCGGCTGCGGCAGCCCTTTGTCAGGAAAAACCCTTTATGACTATATTTGTGCAGGCAGCTCGAAACGCTCAGACCTTTATTCTTTCAGGCTTTTAAACCAAAGGTCATTTTCTCTTCCCTTCCAGAAAGAAAAAAAAAAACAAAAAAAAAAGTAGAAAAAAAAAAATAAAGTGAATTCCTCTTGACGCAGATCCCCTTCCCCTCTGGATGGGAGTTCAATTGTTCTCGCAAGCAAGCTCCAAATCTGCCCCTCGCATTCACTTCCTTTTTCCTGCCCGAAAGGAAACAGAGATTTCTGACTGTGTGAACCGGTCCTTTATTTAAGGATACAAGAAAAATAGCTAAATGCTAATTCAGAGCCGGGCTGTGCACTCCAGCGTGCCGCACGGCGAAACAAAAGAAAGAGAAACGGCTCCCCGCCCTTCCCAGCCCGATTGTAAACTGCACGCTGATTTGAGTAGAATGGGTATTTATGAAAGTTACACTCAAACATTTACTGAAGTCCAACGCAAACCAAAAGCCTTCGGGCAGGAAGTTTTTAGCTACCAAAAATAATCGCCAGGCCCTGGGCTAATATTTTTAACGATCGTGCGTTCTTGGGAATTTCCTCTTCTCTCCGTGGAGATAAGTGATTGAACGAAATCCAGGCAGCGGCGGTTTTGATGCGCTGCGACGTGGCGGAGAAAGAGACGCATCAACAGTTCTTTTTTCGTATCTTTTTCCTAATTCTTGACTTCTGCATTCACCGTCTTGACTTTTCGGCTGAATTCCACTTCTCTATTATGTTGCTGAAATCCAGTGAAGTCAGCAGAAAAGCCATGAGAGCTTCCTGGGTAGGACTTTTAAGCCAAGGTGTTAGATCCATAGTTCTCTATTCCCCCCTTATTAATTTTATCAGACGGACCTCGAGCTCTGTTCAGCTGCGTGTTATTTGGCTTAATCACTGCTGTAGGACGTCGTTATTGTAACGTCCTCTCCATTCTCCAGGTCTTCTCCATGGAGACCTGCTCTGGACTTAGGCCCACACGATGAGATCAGAACCGGCGCTTTGAGTGCATTTTTCTGCGGTAGAAAACTTTCAATCCCTTTCAAGTGTTTTGTTTTGCAGCTGGGCAGTTTTAACATTTCAATTATTGTTGTCTGTAACCACCGGTTGCTGGGAAAGAGAGTGTCAGCGGCGGGCAGGGAGGAGGAGGAGGGCTCTTAGTCTTCGGTGGACTTTGGTGGAGGATGGAGAAGCTTCCTCCCTGGGATCCAACAGCATTTTGTGCCGTGCAAATAGCTTTGTTGTGCTGAGAGGGAAATGTTTCCTCTTTCGGTGCCTTCATCCAGAAGCCAGCGTCGTGTGGCCAGCACGAAGGTGCTGCTCAGGCCTCTGGATTTAGGCGCCAGGAGGTTCCTGCCTCTGCACAGCTCTTCTGTCAGATCCTGCAAAGGGATGACTTTTATTCCTTATCCTCTGTTTCAATGAAATTCCTTCTCCTCCCAGTCACTCCTCATGATGGTGCATAAGGATTTCATAGAAATAACTGGTCACTGAAGGTCTTCTAAATTAGGTCCTTGTAAGGGGAGGGCCAGAGCACAAGGAGAAGAACTGAACTCCCAGATGGTGATAAATCATCCTGGAGAGATCCAGCTCGTCCTTTTCAAATACACACCTATGGCAGGGACATGGAATTATGTGGCTTGTTGCCATAAGATACAGTTCTCCCTGACTCATTACAACAAACATTCATCTTGATTAGCTCTCAAGCTGTTCTTGTATCACCAGAGCAACCCATTATGTTTGAAGCAGGGAGAGGACCTTTTCTTTCTGCATCCTCTGAATCAAGACAGGTCTGTAGTGGTTTTTTGCTTGGTGTTACTTTGTGGGGAGAATTCAAAACGTATATTTTGGGTCTTCACTGCAAGAAACGTTCTGCATTTAGGATTTGAATTCTGTTGTCAAAGGACAGTAAAAATAGAAGGATGATTGTAAATGCGTCCATCTGTAGAGATGCTCCTGGTGCAAGCAAGGGGCAGATGGATTAACTGAGTGAAATTTTGGCAGTGGAAAATGTTTTCCCATCTTCCGTGCTGGTGGGAGCTTGCTCCGAGTCAGGCTCCAGGACTGTGCAGGGACCACATCTCCTCGTACCTCGGGGAATCAAGGGGAACATTTCCCAGCCCAGTAAGCAGCCCAGGCTCTCAGGTCCCTATTTGGCCTGTGAAAATCCTGCTCCACAGGGACTTGCAGTGAGAGAGGCCCTCTCAGCCCAGTGCTGCAAGCTGAAGAAACCTCCTTTGTCCTTGCACTGACAAGGAGACACCGAAACCCTCGCAGTGTAGATCTAATCCACTCTGTGTATCCTTCCGTTGCACGCCGGTTTCAGAAAGATACGGTCTTGCTCAAATATTTTCTGAATGCCTGATCCCTTTCTGCAGCACGGCGAGGTATCTGTGAGTGATACGAAGCTGCTCCCGCAGGACAGCACTGAAACCTTATCTCACACCAAAGGGCAGATAAAGGAGCCCTTTCCTAAGCCAGTTTAGCAAAACAAAAAAAAAAAAAAAAGAAGCTCTGGGCAGCAAGGCATGGCCACGTCCCCGGCCTTGGGTGCAGCGGGGTCCCAGCGGTACCTCCCACCACACTGCCACACGGCAAAGGAGTTTGTTCCCCCAGCCCAGGGTTTGCTGCCTGTGTGCAAGACACCAGCTTGCACAATATTTATTTAGTCTCTGCTCCGTGTCTCCCTCACTTTCACCCCCTCTCTTATCAGGCTTTCCTTGAATTCTTTGTCAAGAGTGTGAAGAGAGTCTGAGCCCGAGGGGCGGCTCAGATGAAGCACCCGAGGGCTGGAGTGCAGCTCAGCCCACCCACGCGGGACCTGCCCAACACCGGCCTCTCAAGAGTGTATTTTTCACGGGAAATCACACAGAAGCTCTCTCAATAACTTCTCGGGGCAGCTCTGATTCAGATGTACAAGGTGCTGATTTTTTGATGCCGGTCTTAATTTTGCTGGAGTTGATTTATGGGCCTTGGACAAATTGACCTTGATGACCCAAGCTGGCTGATGCTGAGGTTCCCCTGCACCTCTTGACACAGCACAGGAGCACATGCAGGGCTTGAAGAGTGTGCTCAGGAATCACCCACTAAAGAAACGCTTCCGTGGCCGGGGGCTGTGTCCCACACGGTGCCTTTGCTTTGCTTATTCCCATGTCAGAGATGTCCTGGAAGAACCTGCCAGTCTTCTATAGGAAGCGCTACTTAAAGTCAGCATTTTAGAGATCAACCTCTAGCTTTCTGTCATCAACTTCTTGTGCAACGGGATCTCGAGTATCTAATTAACAGATCGGTAGCAATTAGCTTTTGGTGTTAATGAGCAGCTACTAGTAGCAATGGGAGGAGGCCTAATGAGTGTCAGGATACCTTGAAAAATATCTTTATTGCAAAAGTGGAGGCTCTCCTGAGGAACGAGAGGCCTGCACAAAGAGGAGATCTTTGCCCAAAGTGAGCCCCTTCTGCTTTCTCCTGGAGAAGAGACCCAGCCACTCCGTGGTGGCATCTGCAGCCTCTGGTCCTGGCAGCGTCAGCAGCAGATCCAGCTGTCCCTGGATGATGTTGTGTGGTGTTTCTCAAGTGCTGAAAATCAGGAGTCTTTCTGCCTCTTACTGTCAGAGATAAAATAAGCATTTTCCATGAGATAAAAAAATCTAGAGACGCAAAAGCCCTTGGGCAAGCTGAAACAACAGGGGAAGACCTCAGAAGAGGCAGCTCTCCCAAAACATCTTCTCTTTATCTCTATTTATGATCTTTTTAAAAAATGGAAATAATCAAAGAGCTGAAAGAACAAATATTCCCCCAAACAGCTCTGCCAAAAGAGCCTTTCCTGGTGCTGTTTCTCCGTGCCCGGTGGGAGGGTCCTGCTGGACACGGTGCTGCACAGTGACCCCAAACCCCTCTGCAAACAGAAGCCCATCAGCCATCTCAGCTCATCTCCTCGGTCACCCCACAGCACGGTCCATCCCAAACCCACCATCGGGAGCCCTGGCTCACGGCCTCCCCAGATACTTCACCGGCGAGGTGCTGTTTTAATGATAATGCTTCTTTTAAGCCTTAGGGAAAATTGAGTGGGAAAAATACAATTTCGGCTAATGGTTCAAACTTTGGGACTCTGAAGTTCAAAACTCAATTTTTGAACTGGGAGACGTTGGTAGTTTCAACAAAACTTTTTCCCTGATCTCCGATTTCTCTGAAATCTGCAACATTCTCTGTAAAGCACGGATAAAATTCCTTTTCATAGAAGATTTTCACCAGGAGAAGACAGATCTGTTTCCCAGCCGGGCTGCGGTCGCCTCCCAGACTCCCCGCGCAGCGCGAAGCTCTAACGAAGAATACGATCTCTGAACTTGATTAATTACGTCTGCACTGTGCGGCTATTCCCACGGCACCCTCGAAACTTCTCGGTCCTGCCCTGGCGGCGCAGGAGGCCCGTTGTAATCTCCGGGCTGGACTCTGCCCAGTGCTGTCACCCGATGTTTTCACCATCATCCTCACCCCAAGGATGGGCTGGAAAGCAGCCAAGTAGGATTTAGAGGTGCCACTCCCAGATCTGAGCGTGCAAAACCTGCAGCCTCACAAGAAATATCCGTGAGGGGGTGGTGGGGGTGCTCAGGGCATGTAAGAAAGGCCCCCAGTACTGAAACCTGCTTGCTGGGAGGCCTGCACTGGTGCTGGTGGCTCTAAGCACGCTGGCAATGGCACGGGCGTGCTGTAGAGCAGCACCAGGACCTGGCTGCAAGTCCTCACAGGTGCCCTGTGTGTCCCATGTTTGGCATCTCTAGTGGCTGCAGAAACCCAGAGGTGACCCTGTATTTGAGGGTAAAGCACGAGGATGGCAACCCGGGTTCAGCAGAGGACGAGCAGAGAAAGGTGTTGCTTTTGCTCCCCTGCTTCCTGAAGAGGTTCAGGTCTAAAATACTTTCCTCTTACTCCTTGAGGCTCAAGCATCTGCTGCTTCTGCCCAGAGGACAATTAAACCCTATCTAAAATTAGGAGTTAAATTTATGTAGCAGATTTGGTACAGGAATCCAGAAGCAGTTCATTGGTGTTAGTTGAGTAAGCAGCACAACACCCCTGTGGTGGGACAGGAGCTTTGATTATCCGCCGCTGAGAAAGCAGACGAGGGATGGTAAAATCCTTTTTCCATGGAGAGTACAGGAAATGGGTGGAAACAGGATCCAGGCGGTGTCCAGTGTGCTCCCCAAAAAGCAGTTGCCACTCAAGGATTTGGAGCGGCCTGAGCCCGGAAACATTTGGCACGATGCTCCTAAACCCGACAAAGGTCTGGGCCAGCTCCGGGGGGTTCAGCCGCTCTTTCTGCTGGCTGAGGAACCAACCCCGTCCCTCCGCGAGCATCCTGCGCGCTCCTGCCAGGCACGGCTGGGCTGCCCTCGGCTCGCTGCCCTGGCAAGAGCTCTCCAAACAGAAGGTGGAGGTTTTTTTTGCCATCTGATTTTGATTGCTGCTTGGTAATTGACTTGATTATTTAAAGTATCAAATGTTGCTGCGAGACGGCATTTTCCCTGATACTCGCACGTATGCTGATTAAACCCCGGCTGACGGCACGCTAGCTGAGAGCAGCCCAAAAGGGCCAATAAAACAAACCAGGCAGGACTTGGTTTTTCAGAAGCAGCTGAGATTCGGAGCGAAAAACCACACTTAAAAGTTCCTGCAGCAAACCCGTGGAGGAAAGCCGATCATAAACCAAATATGGCCTGAAAGGGATCAGCGTGGGCAGTGGCGGTTCAAGAGCAGCCCCATCAGCTGACAGCAGCCAGCATGTCACACTAATTGGCTAGCGCTAATGAGGAGCTAAAGCCCCCTTCATCATCCCCCTACTCAACTCACGCCTGACAGGCCCTGAATGCCGGGCAGAGCATGGAACGGGCTGCCTGCCTTTTGGAAAAGCACGTGTCCCGGGGTCTTGGGGCTGCCTGCCTGCTTGTGAGCGCTGCTTTGGGTTTCTCCCACTGCCACCTGCCACCGTGGGCTACCCTAAAAGGTCACCTTGTGATGGGCTGGGGAGGCTGCCAGGGAGCCTCGGCGTGCACCGGAGGGGGCAACGGCAGGAGGTGCAGGCAGAGGCAGGGCTGTGGGGATGGCCGTGCATGGCCGGGCGTGTGGCACCGACACCCTGTGGCTCCCTCCCTCCCTCCTTCCCTCTCCCACACCGTCACTGAGCCTTGGCTGACGCCCAGATTTTCCCCAACATCGACTTCCATGGGAGGATGACGGCGGCTCTGCAAGATGAAGCGTCGCAATTTCAAATTTAAAAATACCCGTTCAGCAGGCCCCTGCTGACCACTTCCCGCTCCAGCAGCTACTACTAAAGGTAGTAGAGACTGGGTAAACAGGAAGCGTTTTCCACACATCCCATTTCACTCCTGCGGCTCTGCTGCCGAGGCCAGAGCTCCATGATTCGCTCCGCGTGCGTGTGGAGGTGTGAGTGGCCCATATCCCAACCATGCACCGTGACCCGTGTCCATCTCAGGGCAGAGGACACGGGACAGATGACTAGATAAGGCCTGGCAGTGGTTGCTGCAAACTGATAACATTTGGGTCTAGTTTTTCCCCAAAGTTCATGCGAGTTCTGGGGGAGGATGCTGGGAGCCTTTGTGAAGGCTCTGGGCTTTCAGGATTGAGCCTGTGTGTCTGCTGATGGTGGAGAAAGCTGTCAGCTCTGGAGCTGAGTCTCCAGCGTCCAGCCTCACTGATCTGCCTCTTCTCACAGACAGCACGTCCTGGCCATGCGAGCCCTGTAACTTTCCACGGGGAGCTGCTGCTTAAAACTCAGCTCTGCCCTGAGCACAAAGCCGGACGGAGAGAGACCCTGGCTGCGGGTTAATGTAGCGTTCACACGCAAACGCACGGTGGTTCACACACAGCTGAGCACAAACAGACGCTCGAGTCTAGAAGTGACTCCCCTGGATGGACACGCTCCCACAGTCCGTCAGCCGGCAGGGCCAGCGGCAAACGGCACGCAGAGGAAAGTCACCTCTTGCTGGACAGAGTGATGGGCGGCAGAAAACAGCCTTTGAAAACCTGTCTGCCAAGGAAAACAAGTGGGGTCTTTCTTTAGCCGTGCGTTTATATAAATAAACATGGGAATATTTTGCAGCTCCCAAGGGATCTGCCCAGAGTAATATTTTGCTGAATAAGAGTGGGAGTCATCCTCTGCTCACCGTAAGCTTGCGCACAAGAGCTTTGTGCTGCCCGCATCGGGAGGACCCAGGCTCTGCTCCAAGGCAGCCCCAGATGACATGTGTCCCCAGACCCACGCCGGGGGCTCTGCTGGGGCAGGAGGAAAACGCACAGGTTGTTGTGGGGATCTCGGTGCCCACAGCAGCAGGGAGTGATGGCCTGACAGCCATGGAGCTTGGCGGCCTGATCACGTCCTCTGAGAGAATTAAAAAATAACGTCAAGAAATAATTACGTAAATTTTAAATTTAAGGTATTAGATTTATATATATATGAAATCACAATCAGCTTTATACCAGAATGGCCTTGAAAATTACACAGCTGGGGCAGTTGTTTCCACACCTCTCTCTGCTGCCCAGCCCCGTCTTTGCTGAGTAATGTCCTGCATGTTTAGTGGCCCAAACTGCATGTACCTCACTCTTTCCCAGCACAGGGATAGTGTGATATATGTGACAAACCACCCAACAAACTGACTGACCTCTGCATTCTAACCCAAATTTGAGGCCATATTTGAGGGAGTCACAAATAGACCAGAATGTACTTCACTGACGCTTCACATCAACATGGCCCTCTCTTGAGAAGATGGCTGCCAGGCCCACCGTGCTTAGCAGGGTCTGTGAGGGAAACCCCAGCGCTGCAGGGGCTCCCCCTGGCTCACATCTGCCCCCTCTGAGGGGGAACGAAAGGTAGGGGTTGACGAAATGTGCCCCATGTTGGTGAGGTGGGAGAGCGGGGGGGCAGCAGCCATCTTAGGCCTGGTGTGAGGTGCAAGGGGGGAGCCTGGGCAGTCAGCCCTCTCCCTCCCTGTGTCCCCAGGGATGTGTGGCTGCCTCCTCTCCCGTTCAGCACCCTGTGGCCGTCCCTGGTGGTCACGGCATGGGGGTGCCGCCCCGCGGCCCCTCTCCCCCTCCGGCCGTGTTTGTTCTCCTCACGGCGCCCGTTATCAGCACGTAACACACACAGGAAGTCCTGTCTGGGATTGTCCATCCCCGGCCTGATTTATACAGGAAGAAAAGCATAAAAAGCCACCCTTCCACCTCGGCAGCCACCTCCTGCCTGTGCGCGGCCGGTGGCCGGTCATGAAGGGGACAGGAGGCGAGTGCCCAGGCCCACTGGACCCGGGACAGCCAGGCGGGGATGGCCGACAGGAGCCATCAGGGAGCACAGCGGCGCTGGGGCTGCTCCTGGCACGGCGGGGGACGGCGGGGTGCCGCAGGTACCGTACTGGCTGCGGCTGTTGCTGCAGTGGGGATGGGGTGGATGGGATGGGATGGGATGGGATGGGATGGGATGGGATGGGATGGGATGAGGGGCTGGCACCAGGGGCAGCGGGAGTGTGTCCTTGCCAGGCCAGACCCTGTGGGCTCCGGGTGGGTTTTTGTCCCAGCTGAGGTGGAGATGACGGTGGGTGCCTTGTGGGTGGTTGAACACATAGCTCTGGTAAAGGGCTGCTGGAGCAAGTGGGATTTTAAAGCATCCTTTGGCCGCTCCCGGTGAGGCTGGCTTTGCTGTCAGCCGTGCACGTGCTGAGCCAAGGAGCATCTCCAGCGCTGGCCCAATCTATAGCACTACTGGTTTTAATTCACCCACTGGAACTCAGGCTGTTTGTCAGGAGCGGAGAACTCGGAGGGTAAATTTTACCTCCTGTGCATGTAGAGGAAGGCTGTGAACACCTGCACAAATACCTGCAAGATAGCTGGAAATTCTTAGCAAATCTTTTTTTCTTTCCATAGCTTGCTCTCTTTTTCCCTCTGCCTGCTCTCTGAACACCTCTGATAGAATCATAGGATCATAGAATCATAGAATGGTTTGGGTGGGAAAGGACATTTCAAGCTTATCTAGTGCAACCCCCATGTGCTGAGCAGGGACATCTGCAACTAGAGCAGGTTTCTCAGAGCCCTGTCCAATCTCCCCTGGAATGGTACCAGGCATGGGGCAGCGACCACCTCTCTGGGCAACCTGGGCCAGGGTCTTGCCACACTCATTGTAAAAAAATTCTTCCTTCTCTCCAGTCTAAATCTCCCTCTTTTAAGTGAAAACCATCACTCCTTCTGTCTCAACAGACCCTGCTAAAAACACTGTCCCTATCAAGAGCACGTTGTTCATACTTCCACCCTTTCTCCCTGTGCAGAGCGTACGGGCCCCCGCGCTGCTGATTTCAGACGGCACCCTGGCAGAGCTTGGCCCCTGGACACGGGCAGGGCTCGAGGCAGGATGGGGCTGTGGGCAGGGATTGTTCCGGCTCCCGTGCAGACCCAAGGCTTGCCCTGGCTACCAGCCGAGCCTGGAGCGGGCCGGCGTCTGCCTTCCGGGAGCTCAGCAAAGCCTCTCCAGTTTACAGCCGTGGAGCTGGGTGATTTACATGCTGTTTGTTTGCAGCTACCTGCAGACCTGTGGGTCCCGTCCTCCTCATCTGTGGCATTCCACAGCGCAGGCAGGAGGCTTTCAGGTTTCACCTGGGCTGTTTGGGAATAAAAGGGTGTCTGTGGGTAGGAGCAGTTGGGATACTCAGGCACTGGCTGGTACTGTGGGAATATGGAGCAGCACCGTGCCAGTGAATGGCTCTCGGTGGAATTAACCCAGCAGACTTTTTCCCAGGGCAGAGAATCAAACATAAGAAATAAGAAGGCTTTGTCAGTGATAAAATTAATTTAAAAGCAGATTGGGAAGCTGTGCGAGACGGAAGCCCAGATGTGGTGGCTGGACTCTGAGCCTCCTCAAAAACCCCTCTCTCCTCTGGGTACTGGCAGAAAACACTGAGTCTGCCCAGGCAGATTCGGAATGTTGTTCTCTGTGACCCGACATTCGTTCTGTCGATTGAGTTAGTCTCTCTCCATGCTGTTAAACTACCAGCTCTGCACAAGTTTCCCTAGAGGTAAGGAAGAGAAATTGAATCTGGGCTGCGGGCTCATTTGAGCCGTTTCCTAGACTCTGCCTCTGCAAGATGGGGCTGGCTCTGGGGAGACAGATTTACAAACTGCAACAAATTAGAGTAAACGAACCTGCCTCGCAGTCACACCAGCAGCAGAAGGGCATGGAGGAACACTAGGGAAGATTTAACTTTGGGTTTCAGGCCAGGCAGGGAAAGAAAAGGGCCTCTGCAGAGAGAAGAGGATGACCAGAAATGTTATTTCACTCTGTTCTCTCTCCCAAAGTGAATACTTGGATTCAACCCCATGCCCGTAGCCTGGGAGGGGGCTGCAGAGAGGAACTCCCTTAGTGCCGGTTTCTGAAGCTGGGGATTTTCTCCTGATAGAGATGGATAATCAGAGCAAACCCCAGTTTTGTGGGCAGTGCTCTCTCCTGAGATGCTCCCTGGGGTGGCCGTGAGGAAGGGACCGAGCAGCGCAGGCAGCTCTCAGCTCTTCCCACCGTGCTTCCCATGTCTTCCATGAGGAGTGATTCCCTAGGAAAACACAGAGGGGAACAGCAGGCTGGGGGACTGTTCCCTCTGACTAATACCACTTTTTGCCAGGGAAATTTCACAGAAAGCCACAAAATTCGCTTTATTCCTGGGTGAGGTGAATCATTTCCCAGCTTTTATGCAACAGCCGTTGCTGTTTCCTCTAAATGTAAATAAGAACTGCTCTGTGTGTCCGTAAGAGAAAATAAACCTGGCTACAAGATGTTGTCCTGTTTGTGCATTTGGTTTTGCACAGCTACAGCTGAGCTGCTCTGTGTCTCTTTGGTCGCCTGAAGTTATAACACACTGGTTCTGAGACACTTAATGCTTGTGAAGTCCTTACTTGGAAAAAAAAAAAAAATCACTTTGTGGGAATCAGATCTCGGTTATAATACGCATAGCACTGGGCAACTGGTGACGACAGACCCAGAGCTGTGGGCCAAGTACTTTACTTGGTTCGACCTGCTTTGATCCCACTGACATCAATGGGCTCCTCTAGATTTCCACTGAGATAACTGGTCTGCAGCTGACGCAACCGAGCACAATATGGGACATAATAGAATAGTGGGAGGTCGTTTTCTTGCAGAGCTCTGCAGAACAGGGGCTGCTCCGAAGCCTCAACTTCAGTGTAAAGTTTACAAACAGCCTTGTGAAAAGCCTGAGCAGAAGAGTTTGTCCTAAACTAGGAAAAGCCACTCCCCCTTTTTGCAGAAACACCAAAAATTCCTACTTCTTTAGCAAGTGCTCCCAGTTCTGTGCAAGACCCCTGTGGAGACCGGGGAGAGCCCATTGTACACAGCAGGTACGGGGGCAGCCGTGGCTTGTAGGGAGCTGAAAAGTTTTGCATCTCTATGTGTGTCACTCTCCTGCCTGTCTCTCCACCCATCCATCCACCCATCTCCATCTGCCACTTCAGCACCTCTGGCCCCAGTTTGGGGAAGCGCTCGTGTGCTGGGGCATGTCCAGTTACTGTGGCGGGCTCTCCGCGCTCCTCTCTTAAGAGATGGTTCCTGGTGTGGGACCTTAGTGCTGATCTCCTATTGAATCTCCTTTTTTAACCATTCCTTTTTCATACCTACAGACCCAGAGCAAAGTTGAGTCCTCCCACCCCAGCCCCAGCCCTCCTCACACCCTCTGAGCTCAGGGGACCCACACCTCCAGCCCTCAGTCCACCACGGGTGCTCTCAGGGTGGTGTTGGGTCTGCTGTCGCTGCCTGGGTGGGTGTGATGGGCTTGGCAGGTCTGCAGGACGGGCTCTAGGAAACGGGGAGGTGGGTGAACATCTCACCTTCGCAGCCAGACGGGTGCTCAGCCTGAGATCTGCTGTGGGGCAGCGCTCGGCGTGCTCGGAGCTCACACTGGTGGTAAAAGCAGTGGGAGACAAGGCGATTTCGGCAGAGTTAAATCTAAGAGGGAGGCTGGGCAGAAACATTTCTTTCTTGGCTCAGAGACAAGCAGGAATATTAGATGTCGTGGGAGTGCACTTCTAGTGTGCAAGGGAGAAAGCTTTGGAGAAACATGTAAAACACTGGTCCAGGGAGAACTTCACATTCAGACAGACTGGCAGGCAGGAGCCAAAATCCTTCCTGCCTTTGTCAGAAGCTCATCACACCGATAGGGACAGAGCCAACAGACCTGATCTCCCCCCACTCTGAATTAGTCTAACTCCTCTGCTTTCAAGGGAACTTTGCCAGACAGGGTCCTGGGAGATTTCCTCTCAGTATAATGAGTATTAGCATATAAGATACTCAACCCTCCCTAAGAGCAGAGGATTAAATGCTCTTTTAATGAGCTCTATGCAGTTCTTATGCAGCTGACATGGACACTTGCTTGAGCAAAGATTTGACCCGGTAAATGCGACTGAAAAGCAAACATTTTGCAATTAAAATACTTGCAGAATTTTAAGATGCTGTGATGTGCTTAGGGAAATAATTGCCTAATGGCTGAGAAGGCTCTAACGAGCCCTTGGCTGGCGGTGTGCTTGGTCCTGTGCCGGGCGGTGCTGTCCTGTGAGGAGCAGGAGGTGATGGCATCGGGGGTGCTGGGTGGCAGCGAGTCCATCCCCTTCCTCACCATCACATTTACACTCAGTATCCCAGCGACTCGCCCAAAACTTTCCTGGAGAGTTCGAGGTCTTTGTCCTTAAATGAGCGTGCGTATGTAGTGAGGGTGGTAAAATCCAGTGTTGGGGGCCAGCAGGTGGGATCACAAATCAGTGTGAGAGAAGTTGGATACACCCTGGAGAGCATCAGCAGGAATGGGGCACCTCGTTCTCTTGGGTTCTTGGAAAATCCCAGCCTTGAGCACTGGGGAAACTGCTGGAGGGGGATAGCTCAGTGTCCAGCAAAGCCCTGGTGCTGTGTTAGGTGGAACCAGGGCTTCTGCTCAGCCCTTGCTCGAACCGCTGCCCGCTCAACCCCAAAGGCACCACGGGTCTGCCTGACCTCTCCCGACAGGCTGACAACAGGGAGGATCAGGACCCGTAGGATGCTCCTAAACCACCCACCGTGCAGCCCACACTGCACAGCGGGGATGGGACGGGTCTCCCTGTGCCCCACCACCCGGATCACGGTGTCCGTGCCTCTCCGGCACACCAGTGAGCCTTTGTGGTGTGAGCTCAGTGCCACACACGGGCGCTCTGAGGCCACGATCCTGCTTTCTTCCTCCACCCTGCTCTGCAGGGACTTTTGGGTGCATCCAGGGAACCCCACAGCAGGTCCATCATGGGCGAGGGCTGGGTCACGGATCTCTGCCTGTGTGACAAGGGGAGTGTAACACCGCGATTTTCCTCTTCTGACAGTAAGAAACCGAGATGCTCCTTAAGGAAAGGATCCCTGCCCAGGACAAATGATGGAGCACTGCGGATAAGGTGAGTGTCTCGACTGAGAAAATGAGGTCCTGTGCTTTCAGTGTGGTCAGGGGCAGAAGCTACCCCTTGGCTTCCCAATGCATTTTGCAATTATTAGACGAGTTGATTATCAGGCTCTGTTCATCTTCCCCATATACCAGGAAAAAACAATAACACTCTCTGCATAATAAGATAATTGCTGCCCCTTCCAGGCTCCTGGGAAAAGTCGCCTGCGCTTCGTGCTTATGAGATTAAGCGAGGTGAAATCATTCCCCAGAGGTAGGCTGGATCCAGACAGAGCGAACAAGCCCGTTTGCTGGGTAACGCTGCCACCAGCATCAGCCAGCCTTGCCCTGGCTGCTGGGCGGGATCCCATCCTCCCTGACACTGGAGCTCCGCTCTTCACCAGCTCATCCCAGAGCTGATTCCATTCTGCTCCGCTCCCTTCCCCAGGGAGGATCTCACCAAAGCAGTTCATGCTCCATTTATGGGGGTCCGCCTGAGATCCCCACGCCAGCACATCTGGACCCACTGTCTTCTCCCGAGGGTGCAGCTCAACCTGAGATGGCTCCAGTTCAATCACCACCCTCAGCGTATCCGTGAGGAAATACAGGGGGTGGGCCAGGGATCTCAGTTGCTCTTTTGGAATCGTTGTTTAACTGGTAAATATTTCCTTTAAATGCCTACAGGCTTTCAAAAAAAAACCAAAAAAAAATTGCAAAGCTTAATGGGAGCAAATATTCTCAGGAGGTTGTATCCTGCCTTTCGTTTGCACATCAGACCCCTGCTATCTTTAAGGCTGGTTCTGTGCACGGGCAGGCGCCTAAGTCGTCTGAAAAACAATAACCCTCCCTGCTCTAATTTCCCAGCTGAAAAATGTAGACAAAACAAGTGGCAGTTTGGCACAAACCGAACTGCAGACTCTGCTTTGATAAATAACCGCGTGTTGAACAGGAGAAGCCCGCAGGCAGCCGGGGAATCCGCCTGATCTGTCCCCAGGCAGGTGTTGGCAAAGCCAGCGGAGCTGTGCCCTGTGTGGGTCTGGGTGTTGAATTTGGGAGTCTCATCAGTTCAATCCTCACACCGCTCTGCAGTTCGGTGAGGTCCCCAAGGAATCCTTTAAGCATTCGTTAGGGCTGGCTGGAAACCAACCTCCATGTCCTGGCAGCTCATCATGAGCTTCTGGGCTCACGGAGGGACTGACGGAGCACCACGGCAGGAAGCTATGGACCAGGACAGTGTGTTAGGTCTCTAACCTAGGGGAAGATGCTGTCTCCTCTTCTGTGTCCTCCTGGGGACTGCGGAACCAGCTACAATGATCTTTAGCAAAGACAAATTTGCCCTGGCCACTACATTGGTGATCCATCATTTCACCTGGGAGCCTAAAGACCCCTGGGCGAGGGGCTGGGGGCTACTCTGGGATCTCCTTCCCTTGCCATTAATCCCCTGCCCACTCAGGCGAGCTCATCTAGGGGGGAGCCGGGGACCTCGTGTCCTCGTCGCCTGGGGCTGACAGAAGCGGGCTGGTGGCTCTGGGGGCTCAGCCTGCCGGGGGTCTCCGCAGGTAAGGTGCAGGATCGGTGCCAGGGCAACGATCGGCTGCGACCCCGTCTCCGCCGGGGTCAGAGTGGCCATGACAACACATGGGGCACAACACCAGCATGTCCCCCCACCCTGAGCTGGGCTTCTCTGGGGTTTCTGCCGTGTTCCATGGGTGTCCCTCCCAGGACCAGGCTTCCCTTGGGGGTCCTGCCTCGTCCTTGCACGTCCCCCTTAAAGACCAGACTTCTCCGAGGGTCCTGCCGTGTCCCCGCACGTCCTTCCAGGACCAGACTCCCGCGGGGGGTCCTGCCCCGTCGTTGCACGTCCCCCGGGGAGCCGGGACNCATCCCTGCGCCGGGCGCTGCGGTACCCGCGTCCCTGCGCACCCCGCTCCGTGATCCCGCGTCCCTGCAGCCGCTACTCGTGTCCCTGCGCCCAGCCGCACGGTGCCAAACCCTTGCAGCCTACCCCGCCGCGTCCCTCTCCCCGTGCCCCGCTCCCCGGTGTCCCCCTGTCTGGCCCAGCTCCGTGGTGCCCTGGTCCCCGTGTCCCGCTCCGTCGCTCCCACATCCCTGCTCCGTCGCTCTCGCATCCCTGTGCCGGTGCTCCCGCTTCCCTGTGCCGGTGCTCCCGCTTCCCTGTGCCGGTGCTCCGCGGCGCCTGCAGCCCAGCCTGTGCAGACAGTAGTTTGTAAGGGAAAATCCATCTCCCTGCTGCTGCTGCTGCTCCTCTGCAGGAAAGTTTGGCTCTAAGGGCACAGCCCAGGTCCAGCGCGTGGTTGGGAACAGCAGTTTCACCTGCCGAACCAGGCCAGGATGTTTGAAAAAGTGTCACTGTCGCGTCCCCGTGAGGGTGGTGGCATCCTCTGGAGGGACTGCGCCACTTTGCAGACAGACCCCAGTTCCTGTTGCTGCCGTCAGCTGGAGTTTTAGCCTTGGTTTCATGGGCAGAGCTGGACAAAGCACTGCTCACCCCCACGGTGGGTTGTATTTTCTCGTTGGTTCCTGTGGCAGGTTAGACAGGAGCTCAGGAGAGTCAGGGGAACATTTCTGGCTGGCAGAGAGAGACCCCCAGACTTAGGAGCACATGCCCAGCTGAGGAGACTTTGCTCCTCCTGAAACAGCAGAAGCTCAGACGCATCCACATAGTTTCACTTGTCAGACCGTCGGGCTTCATCTCTTCATTTGAGAGACTAGAAAGGCAGTGACAAAAAACTCTCTCTTTTTTTTTTTTTAAGCATGAAAAGATTTTCCTTAACTTGTGTGCTTTAAAAAAGGAATATTAGAATAGGTAGTGGCAACAGGTTGGAGGATCTTCAGTGGCTTTAAAGAGACTGATTTTCACAAACTCATAAAAAGGACAAGTATAGCGTATCGTGTTTTCCACTCTCGAAACTTCTTCTGGTATGAAGCAACCATAATTTGATGACCCAGAGGGATACTCTGACCGCTTGAGGTAGGGCAATGCTGCTCCATTTCAAAGCGAACAAACAACCCGTCTGTATTTTAGGCTCGTGCCCTGTGTTTCTTGCCTTCCCCGTAGGGAAAGCTCCCACAGCAGTCACGGGAATCCTGTGGGAGGATGGAGATGGTTGGCAGAGTTTGATTCACAGGCTTCTGGAGGAGCGCTGCTAGTCTGGGGAGCTGTGGCTGTGAAGGAAATCTGTGTCCCAGTATAGCCCTGGGAAAAGCTGGCTGGCTGAGCAGTGGGCAGTTAGTATGTCTCTGGACGCTAGTGTCCCTGGGATGTCTCCAGGAGAACTGAGGAGTAAGGAGATTTCTTCATTACATTTTTAAAAACCTTCCTGCAGATCAACCAAGATTTAATTTCCTCGTGGTGGAGATACCACATATTAATCATTAGAAGATGAAATTTATCGCTGTATTTGGAGGAGAATGGAGGACCACGGGCTTTATATCATCCAGATCCTCCCTACACCCTCAAAGCCGGGCTTGTGCGGAGGTTACGATGGGCTCGGGCAGCTGCAGTTCCCTGCTGGGCTGCGGCTCCGTGGGAAGGCAGGAAGGCACCGGGCTGGTTTCTTTCCACACACAGCTCTGCATCTCTCCATGCCTCAGTTTCTTCACCTGCACAGAGGAGCAGATGGCGCTGAGTGCCTTGGAGAAGGACTTGGAGACCTTCAGGGTCTACAGCTCTGGGATGATTATCCCAAACAACTTGGCTCGGAGTTAGGAATTGTCCCAAAGGAGTGTGGGGATCAACCTGCAACCCTCCAGTCCCATCCCACCCCACGTCACTTGGGGATTTTAGAAAGTTTCTTTGCAGCTCATCTTATTTGCAGTTTCAGAAGGATGGTTCTTGTTGTGTTGCCTCCTCGTAAAGCCTTTCTCAGGGGGTAGGCAGAAAGACTGATTCTTTCTTTAATTGACATGTATTTAAGGTGGGTTTCTTTATTTCTTCCTCCTTTAACTGCTGCCATCCGGAGGCCAACTGTTTTGTTTCAGTTAGGTATTGATATTGTTATTGATCTTCTTCAGCCTTGTTTCATACTTGTTCTCTGCTAGAAGCCTCTTTGTTCGGGACTCGGTTAGTACTGACCCTGCAGACAGTACATATGGACCTCACAGCACTTTCCTCTGGCAAGAATTTGTATTTCAAAGAGAAGAAGATCAGATTTCAATGTGCTCTGTGGTGGGAAAACGCAGCTTTACAATATTGTATGGATTAAGAAATTACTGTTCTTTGTTTTGCCCTCGCCGCCTGGAATTGGCAGCATATTTCAGAGCGACGCAGGTCCCTTCCCTGCCACTCAAGCATCTGGGCAACCCTTGGTGCCACCAGAGCATCTCCTGCCTGCTGGGCCAGGTGTCCCCTGGGGTAAATCTCTGCCACACCAGTGACACGAGTAGGGCAAAGCAGGTTGGTGCCTGGAGGAGCACCCACCTTGCCTGGGGTTCGCGGGTCCCTCGTGTCCCCTCTTCCCTTGCGCTTTGGCACATCTCGCCGCTCTGCTGCCAGCAAGTGTTGCTTCTGCCCAGCCCTTGCACTATCCTCAGAAGGTCTGTGCACACCCAGCACCATCCCTCCGATGCTGGCAACGGGGACCGGCCCTGTCCCCACAGCTCCAGCAGTTGTCACCGGCTGGGGACGGACGCCACATGTTCACTCTGCTCTTCTCTCCATCGCAGGGTTCCCCGCTGAAGGAGGAAACATGCGGTAGGAGCCAGTGCTTCCCACCAAAGAGCGAGAGCCGGTCGTGCCGCGCAGCCCAGGGCACCACGGGAGGGACGGGACATGCTCCGCGTCGGCCGCCTCCTCTCGGGACTCTTCTTCATCCTCAACATGACCGGCATGGACGGCTTTGCCCGGGCAGGGTAAGCCCCCTTTTTTGTCTGTGTCTCCCGGGCATCGCGGCGAGGCACGTGGGACGCTCATCAGGCTGGAGAGGAGGTGGGAAAAGCCTCTGTTGAGTCCTCCCGGGGCAGCCGGGGCTCAGCAGCCCTTCTCTGGGTTTTCCTTTGTCACTGAAGCGAAAAAAACCTCTCAGAGAAAATACCCTGACTCTGTTTAACTCCAGGCAGGGAACTCAAAGACACTCTGGACTTTTTGGCCAAGAGAGTCAAAAGCTAATCAGGCCTCTGAGCTCTTCATGGATTATCATTGTCTCTTTCAAGCACATGCTGGCACAAAAATATCCCTGAAATCTCGCTAGCACACCGCTTGAGCCTTGCAAACAAGCTGTCAGAGGAGGACGCAGCCTCCCAGCTCAGAGGACGCCCCATCCAGGGGATGTCCCACTTCCTTCCCCAGCCCAAAGGAGCTCGAGCTCAGCGCCCACCCCCTCCCAGCCACAGCTCACGTTTTCTACAAAGTTTGTTATGACATTGAAATACTCTCCTCTAGAGTTAAACCTTCTGCGTTCTGGTGGTGACCGAAAGCCCAGGCTGAATTCCTTGCTCGCACGCACAGGCTGAGCTAGAGCTGAACGTTACATTTTGCAAAGCAAACGATTGCTCTTTAAAAATTGCATCTTCTATAGCGTTCATCAGGGAGGCTGAGAGGAGTTTCTCGGGAGTTAATGGAAGCCATCTGATGTCCATGCTAATTCCCAGGCTTTTTAGTCTAGTTCCTAATTGAGCTGAGAGGCTGAGACAAGTAGATGAGTTCCTCAGTGGGACTGACCTGCTTGGGCTGGAAAATGTCGAAAAAAAGAATTTTTAGCCAAGACCACTTTGGCTGTTAACCTTGGGAAAGTTTTTGACGGGATCACAGTTGTCTTAGGACAACTGGACGGTGACTTTCATCTGGCCTTTAACTTTTGTTTGTGGTGAGCTTGACCCTTCCTGTGAAATCATTAATTTCTTGGTGACCACAAAAGTGCAAAAGTCTGAGAAAGGAAAAATTCACCCAGAAAGTGAGTCATTTTAGGGGAAGGGAGGTGATGAATGGAAGAACTGCTTTGAGTAAATCTCCCCTGAGCCTTGGCCTCATCTGCTGCCCCGGGACAGAGGGACGATGCCAGGGGGAGTGTACAAGGAGGCGTCAGAGCCTTTGGGCAGAGGCTGGGGAGGCTGAGCCCGTGCAGCCCAAAGTGCTCAAGCTTCGTGTTGCTGCCCCGAAGCAGCTTGAATCAGCCTCCTGGGTCATCAGGTAATTAGAATCATCTAATCGGTTTGATTGGGAGAGATCTTTAAGATCAAGTCCAAGCCAGCCCTGCCAGGGCACCACTGAGCCCTGTCCCTCAGCACCACATCTCCACAGCTCTGAAACCCCTCCAGGGATCAGGGGGACTCCAGCCCTGCCCTGGGCAGCCTGGGCCAGGCCTGGACAACCCTGGAGGGGAAAAAATTGTTCCTCAGCTCCAACCTGAACCTCCCCAGGTGCAACTTGAGGCTGTTTCCTCTCCTCCTATCACGTGTTCCTTGGGAGCAAAGCCCGACCCATCCCCCGGCTCCAACCTCCTGTCAGGGAGTTGTGGAGAGCCAGAAGGTCTCCCCTGAGCCTCCTTTTCTCCAGGCTGAACAAGCCCAGCTCCCTCAGCCGCTCCTCACAACTTTTGTGCTCTAGACCTCTCCCCAGCTTTATCAACCTCTGCCATCCAAATAGCCCTCTGTAGAGGGACTGTCAGGCCACGTCCTGGGCTGGTGTAAGTCCGTGAAGCTCTTTGCCCCGAAGGGAGAAGCAGTGGTTTGGTTTTCAGCCGGTGTCTGACCGGCTCCTCTCCCCTCCCCGCAGCCGCAGAGTCTGTGCCGCCACGCCGCAGAGCCAGACGGCCTCCTACGCCGAGTCCCACATCCAGCCCATCTACCAGCCCTACCTCACCACCTGCCAGGGCCACCGCCTCTGCAGCACCTACAGGTGAGGGAGCTGCCTGCACCACGGACCTTGGGAGGGAGCCGGATCCGTCCCAACGAGGCAGCTGGGACCCGTGGGAACTGGTGGAGCGGGGAGTCCTGCCTCCATCCGTGGGGAAGGGGCTCCCAGGCCTGACCCGTGGGTGTGGGAGCAGGATGGGGGGCTTGGGGTGGATGCTCAGTCACCCAGCTCAGCCCCATCCTTGCGTTGCAGGACCATCTACCGGGTTGCCTACCGGCAGGTGTCCCGGCAGCTGCCCCAGCCCGCGGCCTCGTGCTGTCCCGGCTGGAGCAGAGCTGACAGCCACGCGCTCAGCTGCAACAGAGGTAAGAGGCTGCTGGGCCACCCTGGTGCCTGCACTCGTCCTTCCCCCAGCACCCCTGGGCCCAGGAGCTCAGGTCCTGGATGAGGCCCTGCTCATTTATCGGTTCTCTGCCTCGTCAGGCGGATTCTCCCTGCAGGAAAGCATTTACATTTTCATCATCACAACCAAATGCGGTTCAGTTCGTGATTAATTCCCAGCCTTTCTCTGCTGCCTCGCAGGCCTTTCTCCTTTGGGATCACTTATTAACTTTATAGTTACCAGAGGATAAATAAAATGAGTAAGTAGTTTCCATATAAATCCTCAGTAATGGAAGAGAAACGCTTCCAGGAGGCAATTGTGATGTACAGCACAAACCAGAAGCAAAACATCAGCAGCTATTTGGTCTCCAGATGAGCTCAGAGTGCAGCACTAGGGCCTTCCCAGGGCCTGTTGCTGCCTCTCGGTCTCCTTCCCTCCCAGCTGTGCTTCCTGCAGGCACCTCGGCCTCTTTTCAGGCTGCAAAACTAAGGTCCTGTTCATCCCACTCCTTCTGTGCCCGGTGCACCCCACTCAGCTCAACCCCACAGTGCCAGGGCTGCTGTTGTGTGTTTTAGGGCAGGGGTGTGTGCACTGTGCGTGTACAAACACCCACGGTGGCCAGGGAGGGAGCTCAGGACCCCAGAGCTGCCCCGTGACGCTGTACTTGTGTTTGGTCCCACAGCTCTCTGCCAGGTGCCGTGCCGGAACGGCGGGAGCTGCGTCTTCCCCAGCCGATGTTCCTGCCCTCCCGGCTGGACAGGGCCATCCTGCCAAACAGGTACCGGCTCCGCTCCGGGCTTCCTGCGTCGGGCCTGCCCCGCTGCTGCTGGGAGAGCTTCTCTGGAGAGCAGCAGGGCTGCCGTGGGGCTCTACCCCTCGGTGACCAGCACCGTGACTCTTCACCGTGCCTGGAGCTGCTCAGACCACAGAGGGGAAGCAGTGCACTACCCCTCCACACCTGTTGCTCCAGGGCAGTGATGCCTGATGGTTTGGCCGGGAAAGGATGGGAAGCTCGGCTCCCAGCGGAGCTCTCACCTTCCTTTAGCTGACCCAGTGCTCCCAGCCCTCATGTGCAGCCCTGGTATCCACATTTTCTCTCCACCGATGTGATCCGAGGCTGAGTTCTGCCCTGACCATGCAGCCAGGGAAAGGCTTTCTGCAGAGCAGCCCTTACACTCCTGGGGTCGGCCGGAGAGCGTGTATTTGGAATGACCCATCTCCCAGGCTTTGTAAACTCTCTCTGTAAAGTAAGACACCCATTTACTGCAGAGATGAAATCTGTAAACTGAAAATATCTGGAGGTGGAGAGGAAGCCTGGCCATCTCCAGGCACCGAGCTCCTCGCCAGCGCGAGAGCAGCCCGATGCTCCTCACCGGAGCACAGGGAATTCAGGCAGAATAGTGCAAACCCCTGCCATGAGATTTCCCATCCTTCCACCCCCCTGTAAGGCAGAGGAGGAGCGTGTGGCACTGACCCATGCTGTGCCAGGCAGGGCTGAGCACATCACCGACGGCTCTGGCTCCAAAGCGGTGGGGGGGAAAGGATTTTTTTTTTTTTTTTTTTTTTTTTTTTTTTTTTTTTTTTTTTTTTTTTTTTTTTTTTTTTTTTTCCCCTCTATTGCTTAAAACAGATTTGCCCGGGCGTGGGAAGCGGTTGGGCTCATTTTGCTTTGTGGGAACAGCTTTAATAACTCCCCCGTGTGAGGAGAGGTTACTGGGTTTTGTACACACTTGAAAGGCTGATAGCTCCTCGCCACGGCCGGCTGGAACCAAAACCCCGGCTGTAAATCCAGGATGAGAGCCGAGCGCCGCCCGCGCCGCCTCGTTTCTGACCACAGCTTTTATTTCTGGCCCTTTTGTGGGGGGAGTGGGCAGAGAGGGGGAGGCCAGACCCCCCCTCGGGGTTAGCCCAGCTTTACTCCAGCCAAGTGCAAAGAGCAAAGACTGTCCCAGGCGCTTGTGCTCCCACCCTGCAGTGCCGAGCGCACCCAGAGCTGTGCTCAGCACACACCAGCTCGGGCTGGGGTCCCGTCGCACCCCCGCCCCGTGTGAACCCTCACGGCTCTAGGAGGGGCAGCAGGACCCCCCCCTCTTGTACACCCCTTGGCCCTGGTAGGCACCTCCCCACCACCCTCGTCCTCACTGCGCCGGACCTGTGGTTTCAGACGTGGACGAATGTGCCGGTCGGAGCCATGGCTGCCACCAGCTCTGCACCAACACGGCCGGGAGCTACCGCTGCGCCTGCCGGGATGGCTTCAGCCTCGCTGCTGACGACAAAACCTGCCGGCCCCTGGTGATGGAGCCCCAGCCAGAGACCTTCAGCCAAGCAGGTAACCTGTCCCCTGCTGCAGGACAGCCCCGGCTGCTCAGGGCCTTCAGTGAAGCTTGGAATGAACCCTCAGCATCAGAGGGTGGCTGGAGTGGCAAGAGACGGACGAGGGGACGACAGCCGCGACCCCTCAGCTTTATGACTCAGGAGACCCTTTACCACCCAAACGACTTCCCCCGTGCATAAATCCAGCTGCTGCGCCATCTGTGAGGGTGACTGAGCCTGGCTGCAGCATCTGGCTTCCAGGATGTGGCCGTTCTCTCCAGCGTCATCATCCTTCCCGCAGGACCGGCCCGGAGCCACGAGGAGCAGCGGGCACCGCTGGTGACGGCCCATTATTACTTTTGGTACGCGCTGTGACACTTCAAACTCGTACCGTGAGTAATAATGCGCCGTGGCCAGCACAGGCATCGCGGCAACGTCTGGGAGAGCTGAGCGCCGTCCCCACCTGCCCCACGAGCCACCTGCCTTGAGCCCCAACCCAGGGCCCTCAGCAGGGCCGAGACTTTGTGCCCACCGTGGCACAGGGCACAAATGTTTCTGACACCGAGGCCAGGCTTCGCTCTACGTCTTTGCCTTGAAGCGTCACCCCACTGCCTGAAAAATCATCCCCTCTTTGTTGAAGCAGCAAGGAGAGACTTGTGTGCCTCAGCAGGAGTAGATGCCAGTGCTTCCAGCAGGCCTTGGATCCCATTGATGTGCTGGGAACTGGTCCCAGTGGGGCAGACCCTGGGGGCTCACTGGGCGGGGAGTGGAAAGCAGCAGAGCTTGGCCTGAGCCCTGCAGCAGCGTCTCTCTATCCCCAGCACCTTCCACTTCACCTCGGGCAAATGGGCTTTTACTCGCTGACCTTCTCTTGGTCATTTTTTTCAGGTCCCTCCAGTGAAATGAAGGAAGAAATGAAAGACCTGAAGGGCAGAGTGGAAGCGCTGGAGCAGGTGAGTTCTCTCTCAGCCGGCTCCCACCCAGGGCTGTTCACCGCCGGGGTTTCCCTCCGCCCCGGTTCTATTTTTAACACCCCGCTGGCCTCACGCCGCAGCGATCCCGGCCGCAGCGATCCCAGCTGTGCTCCACGCTGCCGGCAGCGTCCACGCCCCAGCGATTCCAGCCCGGCGGCCCTTTGAACACGGCCGAAGCCCCGCGAGCTGCCTGACGGGCCGCCCTGGTGGGGTGCACCCCAGCAAGCAGGGTGCTGAGTCCTGCTGGGTGGTCCCCCTGGCTGGGGAGGACACGTTCATGGCTCCCCTTCTCCCTGCAGAAACTCCAGTTGGTGCTGGCCCCTTTCCACAACCTCATGCCGTCTGCGCCGGAGGACGTGGGCGCAGACCCCATCAGCCGGCTGTCCCATTCCCTCCAGCAACTGGACAGAATCGACTCCCTGAGCGAGCAGATCTCTTTCCTTGAGGAGCGGCTGGAGACGTGTAAGTGGCTGCAAAAAACAAACACGGTTCAAGCCTTTCCCTCCACCCACGCCGGCCACGGTGAGCAGATGCGGGCCAGCGAGATCGGTAACACATATGCCACTATTAATCTAGATCTCCCTCAAGCTCAGCAGCCTGTAATTAATAAAAGATGAACACAAACAGCCCATTAGCTTAATTTCAAAGCTGTTTCCATGGCTGCACCATCTGACTGCCCTTGTAGCAGCCAAAAACCATAAGATCGGTGCGTGGAGACGTGGCTCTGGGGCAGGAGCAGAGGGAGCCCACCCTGAGCCGTGGGTCACGCCTCGCAAGCAGCCCCCTCGCCGGCCGGCCGTGTTCCCTTCCTGCGCCGTTATCACTTAGTCCTTGGAAAAGAAAGCCCAGCTCTTAGGAAATTAACAGTCCAAAAAAAGTCAATCAGGAAAGTTTAGGGAGCGTGCAGAAGTTGGCAGATTTACGAGCCTGGGAAGTTTGAGGTGTTTCTTTTTGAAGTTAACAGGCCAGGTCTTTACCAAGCAGTGGACCAGAGAGGGCCTCCTAAGTAGCAAATGCTGAAGAGGCACCGGTGGGAACTGCCATGTGTGAAATGACTGAAGGCAGGGAGGGGGGTCCTGCCTGGTCTGTGTCCCCTCGGGTCCCTGAGGTGCGTGCAGAGCTCCAGGAGGAGCACAAACCATTTTCTTTTGAGAGGCAGCTCTTTGCAGCTTGTTTATTTTAAATAAATCCAGTCAAACACCCAGAAACAAGGCCTGGCTGGGCAGGCTGAGGAGCTCCTGTGCAGCAGCCGCCTGGTGCTCACGGCTGAGGGGTGAGAGGGCTTGGAAAGGCTTAAGGGGAAAATGTTTCGGGGCATTTCCAGTCCCAGTTCACTGCCTGCGGCAATGGCTCAGGTATAAAAAGACTTCAAAAGATTTGTTTGGAGACCAAGTAGCTGCAAATAGACACTTAAAAAACATCTCAGAAAGCTGTTTCCTGCTGTTGCCCTGCCCATATTCTTCGTGACAGCACCGCGGAATGTGAGCAGTATCACAAGGTAACGTGGATTTATTCCAAGGGATGTCTCCCAAGTCCTGAAATGAACTTCTGCCAAGCCTGTTCCAGCAAGCAAAACTTCTTGTTGTCCCTCTCATGGTCTCGAAAGTCCCTGGAGGACACCAGACTGTCCTTTCGTACTCCAGCAAGCCCTGGGGCTTGCAGGGCATCCCACGGAGGGTTACGTAGCCCTGTTTTCTGTGCTTTGCGAAGCGTTTCACAACTGAATGCTAAGACAGAACTGCACCCTCCCGGTAGCTGCCCACTGGGGATGTCTGTAAGGACTGAAAAAAAAACCATCTTCTCTTCATTAAAGCACCAGTGAAGGTCGGAGCTCTTTAAGCCATAACCATTTTAGCCCCTCTAAGTCTGAATTGCCCCCAGCTCAGCACAGACTGTCGGCACCAGACTGTGACACAGTCAGCGGAGCAGCACGAGACTCGCAACCAGGTCACAGTCACCCTGTGCGGCACCTTCCCCAGCCCACGGAGCTCCCCAGGTGCCGGGGACTTTGGTGACCATCAGCACCTGGTCCTGGTTACTGTCACAGAGCCACCGGCTGCATCTGCGGTGGGGAGAGGTTGGTCCCAACCCCATCCGGGGCAGCCAGCGGTACTGGCACCGGCTTTCCCAGGGTCGTTTGGCAAAGGGAAAGCAGCGAGCGTGGGTGGCATTTGCTGAGGTCGAGGTGAACCTCATCCTTCTTGGGGACAGAGACCAACCAAACCCAGTTTGACAGCATTACTGGAGCGTTGGTTTGAGCTGTGCTTTTTTTTTTTTTCTCATCTTCCCAGGTTCCTGCAAGAACGAGCTCTAGCCGACTGCCCGAGGAACTGGAGCAAGCCGAGCGCATCCAGAGCTCTTGTCTCTCTCCAGCCTCAGGCTGGGGATGAAGCCACTTCATCTCCAGGAAGGCACAGGGTAGCAGGAGAAGGCTGGTTTTCCCATCAGCATCTCCATCGTTTTCTCTTCCAGCTCACCTTACCAAAGGTCACGCTGTTACTTCCAAACTGGACTCTGAGCCCCTCAGCATCTCACCCCCTTCCTGCTGGAGAGGCAGAAAATAAACACCTTCCTTGTGCCCTCGGTGCCCGTCCGGCTGTGCCAGAGTCTGGCCATGCATGAAGCCGTGTGGTGCTTGGCTTTGCCTGGCTTTTCCTTGGCGTTACCCTGGGACGTCATCTTCCAGGGAGCACAGATCTGCCCTGGGCAGGACAGCCCCCCCCCTACCTGCTCCCACCCAGAGAAGATGGGGACAATTCTTGCATTTGGGAGATTAAACCTAAAAAGGAGTTGGGTAGCCCCAAGTCAGGTGTCAGGGCAGGGGATGGGTGCAGCCGGTCCCTACACAGGTACTGCCCTGGCAGGCGCCCATCCCTGTGGCTTCTGGTCTGCTCTCTGGGCCCAGCCTCTCCGTGGGCACTGGGCTGGTGCCTCACCGCTTCCTAGTGGGGCAGCTGCAGCGGCTTGCTCTGGATTTACCTGCTCCGAGTCCTCAGAGCAGTAACAAGGATGAAGCTTTTCCATGGGTTTGAATCCCAGACCCTACACAGATGGGGGTTGGAAGAGAACTCTGGAGATGGTCTGGTGCCACCTCCTTGCTCCAGCAGGGTCACCCAGAGCAGGGGCCCCAGGATTGCACTGTCCAGGCAGGTTTGGATTCTCTCCAGAGGACACTTCACAACCTCTCAAGGTGAACCCCTGAAGGTGCAGAGTCCAATTTTCCTCGCTTTCATAGAAAACCTTTCCCCGTGACACTCCTGCCATCAGCACAGAGCCTGGGCCACTCTGGAATGTCAACAGCGTGAGGTCAAGGAGGTGTGACAGTGCCCTGCCCGGCCGGTTGGGGACGAGGCCTGGCAAACCCAGGTGTTTCCCCCGGCACAGGCACCGGCTGTCGGGTCGGCCGGTCTCTGCCGGAGCCGACAGCCACTGCGCCGTCAGCTGCCGGCACGGGCGCCCGCGTTCCCCTGGGCACTGCCCGCTCGAGCCCAAGGACACGGGTACAGCAGAGCAGATGTGACAGGCCTGTGACAGCCTGGCACCGCACCTGCCTGCCCTGCAACGGGGGCTGGACCGAAACAAAGCCTCCTGCTGCGCACACCGAGGCTGGGGGGTGGTTACTGGTGGGACGGCGCTTGCTCCAGCACCCTGCTTGGACACGAGCTCCCCCCGACACAGGCACCACCTGCCCCTTCCCCTGCCAGAGGTCCCTGCAGTTTTGCCCTCCCAGTTCTGGCCAGGCCGGGGTGCAGGAGCACAGGGTGTGGACAGGGACCTGCCCTCACCCTCAGCCACCAAACCCACCCCTGGCAAGGGCTGAGGGGTCAGCCCCCTCCTTCCTCCAGCAGCCCCTCATCCCCCAGCTCCCACATAAGACCAGGAGTCTCCTTTATAACCAAAGGTACTTTTTTTTCTTCTTTTTTAAAGCACATTACATTATTCTCAACCCAGTGAAAAGCGAACAGCAGACAACCGCACACAGAGGCCCTGCTCCCTCCTCCCAGGGAAGGACGCTGCAGGAGTTACTCCCTGGACATGGTTCTCACCCCCCAGGACTCTCCTGGGTTTAACCCCCATGGCAGCCCTTTATCTGCTGCTCTTACAAAGTGCTGGTTCAGTTCCCCTCCTCCCACCCCGACCCATCCCACGGTGGGTCTGACCCCTGAGTCCGTACCATAAGGCCCCTCCGATAAAGCCCCCACAGCTCAAGAGCTCCCTCCCTTCGGGAGGCTCCACAGAACTCTCTGCCTTTCTCAGTTGAGGTTTTAACCCCAAAATGCCCCGCGGCTGCAATTTCACCAACGCAGCCCCCACATCCAGTTGCGCTGGGTAGCCCAGTAGCCCCGGGTGGCTCACGGCAAGGCTACAGACCCTGCACCACGCACGGGGCGGCTAAAGCCTCCCTGAACCTGAGTTAGAGGGGAAGGTGACCCCCTGGAACCACAGGCCTGACCCAGCCTTGCTCTTTGGAGAGGTCATCAACACTTCTGCAGCTCCCAGCCAGAGAGCCAGAAGCCCTGCTGGTCCATCACCCCAACGCTCTGGTGAAAGCCCTTCCTCTGGAGAGCAGAAGGAGCCCCTTTCGCCGCCAGGGAGAGCTGGAGCCTTCCCAGCCCTCTTAGAGCAGCAGCTCCTCCCGGGTTTTCCAAGCCTGGCAGAGCAGCAGCTCCAGAGACCAGCAGAGACACGTGGGACAGGCACCATCTTTTGGCCAGTGCTGACCATGACAAGTGGCAAAACGAGCACGACCGAGCCCTTTGCATCTGCAACGGGTTCCACAGGCACCAGGCTGGACCAGCAGCAGGGCAGGGAGCTGGCAGTGGTTTCCCACCCCTAAGGAAGCTCTGAGCCAGTCCAGTGTGAGTCACCAACAAGTCCCATATGAGGACAGGTTTGCCCAGGAGTCCCACAGATCTCGGTAGATTTAAAAAAAAAAATAAATAAAAATCAAGCTGGTGGCTCTGAAGGGTAGAAACAAGTGTAGAGTTTTCAGAAGATGACTAAACTGAGGAGGCTGGACAGCGTTCACCTGAGCTCTGCCCAGACCATCCACACTGGCTTGGTCAGGTTGCAGCTTCCCTCTCCTTGTTCAGACAAAACAACCAAGCCCCGGGAGATGCTGTGAGGCTGACTGGCGCCACACGCTCCCCTCCACAGCCTAGTTGATGTTCTCAGCCCCAGGTGGTTCCCTCAGAAGTGAAGGACTTGGCTCAGGAGCACCCGGGCAACACCAAACCCCAGCACAAGACGCTGCTGTGACCCAAGGGTGTCTCTCAAGGAGACGGCCTGTGAGCTCCATGGCGCAGGACGGCTCTGGGCCACCCGGGGAGGACATCACGCTCCCAGTGCTGCTGATGAGCCAGGCTTTGGATTTTCACCTGATCCTCAGCCCCGTTTGCGCAGCGTCAAGGTTGTGCAGATAGAAACTGCCGCCGTGTGGTTTCCATCTGGGCCGGCACAGCAGGAGCTGAGCCAGCAAGAACACGGGCGCAGGGACACTCACGTGAGGCAGAGCTCAACCCCCAGCCAGGTGTTCGTTGTCACCCCGACACCAGCTGCCTGAGCTGGGGGAACTCACCTCTCGGGTCATTGAGCCCTTTGGTAGCATGTGTTTGATGCCCGAGAAATTCAGAAAAAGGAGACGTTTCATTGCGAGATCATGAACCCATAAGAGAAATCCACTCAACGGGGAAGGAACCTCAGCGCTGGCTCGACACCCGGTGTGTGCCAGTCCGTGCTGTTCCCAGAGTTAGAAGTCACTGCAGAGGAAGAGAAGTTCCTTCGGTATTTGGCAACAGAGAGGTCCCTTCAGCCACCACCACACGGTGACGCCACTGCAGAAGCATCTAGGACGAGTCCTTCGCCTCACTTGGACTTGGACGACCTGACAGTCTGAAGAGGGTCTCCCTCATGGTGCGGAAGCATCTGTCAGTGAGGTCAGAGACATCATCTGATGTCAGGTCTTTGGTCTCTATCGGAGGCAGAACCTCAACCTTGATTTTGCCTGGGAACAAAAGAAGAGCTCGTGAGAAACCTACACGCCAGAGGAGCACGGCGCTCTGCCCTCCCAGGGCCCACGTTCCCCCCACCCTGGGCAGCCCCAGCACAGACCTCATCCCCTCCCAGGGCTCCCCACATCCGTCCCCGAGAGGCTGTACTGGTCTAGGGGTAAGAGACGGTTCGATCAGGGGATTAGACCCCGTCCTCAAACTGCGGCACCGAGAGAGTATTCCCCCAAAGCGACACCCCAGCCAGAGCGTGGCCCTTCGCAAGGCTCTGCCCCCACTGCTGGCCAAGAGTAGGGGGAGCCCAGGGTCATGGACCTGCTTAGCTCTGGGGCCATGGACCTGCTCAACCTGCACCAGATGCTCCATCTGCTTGTGTCCAACCCTCCTACTTTCAGCGGGCCCCAGGTATGCAGGCAGGGAGCACGGCGAGCACAGCTTCCTCCCAAAACCGAAGGTTACTGCTCCGGGTTGACCAAAAGCCAACTTTCTGCCCAGCACTCGGACTGGGAGACTTCAGAGCTTTGATAGGACCAGTTTCCCTGCTTTGCTTGCGGAGGGGTCCCTGCTTTGGGAGGTCAGGAGGCAGAGCACTCCTGCTTCTTCCCCCAAACCCTCACCCAATGGCTTGGGCTGCACCAGTTCTGAGAGGGAGAGGCGGTGTCCTAGTTTGAATGAAAACATCCCTCACCGTATTTAATTATAGCCTTTCCTGAGTGAACCCAGCCCAGGCTCTGGTGCCAAGTGCTTTGAACTGACTCCACACACCTCCCAGAGGAACTCCTCCTGCTCACCCCAGCTCCGCTTCCCTCTCACACCCTTGTGAGCCCGATCTCCACATCACCCCATCTCCAAGTAACCACAAAGACCCTCAGGTTCTTTGGTACCTGATGTAAAGAGATTCTTCTTTGGGTTATAGAAGGTGGTGAAGGAGGAATACACCACTGGGATCACTGGGACCTTGGGAAGAAAAGGAAAAAGTGGAGTTACTTTCAGCAACTCAGGGCAGGCCAGAGATCAGCAGCAAACCCCACGCAGCAAAGCTGACCTGGCCTGGCTCTAGAATGCGCAGGGCTCAAGCAGCCCCACAAGCAAGACCCACCTCCAAAGGCTGGGACAGTCAGGAGATAAATGGGATCCAAACTACTCCCAGCAACTCAAGGCATGGGGACATTTAAGACACCAGGACCAGGTTACACTTCAGCCTCAGGTCAGCACCAGCTCTCAGGGCTTCTTGTCCCAAGCCAGGCTTCCAAACTCAGGCGTTTCCTGACCTGCAGACACTGGAGGATGCCTTTTTGACAGGACTTGTGCTGTACAGGCACACGTTTGGGGCAGGCCAGCTGGAAAGGTGTCACCAGTTGCAATCATTTGCTCCCAGGGAAGCTTCCGAGAGGCAGAGACGGAGCCAGGAGGGCAGCACAGAGTCTTTACTCCAGTGCTGATAGTCGGTGACTCAGGGGGAGTGTCGGCAGAGGTCGGAGCCATTCCCACTGCCCTCCTTGCCTTCCAGCAGCCACCGGTGCCTGCCTCGGTTGCGTCACCCCGGCAGGAACGGGGATGGTACAACGCAGGCTACACCCTGAGCTTGACCAATCAAACCCGGCAAGAGATCTGGCACCTACTCCCTTCTCCAAGATCCCTGTTAGGACACCTCGTTTTGCAAAAGCAGCGTCCCCTCAGGCCTCGAGTCACCCCAGCCCTGAGAAGCGAGGCAGAGCCACACAGGAGGGCAAGACACCCCTCTCCTCCCAGCACCTGGGAGCCAAGCTCGGGTTCCAGCGGCCGCCCGGGCACAGGCAGCACAGCCAGGTTTGCCTTGTCCCTGGCACAGCGCCCAGGGCTCTCTGCCTGGCCAAACCGCACCGGCTCCTTCGGGAGCCCCGACAGCTCTGGCTGCGCCAGGCCGAGTTGCCGTTCGTCTGCTCCCCAACTAACTGCTCGGGGATCTCGGAATTTTGGCGAGAGAAGGCTTTTCAGACGTGACAAGAGGTGCTGTTGGGGAGGGAGCAGCCGTTCCCACCCAGAGCAAGCCCAGACTCTGCTCTAGAGCCCCAGCACCACAGCAGGGCTGAGACACCCACCCACGGCTTCGGGATTCCCCAGGCAAGCTCACAAGGCCCAGCACCCGCTGGGCTCCCTGCCAGCGGCAAGCTCTGTGCCGCAGCCAGGAGCGGGGCACGGACGCCGCCCAGCAGCTGCCAGCACAGCCCTGAGCTGCGGCGTCGAGCGTCCCTGTCCCTCGTGCGCTGCCCTCCACGGTGGTTTAGCCGAGGAGCTCAGCTCCGACCTGGGGACACAGCTCCCTGGAGAGCGAACCAACCCCACCACGGCCTGCCCAGTCTGCAGGGTCACCGACAAAGCACCCGGGGTCCCCGCGCAGGAGCGAAGCGCCGTTACCTGTGCCTGCACAGCGAGGTGAAACGCTCCCTTCTTGAACGGCAGCAAATCCCCCGTGCAGTTCCTGGTGCCCTCTGGGTACACCCACACCTTCACCTGCACACGGGGAGATAAGGCTCTGCTCCAGCAACCCCCTCACGGCACTCCCACCCTGCTGGCCCAGCCGAGAGCTGCAGGTGGCCGTGACTCCAGGCGAGACAGCTCCAGGAGCTCCATATCCCCCCCCCGACACGTGCCACCCCACCCCAGGCACAGGCACACTCACGTTGTCCGTTGCCATAGTCTTGGCCACCTCCGCCATCACCATCTTGGCGCTGGAGGTGCTCTTCCTGTTGATGAAGATGACCCCGCCGAGGTAGATGACGAGCCCAACGCTGCCGGCGAACATCAGCTCCTTCTTGCCCACCTGGGCACAGTTGTCGGGCAGGATTTCCATCAGCCCTAAGGGGATGGCAGGGGGTGAGAGCTCTTTCTCTGAGGCTGATCTTTCTCTGATGGGGAGTATGAAAACTGCTCCCTCCCTCCCACCAGCTCCTCACCCATCATGTCGAGGATGCTCTGGTGGTTGGACACAATGATAGCAGGGCCCTCCACCTCAAAGTTCTCCAGTCCCTTCACCTCAAACCTCAGACCAAAGAAATACTTGAAGGTCCTGACCACAGCTTTGATGATTCTGCAGAGAAGAGAAGAGAAGAGCAGTCAGACAGCAGCAGGGTGAGGACATGGTGGGGTCTGCTGTCCCCAGGGCAGGTGGAAAGAGACAGGAGCAACTTTGCCTGGACACAGAACCTCCACCTCCTTCGCCGTGTGATCCACCCACGTGTCTGTCCTGCAAGGTCTCATGTGCTCAAAGTGTCTCAGTTGGACGCTAAGCCCTGTTCACTCCCAGTGTGGGAATTTTGCTGGAAGCTTGGGGCAAGCTGATGGTAACTTTGAAGCCAGTACAGCCAGACTTGATGGTCCACGCTTCCTTCAAACCAATAGTATCAGCCCACAGGGAGCTCTTTGGAAGAGGCAAGTCCAGCCCAGCGCAGCTGCAGGAGCCCTGCAAAGAGGCCAAACTGGAATCCCTCTAAGTCCAGGAGGGAGAGACACTGGTTTCTGCTGTTCATGTCCCCCATGCCATGTATCCTGCTCCCATGGTATCCATGTTTTCCTCCTGCCACCAGCAGAATCCCACAGGCTGCTCAAACAGCTCTTCCAGGAGCTGCCGCTCCCCGGCATGTGCACACCCATCACCCAAGGAAGGATCTGCCACTTCTGCCCCTTGCAGTGCCGGAAGATGCTGCTTAACGATACAAACACGGGGCGTCATCACCCAACAAGTGTCCCAGGAAGGAGGAGACTGAAGAAACGCTTCCCTGACCAACACAAGGACAGAAGTAGTCCATGGGATGCTCCCCAGGCAGCTCAGCAGCGCCCCAGTGCCCCCAGCAAACCCATCTTCAGGCAAATAGCACCTGCCTGTCAGTTCTCTTCCTCAGTGGATCTGCAGGTCTCTCCACAACCCTCCCATCTTCTTCCTCTGTGCCCCAGGGCTGGCAGGAGACACCGGCAGCTCGGCTCAGCCCTGCCGAGGCACCGAGCAGGATGTCCCGTGTCCTTGCCTAGCACACCCAGCCCAGGCTGGAGACCCTGCCGGCCCATGGGAGCAGGGCCCATCTACACCACCCCCAGACAGGTGGCAGCTGGGGACCTTCCAACTTGGCCAAAGGACGCTGCTAGGAGCTGGCAGCATGCGGGGGCTATTTTGGGCAGCTACTTGCCAGGACAGGAGGCAGAGGAGCTTGCACGTGAGCAAAGCTCCCAGAAGCAGGCACTAGCTCTGCGCTGCTCTCCCCTAGAGTGGGTTCAGGAGCTGCCATGCCCTCCAGCAAGCCTCAGGGCCCACCTTGTCCCTGGCAGACAGAGGATGGAGATTTCTTCCCTGCAGGAAGAGGCCAAGAACCAGCGTCAGCTTCTCCCTCACCATCACCCAGCTGGAGAGCGGCACAGCACCATCAGCCTGGGAAGCATCCCTGTCACCCAGGAAAGTACCTGGACAGTATCTCATCCTCGCTTGGCAGCAGCTCCCAGCATCTGCTCTCCAAAAGTACCTCCACCTCTGATATCAGCTCTTCAACCAGACGTCTCTGTCCACACGACTTTCCCCACCTTGCTCCTGCCCACAGCGGGGTTCATATCCCCACTGGGTGCCCCACCATGCCCGCCACCCAGGCGCTGCCTTTGACCCCAGAGTTCAGGCCAGGCCAACACCTGCAGGGGACAGGGCCGAGTGACACCACCGCTATCGGTCCCCGTCACCCAAACGCGCTGCAAAGGTTAGAGCCGCACCCAGGGCGAGGACACGGGGAGGCGCTGGGGCTGCCGAGCTCCCGAGCGCCACCGGCCTGCGCCGAGGTTCCGAGAGGGCGGCCCAGGTGAGGTGTGGCAGGGTGTCACAACCCGGTGAGGTCACCGTGGATGTCAGGTCACCAGACTGAACTAAATCCCACTTCTCCTCCCTTCCGACTGCCAACCAAAATCGAGGTCACCGCCCTGGAAGTCACACTGCTCAGTAGTTGCCGGGAGAGGCTGGTTACACATTACTCAAGAGCAACCCTCCAACTTCCTCCTGCCAGTAAGAAGGCAGCGTTTCCTTGCACAAGATGTGGTCTGAGCCACTGAAAGAGGCGAAGGGGCAGAGCTCTGAGCAAGGGAAGAACAACTGGGTGGCTGGCAGCCCTGCTGAGCTGGCCACGTCACGCAGAGGGTTTAGCAAAGAGGTTCTGCTCCCCTCCGGCTCTGCAAGCAGCTTCTCCGCCGGGATGAATGATCCTGACTTGGAGCATAGCCGCAGAGGGCTGTAAATCTGATGCGCTTGTTGCCAGATGCAAAGAGGGAATAGAAAAATGAGAGGGAACGTGTCTTTCCAGTGCATCCATAGCAGCCTGAGTCTGAAAGCCAGCAGCCCCCAGCTTCACACGCTCTGCTCTGCGGCCGGTGACAGAAGCCTTTTCAGAATCCTCTGATTTTGAAGGCTTAACGAAGCGCGCTCACCAAACTGGAAGCTCTTGCAAGAGGTTTCACCGCTAGATAAACGGTTCTATCTCTATCAGACACGGAGGGCAACCTCTTCCAAGTCACACCAGCTTAGCGCTGGAGCCAGGAGCACGGCAAGGACAGGGCGTTCTGTGCCAGGCAGTGATGCTGCTATCGCTGCCTCGCCACCAGCACGTGCTCCGCTCCAATCCCCTTCCCCAAGCTGGAATAAGCCAACCAGGATGCTGTAGAAATAAGAAGCTCGCTGCATCACCTCGGCCACAGACCTCCCAAGGGCTGGGATACATGACCAGGATCATCAGCCAGTGCCAGGACATGGAAACAACAGGCTTAGGTTACAGGAAAAGGGCGGTTCTGGCCAAAATTCAGCTCTGAGTTTCAACACAAGGAGTTGTTGAGTTCAAGGAGTTCTTGTTTGCAAAGAATTCCTTTAAGTTTACAGGAGACTTACAAAGATGTAAGGGTGGGGAAAAAAAAAACAAAACAAAAAAAAAGAAAGAAAAAAAAAGAGACTGCCTCTAACATCATAAATTCTCCCAGCTGCAAAGCTGGATGTGCATTGGAGAGCTGCTCCCGAGCGAGTCAAGGCACCCAAAGCTGGAGATCCCAGCGCAGAATGCTGTGTCCAGTGCCAGGGCCACAGCACCAGAGCAGATCCCGGCCCATCAACTGGCGCAGGCAGGGCAGTGCCCACAGAGTACCCTGTGCCTGCTTCCTTCCCCCCCGAGCCCTGCCTGCCAGAGCCACATCACCAAGCAAAGTCCATCACCAGCTGAGATGCTGCCCAACCTTTGATCCAAAAGGCAATGGGGCTCCCCTGTCCCCCGCACCCATAAAACTGGGGCTGGACACGGGCGGTTAGAGCAGGTAAAAAGCGGCCTATGGGAGAGCAGAGCAACAAACCCAAGTTTTTCTGTGCTGCCAGCACAAGTGCCAGCTCTGCCCTTAAAATGTGCCTTCGCACGTAGCTGAGCTGCTCTTCTCCAGCAGCTCCTCAGCCACCGCCCCAGGCGTCCTGTCAGAGGACAGACGCAGCAAGGTCTGACAGCAAGGAGTGTGCCCCAGGCAGCTGCATGGCCACTGGGCTCCTTCCACCAGGACGAGGGCAGCATGTTAAACACCATCTGCCAGCGGGGCAGGGCTGGAACAGGAGAAAAAAAAACCCAAACACTGCTGTTGTGTGGCTTTCCCCAAAATCCACGTGGCCTCTGGAACACAGCCACTTGTCACCCCTCTCACACCTTCCTGGCCCCTCTGATGGGTGCTCAGCCCCACATGGGGCTCTGTGAAGGTGAGGGCACAGCCATAAAATCATAGGATTGTTTTGGTTGGAAAAGACCTTTCAGACCATCGAGTCCAGCTGTTCCTCCAACACTGCAAGGTCCTCACTAACCTGTGTCCCTCAGCACCACATCTCCACAGCTCTGAAACCCCTCCAGGGATGGGGACTTCACCACTGCCCTGGGCAGCCTGGGCCAGGCCTGGACAACCCTGGAGGGGAAGAAACTGTTCCTTAGGCCCAACCTAAACCTCCCCAGGTGCAACTTGAAGCCATTTCCTCTTATCCTAACCCTTGTTCCTTGGGAGACCGACTCCAAACTCCTGTCAAGGAGTTGTGGAGAGAAAGAAGGTCCCCCTCGAGCCTCCTTTTCTCCAAGCTGAACAAACCCAGCTCCCTCAGCTGCTCCTCACCAGACTCCTGCTCTAGACCCTTCCCCAGCTCTGTTGCCCTTCTCTGGCCACTCTCCAGCCCCTCAACGCTCTTCTTGGAGTGAGGGGCCCAAAACTGACCCCAGCATTTGAGAAGCAGCCTCTCCAGTACCCAGGCCAGAGGGACAATCCCCACCCTGGTCCTGCTGCCCACGCCAGCGCTGACACAAGCCAAGGGCCATAGCAGCCCCTCACCACAGCCCTCAGCACCCTCCACAAGCCAAGCGACCACCCTGCTGCCCCCGGGTTTGACATCACAAACCTGCTCCAGGAGGCCACCATCACCCCGGGCCCGCTCCTCCAACACCCCCACGGAGAAGCCGGGTTTGAAACCGATCCTCCCCAGCGTGAGTTACCCCCTCCCTCATCCCAGCCCTGCCAGGACACCCGTGCCCGCTTCTCCCCACCGCCCTCACCTCATGTTCTTGACGGTGCGGCCGCCGTTGACCAGGAGGCAGACGGGGACGGTCAGCGCCGAGCTCACCAGGCACAGCAGGCAGTAGAAGCCGATGCGCAGCGTGAAGTTGACGGCCGGGCTCAGCTCCATCAGGACGTGGAGCAGCAGCAGCACCGCCGCTCCCCANTCAGGCGGGGCCGAGCCCGCCGGGGACGGGACGCTCCCCTCAGGGTGTGGAAGGAGGGGAGCCGGAGGGGCTCATGGCGTTGCGAGGGGGTTTTGGGTCCCCTCGTGGAGCGCTGCGGGGTTCCCCTCATGGTGCTGTGAGGGTCTGGGTGCCCTCGTGGCGTCGTGAGGGGAGCTTTTGGTTTCCCTCATGGAGCCCTGTGGGGTGTCCCCTCAGGATGCTCTGTGAGGGATTTCACTCCCTTCGTGATGCTGTGTGGGGTCTTTGGGCCCCTCGTGGTGCTCTGTAGGTGTTTCGGGTCCCCTCATGGTGCTGTGTGGGCCTGAACGCCCTCATGGCACTGTGAAGAGGGCTTTAGGACCCCTCATGGAGCCCCGTGGGGTCTTTGCGTCCCTCATGATGTCATGTGGGGGATTTTATTCCCTTCATGGTGCTCTGTGGGGTCTTTGGGTCCCCTCATGACGTGGTGCAGGAGTTTTGGGTCCCTCATGGCGCTGTGTAGGTGTTTCAGGTCCCCTCGTCGTGCTGTGTGGGTCTGGGTCCCCTCATGGTGCTGTGTGGTGATATTTTGTGACAGTTCCTTGCTCGCCACATTTCCCTGCTCCTCATCTCACCCATGTTCTGCACTGGTGCTTGGTGCTGCTTTTCCACTGGCACAGACGTGCTGAGTGGGATGGAGCTTTCCACACTGGTGTTAGGTCAGGATCAGGCCCAACAGCTTTGTGGGCGTGAAGCTGGCAAGGGAGATGAAAGTATGTCTGCTGGAACTGACCCAAACTGATTCACTGGCTTCAGCAGGTTTTGCAACACTTTACAGAAGAACCCCAGTCCTGTGGGTGGCAGTGAATTCACTGGGGCAAGATGTAACCCTGGAGCTGTGATCCCGAGCATCCTGAGGCCAGGCTGTGAGAGTTGCGCTTGTTCAGCCTGGAAAACGGAAGGCTCTGGGGAGACCTTGTGGTCTTTCAGTGCTTCCAGGGGCCTGTCAGAAAGATGGAGACAGATGTTTGAGCTGGGCCTGTTTTGACAGGACAAGGGGGGGAAGGGTTTAAACTAAAAGAGGGAGATTTAGACTGGAGAGAAGGGAAAAATTTTTTAGACTGAGAGCGGTGAAACCCTGGCCCAGATAGCCCAGAGAGGTGGTCAATGCCCCATCCCTGGAACCATTCCAAGCGAGGTTGGCCAGGGCTCTGAGCAACCTGCTCTAGTTGCAGATGCCCCTGCTCCCTGCAGGGGGGCTGGACCAACCAACCTTTCAAGGTCCCTTCCAACCCAACCCATTTCTATGATTCTATGATCCACTTCTCATCCACAGCTTTGCAGCCCCTGAAAAACTCAAGGCAAAGCGATTATCCCTTTCCAAATAACCCCTGCTCCCTCACCTCTCCCTAGACCCAACAGCAGAAGTAGCAGCTATTCCCACCAAAAGGTGGGGGGACCACCACGTTTTCACTGCCCCTCAGCAGCTCTACTGCTTGCAGCAGGGGACTAGCTCCTTCTCTCTGCCGGAGAGCCCCAGGCCGCCGCTCCCTAAAGCTGCCAGGCAATGACATCTCAGAGCTGGTCTCATGATTCCTGCTAATGCCACAAAGAACCCTTATTGTATTAGCATCTCGACGCCGCATTAGATTAATCCCTCGGGCCCGCGTCGTACAGGCTGTTCGGAGAGCCTGGCTCCAGCGCCGCGCCAGCCAGCATATGCCTGGGAAGTCACCGAGACCTTTTCAGCTGAAGAGACGCTGACCCGGAGCGATTCCGCATTATCCTCGTGACTTTTGCTTTTGTTGACGCGGGAAGAAAGTCACCGGTGATCTGTCGCCGGGAGCCGATCCGCTGGAACCGAAACGCCAAATCCAGCGCGGCCGCGACGCCGAACGGCAGGCACGGCATGGCGGGGGGTGGCGGCGGCGCGGTCGCTTTGCGCCGGGGCTCCTAAAGGGTCTTGGCTGTAATCCCCTTCTCCCCACGCACTCCCGACAGATTATCTGGAGTAATGCAAATGAAACATTTCGTATTAGTCTTGCGGCTCAAGGAAGGGGAGCGATTTCTGCTGCCGGATGAGAAGCCAGACGTGGGCCTGCCCGCTGGCCAGCGGAGCTGTCACGCTGAGTTATTTCATAAGGCGAGCAGTTCTGCTGCCAGATGACGACTGCCTGTGCATGACCATGATCATAACAAACCGCCCGATGGAAGAGGGCCCACCTGCCTCGGCGTGCGGCGTTGACGCAACCGGGACCGCATCATCACCCCTGAAGCGCGGCCCGTTTGAGGCCGAGGCAAAGGCAACCCCCTCCCGGCCCTCCCAAGTTCCAGCGGCCAAAATGAAGCAATTCCAAATTTTTATTTATTTTTTTTTCTTTTAAAAAACTCAGCTTACTAAATTGCGCTGCGTGTTTTGCGTATTTGAGCTACTGATTGAATTATTTAGATGCGTTGCAAGTGTACCCTGCAGGGAGCCTCGCTGAGCAGGGTCCAGACACACCGACAGGAGGAAGCGCCCAAGCAGCGCTGAGCAGGCAGTAAATTCTCCATGGGAGGTGCTGCCTCTTGAGGGTGCAGGTGGCACCCAGTGCCTTCCAGCACCCTCGGTGAGGACCTTGAAAATCAAGCTGGAAAGGGTAAAAGAGCGCTAGGAGCAGTGGGGGCCAAGCAGCACGGCAGGGGGAGCGGTTTCTGTGGCCGGGTGCGTGAAAAGTCAGAAAGCCGAGAGCGTTACCCTTGACCTTAGTTTTCTGATGTCTTAGAATAATGTGGCCGTGTCTTTTATCTTTTATTTATCTTAATTTATTGCTTCCCTTGTTAACAACATGTGACCTCACTTTTGATGACGAGCTTCTGGCTGGGAAAGAAATGGAGCCAAGGAGAACATCTCCCACGCATGCGGGGAGAAGGTGAACGGAGAAGGGAAGAGAGGGAGAGCGCTCAGCAGGGTAGGAGGGAAGGAAGGAGAGACGTGTCCATCGCTGATGGTCCACGCGTCTGATCTAACTTCTTCCAGACCTCTTTCAGTCTATCCATCCATTCATCCATCCATCCACTGATCCCCTATTCCCTTTTTACCTGTCTCAACAAGCAGCTTGGCTTTGGGGGAGCTTGGAGCCTGCTGTCACCAAGTCTCACCTCTGTGTAGCTCAGGGTACAGAAACCAGCCCAGCATCATCCTCCAGACATTGACCCCCGGCTGCTGGGTTGGCTCCTGCTGCCCCGTGGCCACCCTCCCTTTGGCTGCTGTGGTTGGAAGGAACAACACGTCAGCGCTCTCATGACAGCAGAGCAAACACTTGGGGAGGAACCGGGCTGTTGACTCAGAGCGGTTCGACTGTGAGTGTTGCAGTCACCCACAGGACTGCGTAGCAACAGGGTTGCACAAACCCAGAAGCACGAGATTGTCAAACTGGCCCGGTGCTGGGGTGCTGTCTGCGCAGCCTCCACCGGTCAATGGAAAGGGAAAGAGCTTGAGGGAGTTTGACCCTGGGAAGATGCATTTAAGAGAGAAAGATAGGACAGAACTCTATTAGAGCATCAGAGCCTTCCTGCCTGTAACCTTTACTCACCTTCACCTAACTCTGCTGAGAAAGTGACGGCGTTATCTGCTCTGTGTTCACTCCAGCTGTGGTTTTATGGTCCCGTTCCTCAGGGACTGGGGTGCTTTGCAGGCCCCACACGACCCTTGCCAGCTCCGTGCTCTGCGGGCGCCTCAGGACACCCAGCCCTGCTGCTCCCAACACACCTAAACCCCTCCCTTTTTAAAGACCTCCTTGCTCTGAGCTTGTCTTAGCTCTACCTTGAAAAACTCAATTATTTAAATCCACGTAAGACACAAGGCTGAGTTGGCACGATGCTTATCTGCCCAAGGAGCAACACCGCGCAAGCAGCCTCGCCAAGTGCCAGGGCACCGCTCCTCTGCCTCTCAGTGAGGCTGGAGATCGGTGTTTGCAGAGCTGTTGCACCATCAGTCCAGGATTACCGCTAAGGCTTACACCCCACCAGCACTCCCAGCATTGTTTTTTATTATTTTTTTTCTCCTGACAGACTCTGCCAAAACCAGGAGGCAGGGAAAACAAGAGGCTGCGAGATCTTACTGTTGCATTTGCACTTGTACACCCAGGCTGGAAATCCCCCTGCGGCTGATGTTCTGTCACCACCCGCCCCAGGTGATGCTCAGAGTAAAAGGAGTGTACCAGGCACAGGACCCAGTGCCTGGTCTGCCTGTAGCACTCCAGCTCCACCGGCCCCGAGGCTGTACGATTGAAATGACTGGCTTTTTTTCTCTAGTTACAATAGGATTAGGCTTTTTTTCCCAAATGTCATGTGTAAATAAAGGAAATCACATTATTTCTAATGGATTTTGCGCTGGTGGAAGGGGCTGGCTGGTTGACCTGGAGTCTGATGGACTGAACAGGGAAGGCAAAGCCGTCTGCCAAGGGCTTCTCTCGATGGGCAACTGAGGACTGGAGGGGTTTGCTCACCCTCCCGCACCAGAGACTCCCACCTCAGGGAGCCACCAGCCAGCAGGGTGTAACTCTGGGTTAGATTCGGGTGATGGTGCTGAGCTCTGAGTGCGTGTGTTTTTCCAAGGCTCTGTCAGGTGCTTATGGCCACTGTGTGCTTGGGAGTGCCCACTCCGCGCACTGGTGCTGGAGACTGCTCCTGAGACAGCAGTCTCCTGGTGCCCTCCTCTCCTGCTCCCTTTGGTCCCTTCACTGGGGATGTGTAGCTGTAATTGCAGGAAAGAACATCCCTTTTCCCCAGGGAGCTGCAGTAATTACCACTGCGCAGGGAGAGCTGGAGCAGCGGGAGGCTGGGTGTTGAGATGAGATCATAGAATCATGGAATTGTTTTGGCTGGAAAGGACCTTTCAGATCATTAAGTCCAACTGTTCCTCCAGCCCTGCCAGATCACCACTAACCCCTGTCCCTCAGCACCACATCTCCAAGGCTTTGAAACCGCTTCAGGGATGGGGATTCTGCCACTGCCCTGGGCAGCCTGGGCCAAAGCTTCACAACTCTTTTGGGGAAAAAATTGTTCCTCATGTCCAACCTAAACTGCCTCCTTGCAGGGGGTTACTTTGACCCGAGGTGTTGTGTCCCAGAGAGGAAAGGAAACTCGATCTCTGTTGGGATCTCCATTCTCACCTCCAAAAGAGCATTTCCCTTACTCTGAAGCATCACTTGGTACCCTGCTCAGTGTGGGCCCTGTTAGCAGGAGCTGTGCTCTCTCCCCACGCTCCCTCCAGTACACAGACAGTGAGCAGCGTGCCGAGTGTGGCATTCCCAGTCTGCCAGACCTGCTGGTGCGGTGCCGCAGGGTGTGTCGGCGCCGTGGGACGCAGCAGCACTGCAGGGCTTCTGGGCTAAGTCTGCCAGTGCAATTAAATATCAGCTCAGCTTTTGCGTCACGGGCCGTTCCCCACGCTGAGCTCAGCCCACGAGGGAGCAGCTCCACAGCATCTCCACAGCCCGAGCTTGCTCTGTGGCCACTGGTTGCTCTGCCTGCAGCGGGGTGGTCGGTACCACCGCCTCTCTTTGCGGTCACCTTTGAAGGCAATCCCACCCTCCTGCTCCTGAGCACGTCTCCAGCTCCCTTCTCCAGCTCTCCAAGGGAAAACGGGCTCCAGCAACTGCACAGACCTTTGCTGGGGCTGAGCACGGGAGCCGCACGGAGAGGAAAATTGGGTGTTGCCATCACCCAGCAATGGAAATGTACTGACACAGTTGGGGCAGGGCAGGAGGGAGCGGTGCAGCCTGGGGTGCTTTCAGCACAAAGACCGTTTCTCTTGCAAACAGCTCCAGCGTTGCCACAGGAATGAATTTCTGGTCTTGCCCACAGGAGCAGCACCGTGGGCTGAGCCACCGGGCAGGGGCTGAGCTCAAATACGAGGCTGGATCGTTGAGCAAGGTGCTGGGACCCGTTGCGCCACTGCCAGATGGCAACCGGATTTAGCAGAAGCACGACGTGAAGCCAGTACCCATCACTTTGGGCAAATGAAATTGGTGCTTAACCCTTCCTGGGGTACCTGTGTGGGAACAGAGGGTCTGGGTGATTTTGGGGTGCTGGGGAAGATGCTGGAATCAGATGCCACGAACTCCCCAGCTGGTCCCCTCTCATCACACAGCCTGGCCGGAGCTGCCAGTGTGTTGCAACCGGCTCAGGATCTCCTCCAAGTGCCAGAGTCCAGGGCAAGGTGAATTCTTTTCCTGGCAGGCTTCCCTGGCTGCTGGAAAGAACCCACACACACCTCAGCGGGCTAAAATCCACATGGGGAATAATAATATGTCTCCATGAAGCAAACAGTTTCTCTCTCTCTCCTTCCCTTGTTATTGATTAATGCCTCTTAATGACTCCAGCTTAAAAAAAAAAATAAAATCTTGTAGTTGCCTCCTGTCACGGGAAGATCAATGGAGCGGCGTTAGCGAGAGCTACAGAGGCAAACTGTCCCGGGCGACTTCTCCGCAAAAGCCATCTCTGGGAGCAGCGCCGCCGCCTGCTCAATCAATAGTTCATCATGACCTCTTCCTCTTGCTTGCTTTTTTTTCCCCTTGAGCTGGCTGGGTAGCAAAGCCTGCTCCGAGCTTTCACAAGGACTAGATTATAACCATCCCGATTGATCTGATATGTAAAGAATAAAGGGGCCTCTTAAGCCAGCTGTCTGCAGTGGAAAAACTCAAGTGGCTGCGCAGACAGGGTCAGACCCTCATTAATTCCTGGATGCTCGAGAACCTGCTCACGCGACGCGTGAAACCTGCACCGCAGCACCGGCAGGAGTCAATTAGTCATGACAAATCCAATCTGACTTGTCCCTGGAGCTTTCCCTGCGCTGCCGAGGTCTTTTCACGAGTCCGTCACCATCAGAGCTGCCACGTGCTCTCCCTCTTTTTGTGACACCTCCTTGTTTCTCCTGTTTCCCCTTCTCCAGAAATTGTGGTGCTCGGTGTGTGAGGAGGAGAGGGAAGAAGCCCTTTGCTATTTCCTGCCTGCCCACCACCAACCCACACTGGGAGATGCTGTAAGATGGTAGGACAAGAAGAAACAGCCTCAAGTTGCACCAGAGGAGATGTAAATTGGACTTGAGGAACAATTTCTTCCCTGAAAGGGTTGTCAAGGGCTGGCCCGGGGTTGGCCCAATCTGCCCAGGGCAGTGGTGGAGTCCCCATCCCTGGAGGGGTTTCCAAGCCGTGGAGATGTGGTGCTGAGGGACAGGGGTTAGTGGTGCCCTGGCAGTGGTGGGGCAACAGTTGGACTTGATGATCTGAAAGGTCCCTTCCAACCCAAGTGATTCTATGATTCCATGCTGTGGCGAGCAGGCACGTGGCCCAGGTGAAGCGTGGCCATGAGTGGGGGTCCTGGGCAAAGGAGGTGAGGGGGGAGGTCTCCTTTGCTCAGGCAGCCACTGCCGCCTTGAAAACTCTTGCTCTTTTGCACATCAAGCCTCCAAACTGGAGCCACCTGAGGTGAATAAACAGGGAGCACCTAGAAGATGAAAACTGGCTTAAAACCCTGAGAGTTGGGGATGTTTTCTCCCAGCATCCTGAGATGCTGTGATGTGTCACAGCTCAGACACAGGCTGCAGCTCTGGGTAAAATGAATCTCCTTCTGCGTGTTGGTGCAGCTGCTTTGTACCGATGCCGTGGGTGAGCTGATGTGGTTCAGGTTCAGACCGGGAGAGCCCGAGCCCTCGGTAACACATCAACACACTGGGCACAGGAGGCTGCAGGCGGGTCTGCGAGTGTCCAAATGGCACTTGTGGGGCGAGGGACCTCCAGCCCGTGCCTGGCTGCTTGTCCTGCCGGCACCTCTGTCCCCTTTGTGGCCATCGGAGCCCCGTGCCTGCTTCCAAGGAACAGCTCTCTGGCTTGAGCCTGACTTGGTTGCCAAATGCCCATGGAGAAAGCCACGTCCTGGCTCTCACAGCAACGCTCTGGTTTGGGGATGGTGAGCCATGTGGAGGGGCTGGGAGTTGGCAGGGGCTGTGTGTGGGCACTAGCGAGGGAGGAATCCCCTGGGTTGTGTCTCCCAGTGCAAGCTGTGATGACGAGTAACTCCATAACCAGCTAAGCCTGTGCAGGGATCTGCTTGCTCAGCCTCCTCGTCCATGCTTCTTTGCAAGCTCCTTTTCCTCCTCGACTGGGAAGAGCCTACGGTTGGCACATGACACAAATCCTAATGAGAGCAGCTTCCCCTTCCAGAGCCGCTGGGCAGGCAGAGCCGCAGGGCTCCCGGCCACCGCCACCACCCTCTGCCTTTAACCCTGGCGCTGCCTTTGGGCTGCCCCTCTTCCATCCTGTGGTTCAGTGCCGGGGATTTTGATGAGGGACAGAGTGTTCCCAGCCCAGGGGGCTGGTGGTGAATGGAGGGTGAGGCCCCCCAAACCATTCCCAGCAAGGCAGGAGCTCTGCGGGGGCCGCACGCCTGGCCCAAAGCATGTGAGGATCCCCAGCAGCCTCAGCTTTCACCCCCCTAATTCCATAGTGCTTAATTACAAGTAGCGGGGATTTGGAAAGGAAGCGGAGGGGGGCGAGCATAGGACAGATTGAAGGGAAGATTGTGCTGGGGGTGGCAGGGCTGTCAAGCCAGAAACACAAGAGCTGATTAGCATTTCTAATTATAACCGCTGCGCTCAGCCCCATCAGGGCCCGTCGGGCGGGCAGAGGCAGCTGCTGGCGTTGTGCGGAGCCAGCTGTGGATGCCACGCAGGAAGCGCGGGCGATCAGCCTCAAATCCTTCAGCAACGCACAGAAAAGAGCATTAGAGCCCAGATCCATCATCTTTGAGCTGTGGTGGCGCCTGGGAACACCGGGTGCTGGTGAAATTGCTCTGGTCGGTGGCCACAGGGCTGATCCTGATGGCAACGCTTGGAGAGGGGAGAATGTGGGCAGGGGGCGAGCACACGCCCCTCTTTTGGTTCTGGGTGCCGCACCCCCTGCCAAGAAGCAGCTGTGGGCACTGTGGGCGATGGCATTGGGCGGTGGTGTCCCCGACTGTCACCCACCGCTGGCATCGCACCCAGAGGAAGGTGGTTGGCAAAGGGTGCTCTGGATGGGCCGAGGGGATGTGTGGCTTGGGGTCCTCGCTCCCAAGTCAGAGCCGCTCTGTACTTTGCTCTTGGCACTGGCTGGCAAGAGAATTTATTCACTATTGAGTAGCTTCCTCATAGAGTGGGGTAAATGTTGTGGGCCAGCAAAGGACCTGTGGGTGCCCTGAGAGCTCCCGTGTCCTGAGGGCGCGGGGCTCTTGGGGCTGTGCCCGCAGGGTGACCTCACGGCTGGGAAGTGATCAGAGGCGAGCGAGCGGCACGCTGCGGGTTTAGCGGAGATTAGCGGGGCTTTCGTGGGCTGAGCCACCCGGGAGAAACCAAAGCGACTTAATCAAGGGAGCGAGTGAAGGATTCCCGGGGAGGAGATCAGCATCGACCGCTTTCCGCAGCTTCTGCCTGCTGATGTCTGCTCGGGGACCGCCTTCCCCACCTGCGTGCCACACAGAGCTGCTCTAGGTGCCCTCCTGCTGCTGGGAGCCCAGCCTGGCAGTGCCGGGGGGTGCTTGGGGAGGGCAGAGGCTCCTTGCTCAGGGGCAGCCGGGGCTGTGGGAGTGGGGCGGCAACGTGGGCGTCTCTGGTGCCAGGTCCTCCACGTGCTTGGGACATACATGGGAGATAGGCCCTGCGGGGAGAGATCTCACTGCCCTTGCGCATTGAATAGGAGATGCAATCACACCTGCAGAATTTTTATTACTCTTTTGATTGGATTAATTAATCATTCAGTGATAACTGCTCATTAAGCATTCCAACAATCAATACTAATCACTTAATTACTTGGCGTATTACAGCTTGGGAAGGTCTGCTCATTCCTAATTAGATTCTCCGGACAATCCACCCCTGAAGGTTGCAGAGCCCCACAGCAGAGGCATCTCAAGCCTCTCTCAGCTTTGACCCAGGAGTGTCATTTCCATCTTTGACAGGGGTCTCATCCTGCCTGGGCACACTGCGCTCAGCCCGGGCCTCGCTGCAGGGAGCCACCCTGGCAAGACAAGTAGCAGAAGGTTTAAACCTGCTGAGTCTCAGCAGGCGGGAGTCGGGATGCAAGTGAGGGATGATGGACAGGGCAGCAAAGCTGCTGCTCAACCTTCTGAGGCAGCACCAAGGGTGATGGGAGACAAATCCCACCGAGGAAGGCTCAGTGGAGCGTGAAAATCACTGTCTTCAGTCGGAGGGAAATAAGGAATTTATTGGTGCTTGAGTGGAAGAGCTATTTCCCTGTAGCTGTGAAGGAAAGCAGCATCTCCCAGCGCTGGGACCCTCCTCATCCTCACAGCCGGCTCAGCTACCGGGCACCCAGCAACGCATCTTCCTGTCCCTGCTGTTTTTCAAATTACCAACTCCACTATCAAAAAAAAAAAAAAAAGGAAAAAATTTAAAACAATCACAGAGCCTCTCTCTTTTACAGTGCTAATTAAAACTAAAAATAAGCTGCGTAAGCTCCAGAGAACCATCCTGGCTCCACCAGAACATAAAAACCTTGCACGAATGTGAGCTGCAGGCAAATGAGGAGACGTTAACCTGGCCCTGATACCGAAGCGATGGTCCGGAGGCGAGCGCCGAGGTCAGGGCACAGCGCAGGAGCAGCAGGAATCACCTCGATGTTAAAAGAAGGCAGTCAACCAGCCGCAGGGCTTGGGCTGGTTTGATTCCCTTTTGTTGTGATGTTTATTATTTATCACTGCTGGTCTGATTAGGCCGGCAAAGGCTTTTTTGATGGTCCCTGAGCACTTAGTGCTTGACACCGAGTAGGAACCACTGGGTACGAAGCAACCAGCTTGTTTTCAAAGGTCATTCTGAACCAAAATTAAATGGAAGGAAGCGACCTGAACCGTGACAAGGGGGCAAATGGATAATCTGAAGACTTACTCATAGCGAGCGAGGAACTATCTTAACAACGGCCTCATGACTGACCCTCCTAGACCATTTTCCACCATATTTTTGCCTCTTTCCCCCTTTGCCCCAGGTCGCCTACGTATACTGCAACCCCCGAGGATGAGAGGCTGTCCCTGGGCTGTCTGCTCAGTGCCTGACACAAAGCAGCCCCTGTCTTGCCTTGAGGTTTCCCTGCCCGGATGCAAGGCAAACGGGGAGGACAGGCACTGCTGCTGCTGGGCTTTCCGACTGAGAAGGGAGAGAGCGAGGAGGCCAAAGAGCAGGGGCCGTGGCCGCTCTCAGCCCCTGGCCAGGGGATGCTGAGCTGCTGTGAGTGCTGGGAGCCAGTGCTGGGATCAGCATCTCCATGAACCAGGGTCAGCAGTACTGTGAGGAGTCCTGTGTCCAGCTCCGGAGTCCTCAGCACAAGAGAGACAGGGACCTGTTGGAGCGGGGCCGGAGGAGCTCCAGCGATGCTGGGAGGGCTGGAACTCTCTGTTGGGAGGCCAGGCTGAGACGCTTGGGATTCTTTGGCCTGGAGAAGAGAAGGGTCTGGGGAGACCTTCTTGTGATCTTTCAGTGCTTCAAGGGGCCTGTCAGAAAGATGGGGACAGACTTTTGAGCAGGGCCTGTTGGCACAGGACAAGGGGTGATGGTTTTAAACTAAAAGAGGGAGATTTAGACTGGAGAGAAGGAAGAGTTTTTTAACACTGAGGGTGGTGAGAGCCTAGCCCAGGTTGCCCGGAGAGGTGGTCGATGCCCCATCCCTGGTGCCATTGCAGGGGAAGTTGGGCTGGGGTTCNCGGCCGCGGGGTACCCGCAGCATGCGGAGGATCCGGCGGCTGGTGCATCTGGTGCTGTTCTGCCCTCTCTCCAAGGGCCTGCAGGTACCGGGGGCTGCGGGGTGGTGGCGGTGACGATGCACCGGGCCGGGAGAGGACGGTCCGGGCCGTGGCAGGGAGGGATGTGCCGGGCTGGGGGGTGCTC
>VWZK01004996.1:159861-188124 GCA_013396935.1 Baryphthengus martii | reverse complement strand
TCAACCTCGAATTGCTGTTGGGGCGGGGGGGAGCGGGGACCCAGCTCAGCGCTCGGGGGACCTGGCGGTGATGGGGCCAGGGATGGTGGCCTGGGTGTTTTCTCTGCAGCCGTGGGATGAGAAACCCTGACTCTGGTGAAGGTTCTGGACGGGAGAGGTTATCTGGCTGCAGGGGACACTGGAGGGGATCTCTGGTGGGCAGAGGATGGTGTCAGGAGGTGGGTGCAGAGCTGGGGCAAAGCCCTGGGCTCACCGGGTGCAGGAAGTGCTGCGCAGCCGAGGGGACCCTTTAGAGCATCTGGAGGTCCCCAGCACAGCTGAGAGCTGAATGGGTGCTGCGACTCCGCTCCAAGGGGAGATGGGCCAAGAGAAGAGGCCTGAGAATTGGTTTTGTGGGGCCGGGGCAGCGGGCAGGGACTAGGAACTGGGTCTGGCTCGGAGGGTGAAGCTGGGTGCAGAGTGGCAGTCAGTGGGAACCCTTGTGCTGGGCTCGCCTCTGCAGATAGCCCATGGGAGGGGGAGTGACAGCCACACCAAGCTGCCCCTGCGAGCGCGTCAGCCCTGGCAAGGTTCCCACCACCAAGACCCACCATGAAACAACCCCCTGTGTTCCCAGGGCGCTGCAGGGGAGCAGAGGGGATGGAGCAGGATTTTGTGGTGCTGTGTCCATTTTGCCTTTGAAGTCAGCTCTGGCCTAAAGTCACTTCCATGTCCCTCAGAGTCATCCTCAAATTCACACAAGCCAAGGATAACACCCTTTGGCACAGGCTGCCAGGGATGGCAGCAGGCAGGGAAGCCCCTGTACTGAGCCCCTGGAGGAAACCTTAGCACCAGCTATGAATCCAAAATATTACCTGAGGAACCTCTCGTAGCAATGAGTCCCCCACCTCTATGGTTCTTTCCAGCATTTAGGGGATGATGAAGCCAGTGCTCCCCATGCTGTGCTCAGGTCACAGTCCTGACCCCCTTTCTGCCCCAGGAACATGGTGGATTCTAGGTCTGAATAAACAAAAAGGGACATTTTGGCCCTTCCAGGGCTTTACCACGTCTGGAATGGCCAAAATGTCCCCCCAAAAGGGGCCCTTTGCTGAGGCCAGGGGGCCTGGTGGGTCATGTATCCACCACTGGGCAGTTTTTGGGAGCTGCTGCCCTGGGCAGGATCTCCTGGGTTGCAGTGGTGTGTGTCTGAGCTCAAGGACTTGAGCTGGGTTTTGGCTCCCAGGAGCAACCACCCATCCTTTGTCTTTGCCAAGCCCTCGCCGTGGTCAGGTTCTCTTTAATGGCTGTTAATTAGCGGTGCCATCGCTCGATGGGCAAACTGGGCATCGTGGCTGCTCCGACATTTCCAGTTAACATGCAAAATACCACGATCCCAAGGCAGACCTGCCCATGTTCACCCTCACCTGCCGATTCCTGCGAAGCCCCTTTGTCAGGACTGGGACGAGCGGGAGAGCGGGAGGCTCCACGGCCTCTGGTTCCTGCAGTGGGGCAGAGCCCTTGCAGGGCCATGGAGGAGGCATTTTGGAGGTGGGAGCATTTTTGGGCTGCAAGACCCAAGTGAGGATCCCTGGCAGGCTGTAAAGATGCCGCATCCTCTCAGATCCAGCCCTATCCCAGCAGCAGGTCGTGGTCTCACTGGCTGATGCAGCACAAGGAGAGAGGGGGGTTTGGAAGGTGGCCACTGGCCAAGGGCTTTCTTGGCCTGGTGTGAAGCAAGAATTATCTATAGAAACCAGAGAGAACGGGGTGTTTGACGCAGGGATTAATTCTCTGCCCTCAGGAATCGCTGGGAATCTGCGCCGTGTTACACAGGTCAGGTAAACAACCTATATTGCAGATGGCAGCAGCGCTGCTGTTAGAGGGTCAGAGGGGAAGAAATAAAGCCGGGAAAAGAAAATCACGCTGCCAGCCTCCGAGTAGCTCGTACGGACTCTTAACCCGGGCATTTCCAGCTCTGTTCCTCGCCCGCTCCCACGTGGGAGCTGGGGGTGGCACCCTCCCCGTGCCCGTGGGGCTTCGCAAGGGGGGATCTGCCGAGAAGGGTCTCCCTGGGCAGGAGCAGGAACCACGATGGTGAGCCCTGGGTTGGCAGGAGAGCACTGGCAGGGGAGGGAGCACACGCAACCGCAGCTCCCGGGCACGGAGATGGGCGGCATCCAACTCCTCGCAGCCCAGCGCTGTAATCTCCCTGCTTTTAGGGAATTTTGAGTGACCTACTTGCAGCAGGAGTTGCATAATAGGCTGGTGAACACAGATAAAAAAGGCTGAAGGTTTCATCCAACGCTCAGGTTGGTTTGTATAGAAGAAGTCACCCTCGTCCGGCGGCCGCCGCCCCGTACGGAGCCTCGGCCTTCACCGGTGTTTTCTTTTCCTTCCAGAGTCGCCTCCCGGGCATCAAGGTGAAATACCTGCTGGTGGTGTGGCTGGGCATCTTCGTGGGCAGCTGGGTGGCCTACATGCACTACTCCTCCTACTCCGAGCTCTGCCGCGGCCACGTCTGCCGGATGATAATCGTGAGTGGCGACCAGCAGCCCCCGTGCTGCTCCCAGTTTGGGGCGCTGGGGCGAGCGGGGCTGCGGGAGCCCCCTTTCTGGTCCCTCAAGCCCCGTGCGGCGCTTTGCAGCCGGGCGAGCGGCGTCCTGCACAAAAGCTGGGCTGAGGAGCCCTCCCGGCGGCCGCTGCCACCGGCATCACACGGAGCTCGGAGCGGGAGAGGTGACCTTATCCCGCCGGGGCGACGGCAAAACCGTTTAATGAGATGTCAGAGGGAAGCAGGCCGGGGCAGGCCGAGCAGGCGTGGGCAGATTAATGTCTGTGGAGATGAAGTTGCAACGTCAGAGCAGGACCCGCAGGCAGGGAGAGCGTCGCGCCAGCCCCCCCGAGCTCCACAGAGCCAGAGAAAAAAGGGGAGCGGCCAGTCCGTGGGTACCTCTGTAAGTGCTGGGGCGCCCTCAAAAAAGCACCAGCCTGCTGGTGCCCTCTGGGGAGCTTGATTTGGTGCGTTTGCCCCTGTCTGGGGTTCGCAGTGGGGCGCAGCGTCCTCCCCACAGCACCTCCAGGGCCAGCGGCCAGGAGAGGCCCCCCCAACACCACCCTGGGTCTGCTGCTTGTGTCCCATGGTCAGGAGGTCACCCACCCAGCCCAGGTGAGGAGGGGGACACCCAACTCTGGCTGAAACCGCCTCGTTCGTCAGTCCCTCCGCAGAGAAGGGAGGCAGGAATTGCCATAACAACAGCGACGATCGTTTAATTTGATTTTCTGCATGACTCTGACCATGGGGGCTCGGGCGCTAATTCCTGCTCTGAGCTCGGGCTTTCAGACGCCGTGTCCGGCCGCGTCCCCTATGAGCAGGTCTAAGGGTTAATTCCTGTCCATGTCAGGTTAAAATCAAGAGGGAGAAGATGCAGCGAATTTCTGCAGCTCCTGTTTTCCAGCCCTGAGGCTGTTGTGCCCTCGCTGAGAAGCTGCAGAGCTGCAGCCTCTCCTGCCCAGCGATGCCTCCTGCTCCCGACCGAGCTGCCTGGCTTGCGGATCAGAGCCACCGTCTGTCCCTGTCCCCACCACAGCCTGGACTGGGGCCAGATCATTTCACAGCAGGGGCTGCTGTTCTGCTGAAACATCCTCATCCTTGCCCAGCTCCACGATGCTCTCTCCTCCAGCTCTGGCAACTCCCCTAAACCCTCGGTCTTGCAGCAGGAGCACCCAGGAGGAGATCCCCTGCGGTTTGTCCAGCAGCACTGGGGTTCCCAGCCCCCTAGCCCTGCTGCAGGAACGGGGAGTGAGGAGTTTGAGCACTGGAGGTGACGGGTGTGGGGCTGGAGGCAGCACAGGAGGATGGTGAGACTGACACCCCCTCAGCTCATATGCTTGGTGGACCCCAGATAACGAGCTGTGGGAATGAGCCTGGATCTGTTGGACTTCTTCACGTGAACAGGGAGCTGTCTGTACTGAGCTCTTCTCTCTGCCTTCCCCTCCCCAGTGTGACCAGTACAAGAAAGGAATCATTTCTGGCTCCACGTGCAAAGACCTGTGTGAGGAGCGCAGCCTCCTCTTCCAGCACTGCCTCTCCTCCTCTCCCACTCAGCAGGTAGGTGTCTGCCCCGCCGGGGAAACCACTGCATGGCAGGGGATGGGTCCAAGCATCGAACCTGGGAGATGTTCTCCTCCACCCACCTGCACATCTGCTCCTCACCTCGTCCCTGGTTCCTCAACCGAACCACAAACCAGTTCCCTGCACTTGCTGCTCTTTTCCTCCTGTCTCGACCGTGTCCCGTCTCCCTTGCTGCAGGTTTACAGTGGGCTCTGGAGGGAGAGGGAGGTGATCATCAAATGCGGCATCGAAGAAGCCTTGAAGGGAGACAACCACCCAGACTCCGTGCCCAGGAGGGACGTGGTCCTCTTTGACAAACCGACACGAGGGACATCGATGGATGAGTTCAAAGAAATGCTCCTCAACTTCCTCAAGGTCAGTGTGGAGGGTCCTGCCGGTGTCTCATGGGCTTGGGATGTCACCTGTGATTCAGAAAGACTAAAGGCATTGTTCCTTCTCCTTAAAGAAGAGAGCCTCTGGCCCAGGCTCCCCCAGCAGCTGCTGGGTGCAGAGGTGCAGATGTTGCACAGCAAGCACTGGATTTCCTGAGAAGAACTTCCCTTCTTGCTCAGGAATTCTTAATTTGCAAGAGCTTAGTAGCAACATCCTCAGAGGCTGTGGGGGCTGCAGGTGGCACCTGTGCTGGGCAGAGCTTCTTCAGGACCCCCCGGGCAGCCCTGGCTTCTTCCCACCTGGGTCTAGAGCAGCCCTGAGGCTGGTGAAATTCTGCTGGAGACAGAACGGTACGAGACTGGATTTGCTTGAGTGCAGTGGCTGTTTCCTCCTCTTCCAGGCTCAGTTCTTTGCTTCAGCATGGAGAAGGAAAGGCTCTGGAGAGACCTTCTTGTGGCCTTTCAGTACTTAAAGAGGCCTGTCAGAAAGATGAGGACAATGTTTTTATTAGGGCCTGTTGGGACAGGAGATGAGATTCAGACTGGAGAGAAGGGAGAAATTTTTTAGACTGAGGGTGGTGAGACGCTGGCCCAGGCTGCCCAGAGAGGTGGTCAATGCCCCATCCCTGGAACCATTGGATGGGGCTCTGAGCAACCTGCTCTAGTTGCAGATGTCCCTGCTCCCTGCAGGGGGGGTTGGACTAGATGACCTTTCAAGGTCCCTTCTCACCCAAACTAGTCTGTGATTCTATGATTTTACAGTTCCCCAGTTCAGTTTTGTGATACGAAGCCAGAACCCAGAGATCTGCAAGGGTCTGATGCCACTTCTTGTTCCATTTGCAGTCCAACCTGGGAGATCAGCCCTCTCTTGCAGCCCTGGTGAGCCGGATCATCGCCATGGCAGATGTGAACCGGGATGGGAAAGTGTCTTTAGCAGAGGCCAAATCCATCTGGGCTCTACTTCAGCTCAATGAATTTCTTCTCATGCTCTCCTTGCACGAGAAGGAGCACACTTCCAAGCTGCTGGGGCACTGTGGGGACCTCTACGTCACTGAGAAGATCCCCCACACCTCCCTCTACGGAGTGGATGTCCCCCCTTTCCTCCAGTCTCTGCTGCCTTCAGTTGTCCACCAAATCATCCACCAGTGGTTTGCACCGGCGTGGCCCCGGCGGGCCAAGATCGCCATCGGCCTTCTAGAGTTCGTGGAGGAGATATTCCACGGCACCTACGGGAACTTCTACATCTGCGAGGGCAGCTTCAAGAACGTGGGCTACAACGACAAATACGACTTCAAAATGGTCAACCTGAGGAAGGTGGCAACCGAGATGGCGATCAGAGGTTTCCTCAAGGGACGTCACTGTGAGCAGAACGTGGACTGCACCTACGGGCAGGACTGCACGGCCACCTGCGACAAACTGCTGAAGCAGTGCAAAAGCGACGTGGTGCAGCCCAACCTGGCGAAGGTCTGCGGGTTGCTGCAGGACTACTTGCTGTACGGAGCCCCGCTGGAGCTGAAAGAGGAGCTGCAGAAACAGCTCCGAACTTGCATGACCCTCAGCGGCCTGGCCAGCCAGATGGAAGTGCACCACTCCCTCGTGCTGAACAACCTCAAGACATTGCTCTGGAAGAAGATTTCAAACACCAAATACTCCTAACGGGGGCGAGCGCGGCCCTGGAGCTTAGAATCTGCAACCTTGGCGTCGAGTCCAAGGGTCGAAGGCCTGTTTCTCCATCCCCACGGGAAAAAATACACCCTGCACAGGGAGTTCGGCCCCTTCTCCTTCATGGCAATCCAAGCATCATGACGTCCACCGCCCAGCGGGATCATCGATACGGTCGGCAGGAGCGTGCTGCGGAGCCGGGACACCGGGAGCCGGGCGGAACGGGCGTGGGGGAAGAAGACGACTCGGGAAGCGATGAGGAAGCGGAGCCCAGCTGGACGCATCCGACCGTTGCTTGACGAGCAGGGAAGCGGCACGGGAGAGCGGAGAGTGACTCATTCATGCTGTACTTGTCACGGCTTCTTTTGATGAACGTCTCTGATGTAAATAAATCGCTTTTACGTGAATCACGCCCGGTACATCAACAGCGAAGGGCAGCCTTTTAGGCACCCGCTCGCTTGTGAGCGAGAAAGGAGGAAAAAAAACCCGTAGATTTCCCTATTCAAAAGGCCCTCGTTGTGTGGCTGTAATTTAGGGAGCAGCTAAGCTGGCTTTTCCACGGCGGAGAATCCTGGCGATTCCTCCGCTCTTGTTTTTGAAGTGCCCGACCCCCGAGCGCGATGCGCTGGCTCGTGTGAGGCTCCCGCCCGCGGTGGTCCGAGGTTGGCAGCGCAGCCCATTCCCGCTCACGTGCAGCAGCTTTGGAAGCGTCTAAGGCCAAGAGCAGCTTAAAGAAAAAGGGCTAAACACGAGCAATTCCGAGCAGTTAACGCCCGGGCTCGGCGCGTTACTGCCCACGAAGCTCAGAGCAGGGCTAAGCCAACCTCTTGGTTTAATGCTCCTAAAAACTAAGCTGGGCTTGCACTGCAGAGGCTAGAAATTAATACCAGAATAATCCGGCGCTTCGCTCATTATTAAAATGAATTTCCAGGCAAGCATTCAGGCCTGTTTGGCTGTGTAAATACTCCCCAGTCTCTCACTAGAGCCTGTTCCCTTGAAATACTCATAGCAACCTCTTAAAACTCCAGGTAGTGAGGAAGAGTTTACGCGAAGTACCCCGAGCTCGCGCTGTTCCCAGCACAACCGTCTTCCCGCCGACGGCCCGTATGTCGCTGCTCTTGCCAACAATCGCTTAGTGGAGCGCGGATCCCAGGTACAATCACCAAGAGAGGAAAAAAACCCAAACCAAACAACAAAAAAAAGCCATCTGCCAGTATCTAGAGCCTGGGAAGGGAATTGGGAGCGTCACGGCTGCGGATTTACGAGCCCTTTGGAGGGCAGAGACCAACAACTCCTTCTGTTAGTTCTATAGGATCATCACTACCTCTCACTGTTATTTATGGAGGAAATGTTTCAGTGTCAACAGTGCTCTAAATCTAGCAGGGAGCCGGCGTCGCTCGCTTCCCGCAGAGGAGTTGGCTCCGTGACACAATTCAGCTGTGGTTGAGGTTGAGCATTTGAGAGGTTTCTGTGTCTGAAGGGTGGAAAGTTCCTCAGCGTCACCCACAATTCTGTACAAACATTGTGATGGTGGGGTTGGCCCCACCTCCAGGCACCTCCACCTCCACCGGTGGGTGCTGGATCGTGTTTGGTTTGAATTCCAAGGCTGGAATTACTGGGTAAGGAGGCTCCACTCAGCCACCCCAGTTCCTCCTCTATTGTCCTGCATCCCCATGGCAACCAGCTCCACTGACACATTCGGTTTCTTCCGCTATTAGTAAAAGGAACCTCACCATGTCAAATCCTCTCTGGATTTGTGGCCAAGTCACTTATTTGGTGTTTGAAGCCCAATAGCAAATTTTGACCAGAAAGCAGAATTCCTGCTGCCCCTTCCCCCCACCCAAAAAGCACTTTTAGCAGGGAGGCACCTAGAAAAGGGGAGGAAAACCTTGTTCCTCACTTATCCACATAAAGATCAGAATCTCTTTAAGCATTTCTGATGAAAGATGGAGACAGACACATGGCTGGTGATTTACAAGCCACACCGTAATACAGGAGAGGAACAGCCAAAGGTAAAGCTGGTTTATACTGATGCCTTCTCCAGAACTCTCACATTTACTGAGAAAAAAAAGAGGAAAGTCCAGAACATCAGCACCCAACAGTCTGATCTCACCAGCTGCTGGTTTGTGCCCAGGGGCTAGAGGTGAGCAGCAAGACTTCCACCTTTTTGTGTTTAAAATAAAAGCCACCCCAGTGCTCACAGCCACAAATAAAGTCTGAAACCCCCAAAATACTTAAAAAATAAGTGCTACGAATACACAATCATTTCAGACTTGTTGTAGGCGGCATCTTTATTTAGCTGCTTTTTTTAAACAAATCCTTCTCAACCAAGGAAAGGAAACAGAGATTGAAATAAGGTTTTCAAACAAGCAGCACAGGAGTCGAGCTGGCTGGGAGAAGGGTGAGATTCCAGCTCATGGCTGCTCAGCGAAAGCAGAAAGGACACGTGGAGCAAAACAACTGTGATGTGGTTTTAGGAATCCAGGGATCTTCGGATGCAGACGCTGCCAACCAGCGCTTCTGCTGCGGCCGGGGTGGCGAGAAATTCTAAACCTCGAGGCATCAGCTGCAAATAAAAGAAGGCCCAGAATGTTAAGACAGCTTCAAATAAATGCAGCCAGCAGAAGTCAGCAATAATAAGCTAATTAATCCACAGCACCCAGGCTCCTGCTGGTCACTGCAGTGCAGGATCTGAGCTAAGGCTCAGTCAGAAAAAAAACGAGAATTGCTTTGAATTTTCAGAGGCAATTGAAGAATTACGTTGAGGGTTGTCCTGGGACCCTCTGAAGATTTTTTTTTCCCATCCCAGAAGAAATAAAAAAAGCTTCATAAAATGAAATTAAATTTTAGGGAAGTCATGAGCCAAGCTTGGTTATCACGATTCACAAGGAAACTTCAGAAAATGATTTATTTCAGAGCCACAGAAAAACCTGAACTCAGCCTGGCTGGATTCATGGCAGACAACGGATGGGAGCGGGTCAGGACCCAAACTGCTGACAGAGGCCACAGGACACTAATAAATTAGACTAATTTAAGAAAAAACCGCACCTATTGCAGGACATCAACCAGTTCTGAATGGCACAGGGCTAAGCGAACATGCAAAAAAAAAGCTTAGTTTCTCCCTAAACCATTTCAATCCAAAATATTCCTCTTTCCCACAGCTGAGAGACAGGTAATTCTGTCCCTAAAGCACCACTCCCAGCCTGGGATTGCTCCTCAACCTTGGAACAGCAAAAGCTGTTGGAGAAATGGGAACAGCTCTCCTCACACAGTCAAGTTCTAGAAGCTCCTCAGGCACCTGGTACTTCTATAGGACCCTCGATGTATTTTCAGGGTTAAACCAGGACATTTAAACAGAAGAGCCACATCCCCACCACCCTGATTAACATTCCTGCCCAAACCCACCACTGGCAGGCACCGACTAGTCCCAATTAAACGGCTCATTTTGCAGCCAGCAGCTCCCCGCTCGCTTCACGGCACCTTTGGCCCCCACCATGCCCATTTAACGAGGCCGTTTCCCACCAATTAGCACCGCCAGATTTTGTCTGGTCGCTGCCCTTAGAGGGATGTGCTTTGGGAGAGGGGAATGGAAGTGAAACGGAAAAGTTGCTCAGAAGAGCGTTTGAGATCCCTTCAAAAATTACTACTAGAGGAATCCACCTGCAGCAAAAAAAGATGAAAAATACTGAATTTAAAGTTGAAGTTCTTTCTGCAAGGATGTGCTAGTGGCATTCGTTAATTTTATTTTTTTTTTTAATTTGTCCATGTCCCATAAGTCAGGATAAGAGGCACCAGACACCGATTGATAACACACCGAGGTTCAGTTTCTTTCCAAGAAACGACACAACACCCACCTGCAGCATCTGAAGCAAGTTCAACAACTCAGTCCTGCTCTCAAAAGTAACTGTAAAAACAGAAAAAAAAAATAAATAAAACTTCAGTTTGGGTTTTTGGGGGAAGGAGGGTTGGGTTGGGGGAGTTTCTGTTTGTTTTGTTCCCCCAGCAAAACCAAGTAGGATTGGAAAGCTGCACTTCAGAAGATTACAGGCGGCCAGCAAGGATGGCTCGGGGCACATAAAGGATTGTTGAAGGCAGAAATAGAATTCAAGACTAAAGCTGCCCCTTCTGTTTGTCCTTGCAAGTAAAAAGCAGTTAAAATTGGCAGCATTTTAACCGCTTTTCAAAGGAATTTTGCACCATCTTACGCCGATTCTCTAGAGGAACAGATGGAAAAAACGTCAGGCTGCCGGTCTCTGAGCAGATACATTTCAGGCACAGGAACCCCCCCTGCATCTCTGACCCCTGATGACAGAGCAAATCTGTCAGAGAGCAAACCTCAAGGACTCGGGACTATTGGGATAAAGAACACTGGAGTCTGCCATTCCTCCCTCACAACGGATCACGTGAAAAACCCAAACAGCTTTGAACATGGTTAGCAAAAATGTTACGTTTTCCTTCGAAAACCCAGAAGGTGATGGCAGAAAAACCAGCCACCTCTCTCGTCTGTCATGTAAACAAGATATTAATCAGGAGAATGACTGTCTGCCGCACTGAAGGACTGCATCCAACCCTTCCACGGCTCTCCAGCCCACCCACCACAATTTCGGACGAACATTAAAGGAAAGACAAGAAATAATTGTCAGGTTGCTCGTCATTCCTGAGCGCTCACGGCTTCCAGAGCGCCAGCAAAGACACAGCCTTTTCCTCTCTGCCACCTAATGACACAAACGTGGCACGACAGCCACGGCTGCAACACGAGTGGGGCAGGAGAACCAGCATCGGCTGCCGCTCACCCACCTCAGGGCTCCAAGGGGACCTCTTGGCTCTGCCACAGTCACGAGGCTTTCGCTGGAAAAGAAACGGAAAATGAAATCTGGCATTTCTTTTCTCTATTTAAGCACGTTTCAAAGGCTGCTCCTACAGTTCGCGTTTCACTGGACAGAAGCTTGAAAAGCCCAGTAGGAGAGGGAAGCTGAAGAAATAAATGCGTAGAACAGAGACTCTGAACTTCCAGATAGGAAAAGGGTGGCGGGTGCCAGCACGTGACTCCCAGGACGTGCTCCCAGCGCCGTCACCAACTTCCCGTGTGGCTTTAGACGGATCACTGCCCCTCATCCTGCTGTAAGACAGTCCAGGTAGCAACAGCATCCGACTGTTTCCAAGGTTCAACCGTCAGAAAGCCACAGGCAGCCCTTCTGCTGCGGGTCACACAGGACACGGCTCTGTTCTGTCACACGCAGATCTCGCGGTTAAGGAAATTAAAAAAAAAAAAATAGGGGAGGTTTAGTTGCCCAAGAGTCTGCTACGAAGCAGCCTATCGATACCGATGTCAGGCTATCAATCACTCAGCCTGCTCACGGCTTGCCGAGCAAACGAGCGTAGAACACAGCCTGTCTCTCTCTGCCACCTAATGACACAAAGGTGCCACAGCAGCCACCTTTGCAACGCCTGTGGCAGGTTAAAAAAAAACCCAAAAAACCCCACAAAGACTGAGAAAGGAGATAGTTACAGGTATTTGGAAGAACGAGATTAAATCACCGACTCAGCAAAGCAGAATTACAAAGGTATTTGGTGCCTGGATAGATAAAGCTGCCGGTGTGTCCAAGCACCGCTTACCCTCGAGTTTTCCAAGATGCACGATCTTCTTCACTTCACCTTTTTTCTCCTGTCAGGCTGAAGACAAAGAGAGAGCACCACAGTTAATAACGAACACTTGCTTAGCTGACTGCCTAACTATCTTTTTAGTGAAATGCATCATTTAACGGAAAACTAGATCAAAACAGAAGAAAAAAACAAATAATAATTTGCTGAACGGCTTCACTTTAGTTAACTCTTTCTCAAAACCTGAAAAGGTGGTAGCCTGCAATTTTCTGCCCTCTTTCGCTGGAAGCGCAACCCTTTGCCTTTATTACCTTAATCCCAGTACTTGCCTACATTTCCTAGTTTATAATAGATCGGATCCACACCAAACACAGCAGTGCCTGGAGCAAACCCAGCCCCGGGGAGAGCCCGGGGGAGCTGCGGCTCCCTTCCCGGCCATGGCCGGCCACGTGGCGGGACAGGGCACGTTGTATCCCATCTGAAGGCCAGAAAGGCGGGAAGGCGGAGCCGGCGGGACCAGGGACCAAAGCCCGATTTTCCTGGGGACCAAAGCCCGATTTTCCCGGGGACCAAAGCCCGATTTTCCCGAGGGTCACCAGCACCTCACTCCCAGGGAGCCCGCCCAGACGGACACACCGACTCTTCCGCCCCTCCCACCTTCCTCCTCCTCCCGCACAGGGGGGTCTGTGGGGTCGCAGCCACGTCCTCCCGCCGCAGCCTTCCCTTCTTCAGCGACAGGGGAGACGAGGAGACGCGGGACCGGCCGCCATCGCCCAACAGCCGCCGGCAGGGGCGGCCCCGAAGAAGCCTCGCTGCAACATGGCGCGGGAAGGGGCACCCGGGGAGAGCCCAGAAGGGCCCTCCTCAGCCGGCACCCGCAGCGGGACCGCGGGGAACCTCCCGCACCCCTCACCCCACGGAGCTCCCGGCGGAAAGGGCGGCCCCGCTCCCGCCTCCCGCTTATATCGGGGCAGCGGCCGGAAGCAGCGCGGGGACAATCGGCGCCGCGCATTTGCTCCCCCGAGTGTCCCCTGGCGGCCGGGAGGACGCAGAGCAGGGCCAGGGGCTGGGACACGGGACACGGAAGGGGACCCTCGTCCCCAGCCCGCTCCCTCCCAAGGCTGGGGACTGTCCTGAGCCCTCCCCCAGAGACACAGGGCGCGTTTGGGGCTGCATTTCCCTTTTCTCAGCTGCACCCCGCAGTGCCCCTCTCTGAGGTTGGACCCCAGGACAAAATGGGGACCCTCAAAGCCGGTGACACCAGGGCCAGCCTTGCACCCTCCCCACCCCCGGCCTGCAGTGCCCCGAGGGTCCCCAGGCTGCGAACACCCTTCACCCTCCATCCCGTGGCCACAAACCTTGGCCAGAAACTCACCCGTTACCTCCCCAGTTCACAAAGGAAGAAAGACAAAAGCTCTCAGGGACCTTTATTTGTCAAGAAGGGTGAGATACAAGTGGTTTCCCGTGAGGTCCCAAGCTCAGGAACAGGAAGGCCCCAGGACAGCGGCACACCCTTGCAACAGGGACGAACCCAAGGACAGCAGCTGGGTCCGTCCTGGCACTTCCCCCTCTGGCACCGCTCCACACAATTTTATTTTGAGCTAGACACCCACCACCGCGTCATCTTGACGCAGCGGCAGAGCTGAGAGGGTCCCTTGTACCACCGGCACCGGCTGGTGCTCTGGGTGCAGGGTCAATCCCGCAGCACCCCGGGGAGCAAAGCAGGATGCCCATCACCAAGCTGCAGGGCACGGCCCAATCCGTCCCTAGGGCTCTAGTTGCCCTCCGCTTTGCTCCGTAGCTCGGCAACGACCTCGTTCTGCCTCCTCTTGTCCTTGGCGCGGATGACGGTCATCTTGAAGAGCTTGCAGTAGAGCTCCATGGCGGTGGGGCTGTCGTCGTTGCCGGGGATGGGGTAGGTGATCAAACAGGGGTTGCAGTTCGTGTCCACCACCCCCACCGTGGGGATGTTCATCTTGGCAGCATCCCGGATGGCCACGTGGGGCTCAAAGATGTTGTTGAGGCTGCTGAGGAAGACGAGGAGGTCGGGCAGACGGACGCCGGACCCGAAGTGGACGCGGGCGTTGGTGAGCAGGCCGCCCTGCCAGTAGCGGGTGTGGGCGTACTCCCCGCACTCCCGCGCCGTGCTCTCGACCAGGTGGCAGAACTGGCGCTTGCGGCTGACGAAGAGGATGATGCCCTTGCGGTAGGCGACGTGGGCGGTGAAGTTGAGGGCCAGCTGGAGGTGCTGCATCGTCTGATCCAAGTCGATGATGTCCTGGTCCAGGCGGCAGCCGAAGATGTAGGGCTCCATGAACCTGCCGGCGTGGAGAGAGGGTGACACGAGGGAACCTTCTGCAGGTCTCACACCCCGCTCAGCGTGGGAACCGAGCGGTAATTTTCATAGAATCCCAGACCGGTTTGGGTGGGAAGGGACCTGTCAAAGTCATCTAGTCCAACCCCTTGCAGGGAGCAGGGACATCTGCAACTAGAGCAGAGGGGCAGAATCACCTCCCCTGTCCCGCTGGCCTCTCCTGCAGGGCAGTAGCCGTGCCCAGGCAGAAATGGAGGCTGTGGGGGCAGCTCCAGACCCAGACCGATCCAGCGCAGCCCCCGAAGGCTACACACGGTTTAGGGAAACGCTCCTGACGTCACCAGGCGCTGGATGGGGACCCAGTGTCGCTCACCTATGCCGACAGCCCTTTTTGTGCCCCAGGTGCACCCGAGCATCAAAGAGATCTTTCAGAGAGAAGAGCTCCTTCACGTTGAAGAAGTCGGGGTGGTTGAGAGGTTCAGACAGCAGCTTGTCATCCACAGCTGAGAAGGAAAAAACATTAACTAAAAACCCAGGGTTCCCTCTTCTTGAATTTGCAGGGGATGAGCTGAGGCTGGAGAAAGGGCCTTAACCACAGAGTGACAGGGGCTGGAAGGGCCCTCTGGAGCTCATCTGCTGCCACCCCCCTGCTCCAGCAGGGTCACCCAGAGCAGGGGGCCCAGCAGCGCAGGGTCCAGGCAGGTTTGGAATCTCTCTAGAGAAGGAGACTTCACAAGCTCTCTGGGCAGCCTGGGCCAGGCTCCGACACCCTCCCAGGACAAAGACAAAGCAAAAAGCCCTCTTGATGGCAACAAGCGCCTGCAGGTTTGCCCAGCGCCTGCTGCCGCCGGTGCCGGGTCGGAGGACCCCGGGGAAGGGGCCGATGCGCGGAGCACTCACCGAGGGGCCGAGCGGCAGCCGGGGCCGGGACCGGGACNTCCAGCGGCCCGCCTGCTTCCGCGGCTACGGGTGAGCGCCGCTCCGGGACGGCGGCCCGCGGAGCTCCCCCGGCCTGGGCGCCTCTCGCTCCCATCTCCGCTCTCTCCCCGCAGGGAAACGGAGCCTCACCCCCGGTACCGAACCACCAACCAGACCTACGGCAGCAGAGCCCCCACGGTGCACGAGGTGCCGGTAGGTAGAGGGGTGAGGGCTGAGGGAGCGACCCCCGGGGCTTTGGAGGCGGCGTCCCAAAGTTTTGGGCTCTGCACCGTCCCCTGAGGCGAGGCTGGTGGAGACGAAGCACCCTTACCATGGCACCCGAACTTCTGCGCGGGGCAGGTGCACCTAAAGCACCTTCCTTTCCGTTTCTCGCTCTCGCAGACCTCCTTCCACGTCACCTCGCACGCCTTTTCCAAGACTCTGGCACAGGGCGGCATGTATAGAAACAACGGGCTCAACACCGCCCTGGAGAAGAGCTACGTCACCGGCCCGGCCAACTTCATCACCGCCTGCGACCACCTCAACTTCCACCCAAGCTACAACCCCAGCGGCCCGTCGCACTGTTAGACCTGCAGCAGTACGACGGTCAGTTTGCTGCTGGCCGCCTTGTTAAAAACCCTAAATCCCTCCCAAAAAACGTGAGCAAGAAAACAACAGCACCAACTTTATCCTAAATCTGTGGCCCAGCCTCCTCGGAAAGCACGGTGGGAAGCACGACCCCGAATCGAGGTGGCTGCTACATGAGCTATTTTATCCCAAATCGCAAGGTATTTTATCCCAAATCCTGAGCTATTTTATCACCAATCGAGCAGGTTTCTGTTACAGCCGTGCCCGGTGCTGTGAGGCTGGGACGGGGCAGTCCTGTTACAGCCCCCGGGTCACCTCTCCTGATGGCAGATGTGGGGTGTCACCGTTGTTGTCACCGAGAGGAGTAAAACCGTAGAAACGATCGGGGAAATCATTCCTGTGACACAATAATCAGCAAATGAACACACGCTCTGCACTCTCAACCACCTCAGTCGCGATTGAATGAGAATTTTGCTCCTGAGCAGAGAAAAAAACCCAAACTAATCTTTCCCTGTGGTAACGTGAGACTTGCTATCCCCGCGTGGTGAAGAGCCACGAAATTAGCAGCTCGAAGGCAGCAGCACACGTCTAAAAATAACCTCCCCAGCCCAAAGTGCTGTTCGTAGCGGGGGGTTTAATAGGACTAAGGCCACAAATTTAGCTTAGGGGGAAAGGCAGTTCCAATCTGCGTTGTCAAAACTGGAGTTCCGTCATTTATTGGGAAAACCACTTAACAGCCGCTTTGGTATCAGAGGGAAAGAGCTAGTTTATAGAATGAATGTTACGAGGAGTGGTAATTTATAAAGATTTCATGGGATTAAAAGTCAGCTAACGAGCTCTCATGAACCACTTTATTGATCAGCAGCGTACACTTATAAACACCAGAACAATAAACATTACACATCTCTATTCTCTTCACCTTTTCTCTGTCACTAAATCTTTAAACTCTTGCCTCACGTGCCACAAACCATTAAAATTTCAGATTTTCAAACCATTTCTGTACTATTTAACGACTGACCAAACCAGAAGCGCTCGTTTAGCCCTTGGCTTTCTCGTTGAAAGCGTCGTCACCTTTGTCACCTCTCAAAACCACGACGTTTGAAGGAATTACTCGAATCAAGACAACTCATCCAAAAAGAGAATGTTTTCTGGAGTTTTGCTGGAACAACTGGAGTTACACGGCCGGTGAAACGGCATCGGTTAGGTGGGAACGGCAGGAAAAGGTGCAGCACATTTTATTTTAAAACTGGTCTTGAAGAGAAACTGGTCTGGCTGCTACGGATGAGAACTGGTCCCCTCTCCGGGGTGTAACACACTAATAGGATCTATTTAAAAATATTTAACATAGGGAAAATAAATAAGCAACCCTCTGTCATTCACTGATATTCTTCTGTTAGACTCTAGACAGTCCCTTGAGCTTCTTACAACTTCCCTTTCTTCTCCTGAAATAGAAAATAACATAAGGGGCTGAATTAATATAAACAGTGGTGACAAATTTATCTGTATTTTTATCCACAGGTTCTTCTGCAGGTGGAATAATTTAGGGGTAAGATTGCCTCTTAAAGATGTAAATTTAGTGGCTTTTGACACGTATTTTCCACCTGTTTTCATCCTTCTAAAAACACCCGCCTCTTTTCCTCCTCGCCTTAATTTCTTCCTTTTTTTTTTGGTTTTTTTTTTGTTTTATTCTGGAACTGAAACCAGTTCCTTTGAAGAGTTCCCCACGTGGTGTACCTCACCCCCTCCTCATACAGGCTGTATCCTCAGATACCCTCCAAAATCTCATCCTTATTCTGCCACGTTTTATCCCAGAGAAGCCACCCAAAACAGTCTCTCTCTATTTCAAAAGCAAGATTTTCACATTCGCAGAGAAAATTACGGGAGGCTCCACCCTCAAACCCAGACAAATGGCAGCGCTTCAAGGTCTGAAAAATTAAAGAGCATTAATAAAAGCAATGCTGGCAGAGATGGGCTATAAAAAGGTATAAAAAGCAGCTGCACGTTAAAATACGTGGTCCTGAAATAGCAGCAAAGAACCGTTTGTAAAAATTGCAGGTAGTCCTTGTGGTCCCCTGAGGATCCTTGGTGATTGTCCTTCCTGAAGCACAGAAAACAGTCCCTGTGATAAAAATAACCCAATATATCTCTTTTCAAAGTCCTGAGCGAGCACAGCCATGTCCGAGAGCTCTGGTGTTGCAGGAACTTCCCAGTAAGCATAATGAAATACACGGAGGAGTTAAATAACATCCAAATGAGCAAAGTTTGTGCTCTGACTGCAAAAAAAAAAACCCCAAACCCCCAAAACCATTGTGCATTTTGTAAAAAAATTAAACTCAATAAACAGAGAAATAAATAAAAATTCATAGGAACTTTTTTCCGTGCTTGAGTAGACTCAAGTCCACGGTTCCAGCCCCTGGGGTGGTTGCTCCTCCTCGGCAAGTCAGCAGTTCTCCTGGGACACACTCTGGAAAAATCATTTGCTGAGACCAAGGAAGAGTGGAAGAACTTGGAGATGAGGGGCACTACCCACAGCATGCTGGTACACACCACCGGTGTCATTCGAAAAAAAAACAACCCACCCTAACAAACCACTCTTCCTTCCCTCCCTTGCACCCTAAAGATGAGCTCAGCCTCCTTGCTTTCTAGGAGGACCTCAGTGCTGGGTGTCACGACGTCCCCCGCCAGCAAGAAAGCGCGTCGGTCCCATCTCCACACCATCAAGGGCTCCTGGACTCCCTACCGTGAGCCTTTGGTAGTGGGGCAGAGAGGCTGATGAGTTAACCCTGGAGGGCTGTGCCCCAGAGGACGCCCTTTAGAGACACATCGAGCGCTTTCCACCTGCATCGCAGATCTCCCCTGCTGAATTCTGCCTCAAAACCAAGGCACCCCTTTTGCTAACCCTCCCGCTGCTAACAGGGAGGGACGAGCACAAGGGAAGGCTCCGCTTCTCAACCACAAAGGCCAGGAACGAAAATTGCCGTTTGGGTTTTGCTAAAATGACAAGCAGCATTCTCACACCACCCCCCAACAGAATCGCTCTAGTTGGAAAGGACCTCGAAGGTCAGCAACAACGCTTAACTCAAAAGCCACAACTTGTTTTGTTTTTTTTTTTTTGCCTGTGTACTTTGTAGATTCTGAGAACAACATTCCTTGAATGAGTCACATCTTGAAAGGTCTGGATTCTGTTTCACGGTCACAGGGAAATCACGTGCCCCTGTCACCCAGGAGACAGCCTCAGACAGCGGGTGGCTGGAGACAACAGGAGCCAAGAAGGAAGAGCAGCAGATGACCCAAGGTGCTGTTCCCAGGCCAAGCTGATTCAACCACCGGGATCGTCTGCGCGGGTGACGTCCTTCACTCACCACCTTTGGGCTTGTCAGGACAGGGGAAAAAAAAAGAAACAAACAAACCAGCACAAAATACCACTCCCCAAAGACAACGACACAAAGCATCGGAACACTCCGGTTTCACGGTTCGTGGTCAGAACCCCATTTATTAAACGTTAGAAACTCGTCCATGTACACCATTGCCTATATACAAATCAAGTTCATCAATTTAAAAAAGTGCCGGTGGAAAGTAGGTTTGATTTAAAGCACAAGGGGAACGGGAATTGCATCTTGACTGCGAGCGAAAACGGCTCACGGGGAGCACTGAGGACGCGGACACGGCGACGGGGGCACGAGACGCCTCGCAAGGCTTCGTGTTGACTTACCGAAAACTTTTGGAGGAGAAACCTTCAGCTTGTTTTGTACAAACGGTACAGAGCGCTTCCATCAGCTCTACTAAAACCAAGTAGGACAGTTGAATCCTTTGAAAGCAAGGTACTCTGAAAACTGCTATTTGAAAATACCAGCCTATTTATCCTATTCCAACCAAAAGGCCCAAATCCCGCAACGGAATCAAGGCCGGCAAAACCAGACGCCCGCGGAGACTGACCGCAGGCACGCGAGCGAAGTAAAAAACACTTTTCCAAAGTATCCTACCACAAAACCCAGAGGATTTAGCACCGTGATCTTTTAAACCAACCACCCAACCCACACCCAAAGACTAGAAAAAGGCGGCTGGATCGTAAGAAATGTCAAGTGACCACTATAAACATGTTTCAAACGTAACCGCACGACGGGATCAACACACAAAAGGCTGCTGTTTATTTCTCTACACGCCACAGTCACTTGTCCTACTCTACGCTACGCCGTCGTTGGCCAATATTCTGCAAATGCGACCACACCAGGGGATACGACGCGATCCCGGAGCCTTTCTTGCCCGATTTTGCTCCCTTTTGCACCACTAAGACCAGTCCTCCAGGAAGACGGCCCCGAAGTGCCGGAGAAACCGAGGGATACGGGCGGTTGGTTTGGCTGCGAGAGGTTCTGTAGACGACTAGATCGAGAGAATATCGGATCAATTCACAGGGACGAGATGTATGAACAAACCACTCGAGAGACTTCACTGCACACGAAGGAAAAAAGAAAGAACCGGCCAACAGCTTAAATTCACACTTTGGGGATTTTTCAGTGCAACCAGCGTAGGGGCACTTTTTTTGTGTGTGTGATAGGAATGTGCTACTTCAATTCCATTTATAGTAAAAATTAAAAAAAAAAAAAAAAAGGCAGTAGTGAAAAATTGCTTTATTCTGGCTGCTGGAAACGGAGGCACGGAAAGCGCTACCAGTGTGAAAGAACAGTGCTGGAAAGATCCTTGGCGTTGACGTGAGGGAGTTCCTACAGCAAACCCAGCTTTGTTCTATTGCACCGAAACCGTCCATGAAAACAGAAGTTCACAGAAAGGTAACATTTTGAAAAAGAGCTTTTGAAAAAGAGCAAAGTAAGGGCACTCGATTCAAGAAAGTTCAGTCGGGAACCCCAAAGCCATCTTTGGGGAACCGCAGGGCACCAAAATGCGAAGAACGAGGGATCGCTTCAAAATTGCGGGCCCGACGGGGCGTAAATCTTGCGAAATCCGCAGAAACCCAGTCGTCTGAACGGACACCCTCCTTCACTCTTCTCCCGCTGCTGCTGCGCTTGGAATCACCCCGTTTCGGGTGTTCGAACGGTTCTTCCAGCAGCTGCCCGAGATCGCTTTACAGCGGGCGTGCAGACAGGGTGTGCCGACAGACAGACCGACCCACCGATCCGCTTTATCCACCTGAACTTCCACTGGTATCTCCGAGGGTGGATCTCCACACCCACCCCTGCGCCGACTTCCCCGCGGTTCCGCTTACTCGAACCCGCCCGACGGTCCTCGGGGCGGGAGGACCCAGCCCCCTGCGCAAAACCCCGGCGCGGGATTGTCCTAAGGCAGCTGGGATGGGAGCAGATGCCAGGGGTTCTGCTTGGAGAGCTGAGCTTTGCTACCAAAGGCTGTATTTTCCGAGGATCTCTGAACAGATTGCCCAATCTATTCTGCGTGCAAACAGGTTTTCCTTCCGCTATACCATTAGAGGCCTCATAATTTAAAGCGTGATTAAGCCAGTATCATCTTATCTACAGTAACTCAGCATCCTGCAGGAATGCAAAGCCCTAAAAATCATTATAAAAAATATTTCCTTAGAGCGCTTTAAATAATTTACAAAACTCTACAAAAGAACTACGTGTGTTTATCCACGATATCCCTGTTAAATAGAAGCATTTTTCACATTAGTGTGTCTATGATTTACAGATACCAGCATCTCCCACGGCCTCTCCTTTCAGCTCTCAAGTTTTATCAAGGTAATTACAAGGATAGTTATTTTCTAAAAAAGATTTGTTNTATTTTTTTTAAAAAAAAAATTTTTTACTGAAAAAAAAAAAAAAAAAAAAAAGAAGTACTTACAGATTTGAAAGGTTTTTCAAGAGGGAATCTGGGCAGTCCCCTGGGGGTATGTCAGTAAAGTTTGCACGGGTTTTGTCTAAAACTTCCTGCCTTTGGTCCGCTTCAGAAGCGGCTTCCCTATTCTGCAGGACAGGTATTTTTCCTTCCAAACTGGAGCTGGATATCGGAATTTCTTCCCGCCTGTCACCCTCCTGGGACAGAACTTTGTCCTTCTTAATGCACATCTGCACACTCTTATCTGCACACGCTCCTCTGCTTCTAGGCGCCGTTACTGCTGGCACATTTAGCTCCTGCAGCGGGCAACCTGAACTGGGACCTGCCCTCCTGTCCTGCTGGTTCTCCTCTCCCTTCCTGCACACGGGGCTGCTCTGCTGAGCGGCGTCTCCGATCGCTTTATCTGCTTCTACCGCCGCCGGCCCGTGCTCGGGGCGTGGGGGATCTACGTTTGGATCGGCCCAGCTGCCTTTGGGGCCGTTTCCCTCCTCGATCCACACCCGGGTGTCGTCAGCGTCGGATGTTCCCCTGCCAACCTGATCTACGTTTCCTGCCGCCACGCTCCGCTCCCGCAAGGAGAGACCGGCGCGTGGATCCCACTGGTCTCCAGAAGCGTTTCTGCCACCCTCCGCTTCCTCCTTCGCGTGCAAAGGAGCACCCTCCAGTCTTGCACAGGTTTCTGCTACACGGGGACTTGGCCCTTCCACAGGGAGCTTCTGAGGAGAACTGGATTCTTTTATTGCCGCTGTACAATTCCCACTAAATTCGCCCCCTCCTCCTCCCTGGGTCGGTACGTCTGTACCCTGGGCCGCTACCTCCGTTCCTACGGCAGCGCTCTGGGCGAGCAAACGCTCTGCTTTCTGCCTTTTGTTCAAAAGCATGGATTTCTTCCTGTCCCGAGCGTATTTTAGACCTGCAATGAATTTACTGGAAATTTTTAGGTGAAAGGTATTCTTTCGTTTAGATCTAGACTTTGCCGTTAGGATTTTCTGTCCTTTACAACCTTCACTTTTGCCGCTTTTAGGTGGCAGCGTTTTCAGCGCGGGTTCTGAATTAGGGACATCCTTTTTACCCGTTGCCTTTCCAGGGAACCCACCGCCAGCAACACCTTGAGCCCCCACCACTCCTTGCTTAGCTTTTGACTGACCAGTAGCATGAAGATAAACATTCTCTGCAGAGGAAGGCGGTTTCCCACTGCCACGGAACATTGCACTTTTCCCTTCCGTTCTCTGGGAGTTCTTCAACTCCTCAGTCTGCCGAGACACCTCAGGCTCGTCGCTCTGACCCAGCGTCAGCTCCGGCTCATTTTCAACCGGCTGCTGCTTTGCTTTTCCTTTACTAGCAGGTTGTTTGGCCGCTCTCAATAGGTCCAGAGTCGCATCGTCTTTTTGTATCTCCGGATTGCCCGCGGAGTCTTTAGCCTTTTCTGCCAAAAACTTCCTGATTTCCTGTTCGATGCTGTCGTCGCTGTCCACCGAGCTGCTGTCATCAGCGTCTGACGCAGCCGCCAAAGTACATTTCCTATTTTGAGCTACCCGCGGGTTACTCTGGTTTGAAATCGGTTTAGGTTTATAGCCTTTTTTAAGCTGTAAGTTCAGCTCTAAGTTCTTCACGGTTTCCGGTTTTTCATGGGTAAGTTTGACATGGATGGGGTCTGGAGGAGTTCTGACTGCGTTCTCTTTCACAGCTTTTCTAGGTTTGGAGAGGCAGCTTTTCGGTAACGGGGGATTTTTACCTTTCCACTCGTTTTGTTGGAGGTTACTAAATTCATCTACCGGCTGAGTTTCTGTCTCAGTAAATCTGACTTTCTTCTTGCACTGGGACTTCTGGTCCTTGGACTTTCTCTTTAATTTTCTTTTAGACCGTAAAAGGTCCTTGATAGCACTATCGAGGTCCTCATCACTGTCCAGAGAACTGCTCTCATCATCCGAACCATCCCTCTCTTGAGTCTGGGAGGTATTTTTCGTCAGCGTTCTCGCGCTACTCTGAACCTGCGTGAAAGGATTTACAGAGTCCAAGGCCGCAGACCTGCCATCAGATCCAGACAATTTGGAAGACACCAGCTGCTGCTGCTGCCGCCGAGTGTCTTTGTGATCAAGCCTTTGAGCACCGTAGAGTTCCGGGGGGCTGCGCAGGGCACACTCCTCCCGGAGCACGGGGGAGGTTGGACAGTTACCTGGCTGGCAAAGTCCCGTCTCCAGCCGTTCGGGTGGTTTTGACGCACCTTGTTTCGCAATTCCGCCTTCCCTTCTGAGTCTCCTTTTCCGAGTCAGGGATAGCTTCAGCGTTTTGGGAAGAGAAGGCTCAAGGGTAGCGGTGAGGCTGTTCTGATCAGAAGGCAGCGGCATCTGGATTGAGTGTGACAGGCTGGGAGGCTTTGTTCCCAGGCTTTCCGACTGCGCTTTCAGAGCCAAGAAAGCCCTGATCTCTTGCTCTATGCTGTCGTCGCTGTCCACGAGGCTGCTGTCGCTCTCACGACGGGGGGACGAGAGGAGCTGGGGAGAAAAGAAAGAGTCTGCAGCGAGCGATTTGTTGTCACTTCCCATTTGGGCCGGCATGATCGTTTTGGAAATATCCAGGATAGCTTCCGCGCACATCAGTTCTGCAGATGTGTCCGCTCTGCAAGAGGCCTGCAGCGTCAGCTCGCAAGCCGCAATCTTGTTTTCCGGAGGTGCAAAATGTCTGGCTTTTTTCAGTGGTTTAAACAGCTTGTTAAATTCATGGCTGGTGCTTTCTAACTCTGTCGACTTTGAATTCATTTCTTTCCTCTTGCTGCTTAGAGGGCTCTTACGGATTTCGGGTGAGGCACTTTTCGTCGAGCTGATGGTCAGGCTCGCGGAAATGTCCGTCATTCCCTTCGCATCGAAGCGTTCCCTCTGCGAAGGGGCACGGTCTGTGGCACGACCCGCCTCTTTCCTGATCTTCTCCAGCTGATAAAGCTGAATGGCTTCTTCGATGCCGTCATCGCTGCTCGAGTCGGACGTGCGCGCGCTGTCCTGGATAAGGCCTCCCCTCGTCTCCCAGTAATTAGCTCCGCTTCCTTCATTTCGCTCCACTAACCAGGGCTGGCTGGCAGTGGCCATTTCTAGGTACGCTTGGTTCACTTGGCCGAAACCACCGGGCTCTTCTCGGATTTGAGACTGCGGGCCCTCGGCCCGCGCGCCGCTCTTCTGCAGCTTGGGACGGTGTCTCAAGAGGAGCGCGTTACAGCCCGGCTTGGCAGCACCACAGCCGCTTTTGTCTGATGTTTCTTTGCTGCATTTTAGGAGGGATCTCACCCGGGAATCTTTTTTGTCCTCCTCGATCACACACTTACGAATTTCTTGCTGCTTCTTCTCGTTCAAGAACTGCACTATTTCGGCCTGTATGCTCTGCTCAAAGGAGTCATCGCTGCTGATGCTCTGAGGGGAAGCAGGCTGCAGCCGCTTCCCGATTCCCAGGTGGTCGGACAGGTACTCTTCCGAGAGCATCTCAGCTTTAAATTTCACAGGTAAAAGCTCCCCAGCCATCTTGCTCTGGGAGAATTCTCTCTTAAACCTTTTGTCTCCGCTTATATTTTCAGAACGCTCTGCATTCCTTGGCAACGACTGGTCACTTTTGCTTTTCGCTTTCAAGTACTCCTGAATGGCTTCCTCAATACCTCGGTCCACAGAATCGTCGCTATCAGAATCGAGCAACAGAGACCCAAACCCCACGTTCTCTTCCGCTTCGGTGTCGTCCGACTCGGCAGCACATCCACACTCGGTGTACGGAGGACGCTTCCGCAGCAACGTGGTGCTGGATGCGACTCTGTTGCCGGTGCCCTTTTCTCCCTTTGGTTTCTTCTGCATAATACAACCATACTCATCGTTCATACCCAGGGGAGACTCTTGGCTTTGCAGGTTGTTGATGATCATCTGAACTTTTGCGCTTACGGAGCTTCTAGGGATGTCCTCTTCAGATTCAGAGAAGCAAAGGGGGTATCTACAATTCCTTGCTGGTCTGAAGGATTCCCATTTTGTCTGAAGAGCTGCCAGAGGAGAAGCATTCATAAGGAACATTCTAGCAGACAACAGCAAAGTCCACGAGGGAAGTTTTTCAGACTGGTCTTTCTTCCATCCTACAACGAGAGAAAAATAAAAGAGGAAAATAGTTTTTACTATGCATCTACTTCAGGAAGACATTCCACGGAATAACACTGGCAACACAAGCTGTAAATTATTAAGCCTCAGACTCCCTGTGCCAGATAATCGCACGAGCTGCTCCTCACCGCCACTAACGGGGAATTCAGTCACCACTGCCATGAGCAGTGCACTCCTCACTTGTGGTTTTCAGTATTTTCCAGCACAACCATCCTCCAATTCAGGTCATTGTCTTCACTTCCAAAGCTCTTCCTGCACTTTCCAGGAAGGCCGCACTCTCCTAAATAACCCCGTACAAGAGCCACGAAGAACCTCTCTGGCGACAGTTCCGCGCACAGGCGGGCGCCCTCCCCTTCCACCCAAAACGCTGTCTGAATGTTTTTGCCATAAACTTTGAGGCCAGAGAGAAAGAACAATTTCAAGGGAAACTTTCCTAACGCGAGTGGAATTGGTAGGAGTGGAGAACCCTGCAAAATATTCTGCTCCCTGTGTTTCCTTTGGCATAATTGCTCTTTTTCAAGAACTCCTGCCATGCATAGCTCAGCTTTTCAGTTTTACAATGAAAACAATGTTGGCTGTGTCCAGTTTTACAACAAAAACAATGTTGGCTATGCCCACGCGGTATATAATGGGCGGATGTGAAGCTTGCCCGTGATCTGAGATGGTGGGACACAAACCAACTCTCATTCCACAGACTCGCCCACTAGCCCAAGATACCTTCTATCAGCTGGCTTGGCACTGAGCACACAACTGGGGGACTCAGGGCAGCTCAAAGCAGGAAAAGGAGCTTATTTCATCCTGAAACATATCACAGCAATAACCCTGAGGGTAAAAGAATAACCCTGAAGGGTAAAAAGCCCTTGGTAAACACAAGTCTTTAGGAGTTTGCAAAAGCGGGATGAAGATTCTGAACGTAGCAACCCCCACCACAATGAACTTCTGTGTTGCGGACCAGCGAAAAAAAGCCATCCCGAAAATGCCAGAGAACTCCTCAAAGAGTTCACAACTTCCACGCAGTCCCGTGAGAGCTGAAGGTTTCACCTGCAGCATCGTTTGGTGGGATGAAAGCAGTACCTGCCTGACAAAGAACATCCAGCAGCCCCAACAAAACCCTACAGCAGTTGGGTAGCTCTTCAAGCCCAATGCTGTCACCTCCCACACAAACCCAGTGAGCCCCAAACGCAGCGTGGCACTGGACTCTACCGCCCTACAGAGATGTGCGTCTGCCTCTGAACCCTCTCCGACCGTGCCCTTGTCAATTATTCTCTAGTTCTGGTTTCAAATTAATCAGTGGCGATAAATATTTCAAAGAATTAATGACTCTTAACTCTTTAAACCTTTTATTTATTTGCTACTAAGACAATCAGGGAAGACAATTCCTTATCACTTTTTAAAGGAGCTTGGTGTTCCAACAATGAACGTGACAAATGCTTTTGTCAAAATCATTCTGCGGCCTGTGCTCCAGGAGCAGTTTTATCGGCACCTTGTTAGGAGAGTAAAACATTCTTGAAATCTTATTGACCAAGGCAAGATCTGTCTGAACATGCCTCACACATCCACAGAGCGTGTCAGCTCTGGACACTCCACTGGTAGCGCTTTTGCCGCTGCCGTTCACTGGTTCTCTGCCACAGAACATCTTCGCAGAACACATTTCAGCCCAAGCTCTGAACATCCATTTCTGATTTTGCTTTTCCTTAGTGATCACTCATCTCAAAACATCATTCCGGCAGAATTCAAATCTTAAGAGTAGTGATCAAGAACATCCCTCCTCACCGGGTACCCAGAGGAACCCATCACCTCTGTTTCAGGTTCCACTTTTGGTCACCTGCAGATGGCTTGGCCTGACCTCGGCTCTACGGGCACCAACAACGCCCCGTGCTCCCCACCGCTTGTCAACTACCCGGGGAAGCACCTCTCGATGCAGGTCTGAGCCCCAAACTTTCCAAAACGCGCGAACGAACCCACGATTTCCAAAGCAGCCTCCAACTCATTCACTAGGGCAAACACAAATTAAAAACATTTTTCCTTGTAAGCAGCAGCTAAGGATCAAAAAGACAGAAATTAGAATACCTAATTATCCCGAAGAAATGCAATTAACACACTTAAGCTCCCAGCTTCATTATGAAAAAAAACCCAGTAAACCAACTTCTTTCCTATTAACCTATTTTCACAGTTTCCAGGAAAGGGGCAGGTGCCTTTGTTACCCTACACTGGGATTGCAGTTGCCCTGCCAGGATTAGACTGGACTGGGATGAACTTTCCCGCCCCAGGGCACCCATGCAGGGGTAAGGGCTCTGAGGGGGCACCCACCTGAGGGCAACCATGGAGGGGACACCCAGAGGCTGCGTGAGGGGGGGACATGAGGGGACAAACCACCCAGGGACACCTGCAGAGGGTGTGAGGGAGCAAGAGGGGACACCCATAACAGGTGTGAGGGGACATGAGGGGACATCCACAGTGGCTGTGTGAGGGGACACGAAGAGACCCTCACTGGTGGGGCACCCACCTCGGGTGGGTGGGCACCCACCTCGGGATGTGTGATGGGACACCAAGGGACATTCGCTGTGAGGCACCCACAGAGGCTGAGTGACGGGATTAGGAGGGGACACCCACCCAGAGGGCACCTACTGAGAGTAAGAGGGGACATGAGGGGACGCTCACCTCAGGGAGCACCCGCGGAGGGTGCGTGAGAGGACACCCACCTCAGAGGCCACCTACAGAGGGTGCGTGAGAGGACACCAGAGGACACCCACCCGGGGGCTACCTACAGAG
>VWZK01004996.1:17974-159835 GCA_013396935.1 Baryphthengus martii | reverse complement strand
GAAGGGAGGGAGGGAAGGAGGCTGGAGCCTGTTTAACGATGGAGAGTGGAAGGTCCGCCGGGGAAGAAGCGGCATCTCGGTGGCAACGTGGGGCCGAGGCCTTTTGCAGACCCAGGGCGAGATTTGGGCCCCAGACGCTGGTCCTGTGAATGCCGAGCGGCCGCTGTCCCGACAGGGACTTTGAAAGCACGCGTACCGGGGATTTGCACCGTTTGCTTTTGAGAGTCGAATATCACACACAGGAGGAGAATAATCGATCACGCTCTCTTGGGGGTGCTCTGGGCCTGCCAAAGTGGGGAAAACTCAAAACATTGTCAAAACCCAGCACTGGCTGTCCCAAACCCAAAGTTTGGGGAGGTAAAACTAGAACTGAGGATAAGAGAGCCGAGGCCTGGTTGTGCAGAAACTGAAGCAGTTGGTATTTTAGCTCCTGGAGTTACCAGGGTGTTGAAGTTTTCATGGAGAGAAACAGCAAAGTTTTAGTGTTTTGCTGGCAAGTAGGTTTTCCCCCAGGATGTGCTGTCAACCATGTCCTGCCAGCCCCGTGCTCCTTAAGCAGAGTCAAGCTCTAGAGTCTTTCCTTTCGGGACCCTCATTTCAACCTGCTTATTCACTAAAGAACACAGAATGAGTCATAACTCTCGCTTTGTAAATCTTCACAAGTGTTCCCTTTCCTACTTTGTGGCAAACGAAAACCTGGTGCCTTAACCCACAGTGCTGCCTGTTTTCACTTTGCCAGTGCATTTTTTTTTTCCCCGTGGTGCTTGAACACCCGTGATGCTACAGAGAAAGGCAGCATCTTTTGGCTGGGTGTTGCCAAAATCACAGGGGAAGTACTCAGGGTGGGAACAGCAGTGAGGAGCAGCAGGTACAGAAGGTCTCAGGCTGAGAATGGGGTGACAGCTCCTGGCAGTGCAGACCAGGTACCATGCTCACCCCACAGTGGGCTCCTCTGCCGTAAGAAGAATAATTGCCAGTGCACAAGAATGGGGTGGATGTCAGAATCAGGCCCGTTATCCATACTAGGCGTTATCACATACTGCATTTATGTGTCACTTTTCCTTCAAAGCTCCAGACATTTTGCTTGACTGATGTTGCTGTTTCTGCCGCAGCTTTGACAGCACGTCACAGCACCTCGGCACAGCTCGGAAGGAGTTTAACTCAAGAGTTAGAGGACAGTTTCCCAACGCAGTGTTGAATTTACCCTGGCTCCCAGGTGAATCTGTTCTGTCCTTGCAGAAAGAGAAGGTGCTGCTGGAGCTGGAAGCACAGCCAGACTGAACTTGCCTCACCCCTGTCCCCAGTATCGGTGCGGGATCAGGTGCCAAACACCGTTGCTCTGAGCTGCAAGGCTCTCCAGATGTTTTTGTGCTCACTTTGTGACAACACACCACAAGATGTGGGGCTGACGTGTGCTGAGTGCTATGGAACAGATTTCTGCTTGCTTTTACCCCAAAAGTGCTTGTTTGAGGAACACGTGTATTTTCATGCCTCGAGGAATTGTGCCCTTTCCTGGTCTCCAACCTCATGTTCTAATTTTTTTTCCCCCAGGAGCCCCCCTACCTGCCAAGCCAGGTCTGACCCTGGGGATGTGGGACAGGACCACGTTTCAAACTGTCAGATACAATTCCAAACCCATATTATCTCCTGCTCTTACAATAGACAAAACAGAGCCGATGAGACATCTGTCTGCGTGTTCTTGTCCCTGGGATCTCTAATATGCTTTTCTATTCCGCGATGGCTCGCTTGAACAAGACCGCTGAAAACAGCACAGCCAGCATCTGTGTGCAGAACGAAACAATGAACTTGCTTTTCTTTCGCTGCAGAATTGCAGCCCCGAGGTGAGGAAACTTTGCTCCTTTCACCATATTCCTCCTAATGCCAGAGCCGGGAGGAAAGAAAGGGCTCTTGTCTTCCTGCATCCTCTCGGGCCAAGTCCATTTACATGTGAATGCTCTTTAAAAATAAAATTAAAGTCAAAGCTATGGCCAGAAGCCTGATAAATGGTTTTGTGCACATGCAATTGCTCGGGAGGGGGAGGCTGGCGGCTGCTGGAGAGCTCTGCTCTTACCAGTGGAGGTGGCGTTTTGCGGCTCTGCAGAGCCGGTTGCCCCCACGTGCGGCCTTTGATTTGAAAGAAGAGCGGAGCTTCTCCCCAAGGTCCCATTAGGGATGATTTGTCTTCCCGAGCCGTGATCTTTTGCGGAAATGAGAGCGATGGTCCCCGTGGCCCCGCTGGACAGATGACAAAGTCACGCGTGCTAATTGGCCCCCTTGTTAGGCCGGCCGGCAGGGCAGGGAAACGTTCCTGTGTTCAAAATGAAACATCTTCCCCGACCTCAGGATCTGCTCATCCCATTTCCAGCTTATTGTGGGGGGTAGGAACAGGAGCTCATTATAGGTGGCTGTGGATACCTTAGAGGCAGCGGCAGCTGTGGGTTACCAGAGGCTGAAACCGGAGCTCAGGTGATGGCTTTTTTTTTTTTTTTTCCCCAGCAGGAAAAAAAAAAGAACAAGATTAAAACCAAAATAGCAAGAATAAAAGGACTCACCTCACAGATCTTCTTGTCAGATAACCTGTGGCTTCGTGGCCAATTACAGTTCCTACGTGGAGCCGTGTTAAAGCACCAGGCATTTCCGCCGCGCTGCTCTTCCCTTGGGAAGATGAGTCACAGCCGGCGCTGGCTGCGGACACAGCCGTGTCCAGGACACGAGGGAAGCCGATCGCCTCAGGTTCTGCAAAGCCTTTCCTCTGCCGCTGGCGGGTTTGCGTTCCCCGAGCGCGGCTTTGGCTTCTGGGACAAAACCGAGCCGCAAAAGTAAAATCCTGCTGTCACCATTGAATTTTTGGGGGAAAAAGAAGCAGGGAAAGGAGGTGGATGGTGTTCAGTCTGAACCTTCAGCTCAGTCAGTATTGGGGTCCGTGGTTCCACTGAGCTTCAGGGGGGCTCAAAACTGTTCTGGAAAAAGCAGTGCCAGTGTCGGCTTTAAAAGAAACCACGTGAGGTTCTTCTGGTTCCAAACAGGGCTCACTTGGGGCTTGAGCACTTGTTTCTCTCTCACACGAATTTGCTTGTGCTGTGAGGTGCAGGAGGCAAAAAGTCTCTTGAAGGTCTCTTGGTCGCTCCTCCATCCTCCTGCTCCCTTTGGCTCCTTGGGTCCGATTGCAGGCAGCGTGTTAGGTGGAGTACAACTGGATCATGTAGTAACATGGTAAATTGAAGAGTTTAGTTGTTATTTAATAAATGCCAAGGAGACTCATAAGGCCTGGAAGTTATAATAGAAAGATCTAATTTAGACAAAAAAAAAAAAGGAAGAGAGATGCCCGTGGAAGCTGCCAGCAAGGAGCGCTGGATATTGAACTTTCCTGTTTACCTTCTGAATGGAGCAGAGATGGTGGGAGCTTCCTCAGGACCGGGCTGGATGCTGCCTGGGGAAGCAGCACCGAGGGCAGGAAGAGGTACAAGGGCAGCTCTCAGTGGAGCTGGGTTCCAGGAAGCTCTGCTGTGTCTTTCTTTAGAAGATACTTGCCGTAAATCACCTTTGGATGCCAGATTTTTTTAAGAGAAGAGACCCACCAGCTCCATGAAACACCTCCAGTGGGACAGACAGCACAGAGGCACGGTTACAGGATACCTTTAATATTTTCAAGTCAGGTCTGATGAACTTCGCATTCGTGACTGACCATGGCACAAAATGTAGCTGAAGGTCTCAGTGGGGCACAACGGATTGCTTTTGAAGATGGCCTTTTTCAGTTACAGCTCCCAATGTATCTGGTGTAAGGAAACAACCTGAGAAGCACAATTTTGTGCCAAAAGGTTTGATTTCAACCCTGACCCTTCCTTGCTGTCATATGGCAGAGACCTTTAAAATGTCAAAGGATGTGATGGCACCTCTCTCAGATTCCATACCTAGGACCTTTTATTAGTTTTTGTACAACTCATTCCCATCTGAGTTAAATTACCTTTTTTTTTTTTCTTCATGTTTACAAATAGGGAAATGTGCCGGATGGGCTCTAAGGAGTTTTCTTTACCCAAGTCTTCCCTTTCCGTCCAGCTCCGAGGCAACGCCGTTTGCATTCCCACCAGGACATTTCCAGCTGGATCCCGTTCTTGTCACAATTCTGCTTGTGCCCATTAGGTGTCAGACTGTTATCAGCACAGTCTTCTCCAGTTTCTGGGCTTTCAAGAAGCAGAGAGGCGATTACGAGACGCCGGGAGCTGCTGTGGCTTGTCTTGGGTGCCAGCTGGATGCTCATCTATGGGTCCTACCCAGAATGGGCAAACTGGGTGGTGTGGTGGCCCACCAAATGGGAATTTTCTGCTGGCCTTAACCCAGGGTTTAGCAGCTGTGGTTCCTCCAGAGTCCCTGACAGCTCATCCTGGGGCTGTGGGCTGAGGGTTCTGCAACTCCAGCCCCAATCCTGCAGAGTTTTGCAGTGTGTTTTTGTTTCAGATCACGTGTGATTGTATCCCTCGGGTCAGCTCTTCATATTACAACAGCTCCTCCCATCTGCTCTCAGATCTGCAGGGTCACTGAGGTGCTGCCAGAGCAGTGATGAGCCTCTTTCCACTTCATCCATCACCATCTTGGGGATGAGCAGTTGAAGTTGAGGGTGGGAGGTTGGTGCCAGGCCATGAATGCAGGGTGCTGGGACAGCTCAGATATTTCCTGCATCTCAGGGTTTGGGAGCACTGATTCATTCAGAGACAGAAAGTTTGTTTGGGTTTTTTTTCGGGGTTTTTTTTTTGTCAATGAACCATGTGCAGAGTTTCCCACAGCAACACTTTGATTTCAGCCACAAGCCGGGATACAAACCCAGGCATTAGGTGCCACGAGCCAAGGTGGATGGTGATGAAATGGGGTCTGTGAGCTTTAAAAGGGCCTATTTAAAGGGCAAGATCAAAGCTGCACGGTGGGGCAGATACCTTCCCGCTACGCGAAGAAAAGCCATAATGAAAGTGAGCTGCTGCTCTCACTATTGTATTTCAAAAGAAAGCTGTTCTGCTTTGACTTGGTGCTGCAGCTGCTGAGAGCTTTAAGGGGATTGGGGGAGGAAAAACCCCACATTTCACTCCGACTCCTCTCATTGCCTCTCCTCCAACTCCTCTGCTGAGAAGTCCCAACACAGCTGTGAACTTGTCCCTCTGCAGTCAGCATGTCTTGCAGTTTCAGAGCATCTTTCCTGACCGGCTGCTTGCTCAGGAACATCCCTGCAGCCCCCCGTGAGGCAGGGCACTGCCGGACGATGCTGCGGAGCAACTCCTCGTTCCCAGCAGAGCCGTCCCCAGCGCTGTCCCAGTCCCCATCGGCTCTAAGCCAGTGTTTTTAAAAACAATCTTCATGTGTCAGAAAGCTTTTCAGATCACCTTCAAGGAGTAGTCTATCTTTAGAATCCGTGGACACTCTTGGCTGCAAATAAGCGAGACCTCTCTGCGGTGAATCCACAACAGGGCGATCGGCAGGTGTTCAAAGTCTCCGACTGAAGCGCGGCACAAAGGGAGCGACTGGTCCCTGAGGTCTCCGAGGAGGGCGCCGAGTCCCTGCTGTCACCAAGTGAGACCGGGGGCAGGGGCCGTGGCCACGGTGCACAGCGGGTCTGCTTCACCCAGACCTTTGCGACTGCAAAACACGCCAGCAGGCTTTGATTCAGCGTTTGCAAACTGCTGCTGTTTGGTTCAGAGGTCGAAATGCTTCCTTAAATGAGTTTTGGATCGAACCAAAGGTCACCGCTGTTTGAAATTTTCATCAAACTGAAGAAATGTGCTGGGCCACGGAGCCCACACAGTCCTTCGCCTTGGGTTCTCCTCCAGTGAACCAGCCCTGAGCAAATCACCCCCAGCAGCACAGCCGTACGGAACGAAAGCCTCTCAGCTGCTCTGCAGGGTAAAGGAACCTCCCGGGAGCAGTTTCAGGCTGGTTGAAACATCATTTACCAAACCTGCTAATAGTTATTTTAAATATTTATTTTTCCCCAGTTCTCATTCTGCTCTCCCCATGGGCCAAAATCACCTCCCAGAAGGTGCCGCCAGGAGAGGTGGAAGGCAGGAGCTCCAGGCAGCCCTGCTTTGTGCTCGTTGCGGCCTCACACGCTCCGTGTTCACACCCACGTGCACTTCTGCTTTTATGTGGGGCTTTTAGGGCCGTGGCATCTGTCCAGGGGTGGTAATTTGGGCCTAAGTGCGGTATCGGGTTCCCCCTCCCATTCTGCAGAGCTGTCAGGGATGGAGGGGTATTGACCGGGCGCCGCAGACTCCTTCGGTGCAACAGATCCATAACAACGTTGGGAGGAGAGGAGGAGATAAATCCTGTCCTGGTTGAGAAAAACGTGGTGTTTAGAGAGGCACTTTCTCCTGGATGGGGGTTTGTGCTGCTGGCATTCGTGGAACAGCCCTTTTGAAGTGTTTCCTCACCCTTGTCTTGAATCCTCTGGCAATGGTCTGAGCCCCTTGAGGAATGACCCAAACGCTCTCCATCCCATCCATCCCACTGGCTGCGTGGCACCAAGAGGCTGAGAGCTGCTGAGCTGGATAACAAAGTGGGGCTACAAACCTTCGCCCAGCATGTGGCTCACAGAGAAGGTCCAAGGATGCACCGATGACTGGGAAAAATAAAAAAATCCCATTCCCATTACCCAACGTGCTTTGCATTTTGCTCACTCCTTTTGCACCCCACACCGAGCAGGGTGAGGGCTGGATTGGACCCTTGGCCAGGCTTCCCTGCTTGCCATCCAGCTTGGCTGAGGCTCTGAAAACCCATGAGCGTGGAAGGGAAGGAGCGGAGGCAGCACCCCGGGCTCACGCGTGGGAAGGGGAAGCCGGAGCAGCTTGCGGCCGTACTTGCTGCAGACCAGGAGGAAGGAACAGGCTGCGAAGGAGCTCGTGGGAGGAGGAGGAGGAGGAAACTGGGTGTCAGAAAACGAGGCAGATTGAGAGCTGAGATGTGTTAGTGGTTGTATTTGGGATACGATCAACATTTCCGCGTGACTTGCACAATCTGCAGGGCTCTGAGATTGTGCAAAATACTAAAAAAAAAAACCAGTGGGAGAGGAGCTGCTCCATCCCCTGATGCTGCAGGAGGCTGCAGAGGAGGGTGAAACCCTCACACCCTGTACAAGAGCAATGCAAGTCAGAGCCTGGGCTCACTGGGCTGCTGAGGGGCGGGAGGTGGGCGAGCTGGGGGTGGCAGCTCATCAGCCCCCCGCTCCTGGGAGCTGGTTTGCACCCGGCTGGTGGGTGCAGCCAGCCCCATGATGTGCAGCTGCCTTCTCCTCTGGATACCTGTGGGCATGGCCCTGATGGTTTGGTCCCCAAATCTCTATCTGGAGGAATCCACAGCACAAGAGAGGAGCTGCCACCAACAAAACCTGCCATTTGTTCGGGGCACCGGGCAGCAGCTTGGCCTCGGCGCACTGCGGGGAGGGGAGCCGAGAGCGCCGAGAGGAGCAGCGCTGCTTCCAGGGTGGGAGGTGGGGGAGCTTTGTCATCACCCGCTCACATCACCACCGTGGTAATTCAGATGAGTGTCACTGGCACATCTGTTCAGAGAGAGAAAAGTAATACAGGTCCAGCTGAGCGATGAAATTGCTTTCAGAGCTGTTGATTCCCGGCTTGGGGGTGTGTGGTCAGCTTGACTGCAGCCTGGGGATTTTTAATTTATTTTTTCCCCCTCTCCCTCGCCCTTTTCCTTGCAGCCAAGAGAGATTGGTCACATGTAAAGCAGGCAGGGCCAGCATCTTTGAATCGTATTCCCCCTGTTCCCATTCTCTGGGAAAGATGGGCCATCTGGGCTCATTCATGAGACCCTGAAATCACTCGCACCGCACCTCGCTGAAGGATTTACAGCTCGCTGATAACCAGGCTGCTCTGCTCATTCTTTTCCTATGGGCTCTGGGAAAAAGATGCCTCTGCCTGCCTGGATTTGGCCTCTGCTCTGGGACCAGTTCCCGTTTCTCCTCTAGATGGTGCAACTGCCATTGAACACCAGAAAAAGCACCGAGATGCAGCCAGACTCCAGCCCCTGCAGCAGAATGTGGGGTGCAGCCAGTTCTGGGGTCTGGCCCCAGCTCCCTGTCATCCCTCCCAGGTCTCTACCACTGGCAGGACGGGAGCTGTGAGGCACAGACCCCCACGGATTACCCACCTGAGGGTCTGTTCCAGGTACTTGTGGCGCATCGTCACTCCTCTAGCCGTGGGCACAGGGCTACGTGGAACCAAGGGGATGAGAAATCTGTCTCCTGCTATTCCTGACATTTCTGTCCTTGGCAGAGCAAATCCTGGCAGTGCCCATGGGAGATGCTGGCAGATCACAGCGGAAGGTGGAGGAGAAGGGACACATCCTGGGGATGACCCCGTGCCTTGCGGCAGCCAGGCTGTTTCCGTTCATGCCGGGTGTGAAGCGGGCCGGCCGGAGGAGCCCGGATGCCATCATAGTCTTTTGTTAGAAACCCCACTCGCCTGCCATCCCCTGACTCATCTCCAGGCAAGGAGGGACGTGGCTGCCAAACCTGCAGGGCTGGGCAGGAGAACGGCCCCTGCAACGGGCACCTCGAGGCCGGTGCGCACCGAACGGCACCATCCCACCTGGAGCTTCAGCCTCTCCACCCAGCTGATGATAGCAAGAAAGACACACATGGAGATGTTCTTCTCCTCCTGGCCCACCGCCATCAGGGTGTCATCTCCCCACAGCAGCAGGACATTTGTAGCCTAGGGGTTGCGTCAGGGCAGAGAGAGCTCGGCACCCTATTTGTGGGTGAGAAGAGCCATCGATGAGCCAAGCAGATCGGATGAGACCCTGCAGATGGAAGGGGAATCCCGGGCACGGTTCTCCTTGTGCTACTCCCCATTTGTTGAAGCTAAAACCCATAAATACAAGCTTAATGATTTGAGTGAAACAATAGGGGAGATTCCAGCATAAAGAAAGATTTCCTCCCATTAAGCTTTACTGGCAAGCTTCAGAGCCTGTATTTTAAATAAATGTTATGGGTGCATTTAAAAACACACCATATGTTCTCTCGCCGATCTTTCCGGGAGCTGCTATAGCGTGGCTCTTGACTGGATCTTCTCCTCCCTGTGCCACCCACATACCAAGGCTGGAGCAGAGCCTTGTGCCCCAACTCCTCCTCACACCAGTGAAGAAGCCACGTGTAGGACTCCCTGTGCCCCACTGGCGTGTTTCTTGAAGCCTCTGCTGCGAGCACGGCAAAATAATCTCTTATTAAAGGTCAGGGTGGTTTTGCCAGAGACGATCAATTTGCTGGAGACCTGCCCCGCATCCCTGCCGTGATTCCCACGGCTCTGCCAGCCACAGCCTCGCTCTAACTTTTAGGAAGCACCCCAAAACCTGGAACTGCAGGAGGGTTTTGGTTTTCTTAGTTCTCCCCGATCGCTGTAGATGGCACTCCGGCCCCGCCGCCTGCCCGGCTGCCAGCGAGCTCTAATGTGTGCTGGCAAGGAGTCAGGGGATGAGCTCGAAGTTTACAGCAGATTTTCCCTTCTGACAGATTACTGCTTCATTTGTAAGAGGAGAACTTCTCATTAAGTACATTTTTGACATTTTGTTGAGAGAGGGGAAAAAAAAAAAAAAGAAAATCCTCGTGATGCCGAGTGCGCTGGAGCTCGAGCGCGGCTCGGTCTTCACAGATTTGGGGGCTGGGGTTGAGTTTTATTTTTTCTCCCTTTGGCACCAAAGTCCCTTTTCGTAATTTTTCAGCTCCGAGCACAGTTGCTGCGGGTGGGAGGGGTGTTTAAACCAGAACCCAGCTGAAAAGCCAGGAGGACTTTTTGGTGGAGAAGCAGCAGCTCTCTGTTCCAGCAGTGCTCGGAATTCAGCGCTAATCCAATCAGGGTTGATTAAAGTGTATTTTCAAGGCAAAATCAAATCTAACTGCTATTATCATTGCTCTGGGCGCTGTGTGAGTGCCTGGGCACGCCAGGCTTTGGCTGCGCTCGGACTGGTGATCACGGGGCACAAAGTTGGTCCCTGGCTCTGCCAGGGACCTGTGGCTGCGCGTGGGGACCTGGGGGTATCTCCCACAGGGACCTGGTTTGCCTTGGGTGAAGCTCTGCTCTCACCAGGCTCTCTATGCCAGCTGTCCTAATCCCTAGGACAGAACAAAGACTGATTTTAGTGTTAATTACGCAAATCAACTTTGATGGGAAACTCCGGAGTGAGGTCATTACAGCTTCTTTTTTCCAGGGTGGGCAATAAGCCTTTTGGAAAATCCTTCCTCTTGCACAAACACCAGCCTTGCTTTCCCTTGGGTTTCTTTCAAGTGAAAAAAGATGCTGAGCAAGGTTGTTGCTGTAAGCTCCGAGGACATTTTCATTGATCCAAATCATACTTTTAGAGAGAACAAGCATAAAAAGGCACTAGGTGATCATAGACGTATTTTAATTATAAAAAATGTTGCAAGTGGCTTAAAGAAGGCAAGTGCTTCACATGAGAAATAAACCATTTCGCTTCTGTTCTCTTAGAAAACACTTTTTCTCATTATCCGAGCTGCTGAAACCGTGCGTTCCTCAGGGGCAAGGACTCGCACTGGCCTTTCCCAGCTCGCGCTGAGCACCACATCAACTGCAAAATTGTATTAAAGTTGCCCTGAGATTTTTCTCTCCTGCACTAATTGCCTTTTCTGCCCGGACTCTCCCCACCCCAGTGCAAACACGGGTATAAATCACCTCGCTGCTCTTGCTTCCTACAGCCCAAGTGAAAAGAGGCCGCCTCGGCGATGCTCAACGCTCCTGCGAGGAGCTGCTCTCTTCTCCAGGTGCTTTCTTCGAGGAAAACTTTTGAATCCACTTTTGAAAAGCGTTTGGAAACCTGGTTTCCGTGTACCAACAGCTGTGGATGCGGATGCCCCGTTCTTCTCCCTGCTCCCTGCCCCGTCTGCCTTTCAAAGCTGGGATTAAACCCTCAGCCACGGATGGTTCAAACCCTTCCCCTTCCCTCCGCTGGTCCCAGGGTGACGCTCAGCCTCGGCGGTGACACAGGCGGGCAGAGGTGGCTGCAGGAGCAGCTCGGAGCGGCGATGGGCTCGGGGATGAGCTTGTCTCTGAGTGAGCCGCCCTCTCCCCGGCCCTGCCAAGTTTGGAGCTCCCCTTATCGCAGAGGTTGCTCGCTCTGTGCTGAGCGCTCCTCTCGGCAGAGTTGATCAAATCTTTCTCCCCTAGTGAATGACATGCTGCTGCCCAAGAAAATCAGATTACAGTGTCTTTTATCCATGACGGGTTGAAGTGCTGCCGCTTGCTTGTTTCAGGGAAGGAGTCTTGTAGACAGAGACAATCCTATTGATGTTTTACCCGGGAAGACGATGTCAGGGCTGAGTGCTAAAGACACGCGTGAGAAGCTGCTTTAAGCTGCAGACCCGGTGAGCGTCTCGCCCACGGGACCCTCACTGCAGACCTGAGGGGCATCTCCAAGAAGGACAAAAAAGGGCCACTTGCCCCTCCTGGGAGCAATGCAAGGACTGTGTGAGGGCAGATCGGTTACACCCAGAGACAGGCTGAGTGGGAAACCGGGAAGAGGTTTGAGGTTTTCTCTAGCGAGGGAGGGATGCGGCTCTGCCCGTGGCGGCCTGGCTTCCAGCAGATGGTACACCCGTCTCATTGCGCTTGACGGGATGGTGGGAGAAGTTATTATGAAAGACTGCTGTGACATTCACAGCACAGATCTGCCAACTGGTGTCTACAGGAGATGGAAGGAGCACATTGCGATGCTGCATAAATTGGTGCAGAGACGTAGCTGATGCTGTGTTTCATAGCAGGGTGGAAAGGAGCCTTCAGCTAACGGTGGAGGTGGCCTGTCCAGCCAGAGCCCTGCTCGAGCGTGAGGCAGAGCATTTGTGTCCCTCTTGGTGCCTTTTGCCGTCAGGATGTTCATAATTTCTAAAATCTGGTCCTTCTGTGACCGGTCACTTCAGACAGATGCAACTGGAGGGTTGTCCCAGTGTCTCCCCTGGCTCTCAGCTACATGGACACTCACAGATGCCCTGTCCTGGCCAAGGCTGAAGGTCCCATGGAGCCACGTAGATCCTTCGTTCCGTGAGCCCATCCTGGGAGCTTGCACCTAACTGCAAGCCTGGCTCAGAAGAGGGTTGTGCTGTTGCTTTCTCTGTTGTGTCGACACAGAGTTCTCATTTCTGCATTTTGGACAGAAAGCAAAACAAAACTCAGACAATCCCAGCCCCAGCGAGAAGATGATCCAGCTGAAACGTAGGTGGGATTTATTTCCCTGTTTTTTCCATTGCTTTGCTTTCAGGGTCAATTCTCCGCAGCTTGCCCACCCTGGGCAACGGAGCAGAAGCACCCCAATGATCCTCCTCTTTTACTTGTTAATTATTTCATTAGCTTCCTCTGAATCTTAATGAGGGGTTTTATTTTTCCATGGCAACTGCATCCACAAGACCTCCCCACCCACGAAACCACACTCTGCAGGGGTCCCAGAGGGCCAGGCTGTGCCCCGCTCAGCACCAAGGAGGATCCGCTCCCTGTTGAAGCACCTGCCCTACAAATGTGGGAGGTCAGGGCAGCAAAAAGATCTGTCCCTGGCGGTCTTTTCGCAGCAGAAGCAGGAGGATCCACCCTTGAGGAGCCTTGTGCTGCTGCCTGGTGCAGGAGCAGCTGAGGTGTTCCCAGCTGGACGTGGTGTCTCGGCAGCTGGGAAGCACCAACCTGGGAGCACAAAGTCGCTCTGTTCACATAAACAGCCAACGAAAATTAACGCCCACGAGGACGACATTCATACCTCCCAATTATCTCTGCTGTGGAGCTGCAATTAAACAGGCTCTGCTGCAACAGAGAAACCTGTGCAGCTGCTGCCCCATGGTCCTGTCCTTGTCCTTGTCCCTGCACCAGTTCCCCCATACCCTGAGCTCCTTGGTCGTCCTCATCCCGGGGCAGGATGGCAGCTTCTGACCCCTCTCAGCCATGGAAGGGGTTGCCCAGGGGGGCCGTGCATGCTTCAGGCTGCTGCACAGAGTCGATTTTAATTCTGCAGGGAGGTTTTCCGAGAGTGATTGGGAAGGAATCTGTCCTGCAGGTTGCAATTCCCTAGAACTACAGCCACAAAGGTAAGATGTGAAAGGGTTTAATCCTGTCCTGACAACCAAAGAGCCACCAGCTTGAGAAACAGAGGAAAACCAACCCTGCCTGTAGGACAGGGATCGATTCCTAACCCATTTGGCCCATCCCAGCAGGAAAACTACGATTTCTGACTGTTCACTGTCTTGCCTTTCGAGGGATCCTTTTCTCCTCCCTCAAATAGCTGGTGGTTGCAGGGGACCCCCGAGACACCTAAATCAGCTTGGTGGGATGCCGGAGCAGAGGCGAGCGCTCCCGAGGGGCATTGCAGAGAAGGGAGCTTTTGGTCCAAACTCTAACATTTGCTCATTTCAGGCTTTTAGGAAGAAATAATTAGCTCTCTGTTTTTCACCAGGAGCTTCTCTCCCTCCGGTCCCTCTTGTGCCAGGATGATGTGTTATCACGAGGAGCTGCAGGAGCATTTCCATAAGATAAAAACATAAAATAGCTTCTATTCATCACTGGCCTTTGTGCTAATAGCCCGTGCTCTGGAAAGAGGCAGAGCGGCCGGGGCTGCTCCTGCTTCCATTTTGCTGGATAAAGGGTCTCCTTGCACTCCTGTAATAACCTCTTTCGTCTGATGCCCTCCAAGTGCTTTTGGACACAAATTAATTAAGCCTCACAACATCCTGTTGAGTTCAAGCTCACTCAAGGGTTTTCATCGCACGTTCAAACCGTTCATCGCATCTTTGCCTCGCCGATTTTCAGAAGCCCAAGGGTCGCATCCAGCTGGGGTGTGAGTGGGACCCGTTCAATTATTTTGGCCACATGTTGCCTGCTCCTGCCAGGGCTTGGGATGCCCTCAGGGTTAATGCTCCATCCTTTTTTACTCATCAAAAAGCATCTTAAAGCTGCGCTGACTCAACCCGCGGCACAGCAGCTCCCCGAGGCCGCACAGCCTCACCTGAACCTCTGGGCAGGTACCGAAATAGCTCCGGTTTGCCATAGTTTAGTATTTTGGGATTTATGACCCACACGGTGCCCCGTTGGCAGCATCGAAGCTGGATCCAGTGGTGCCTTACCCCACGTGAGCTGGGGTCACATCCTGCCCGAGGAGGTGAGCTGGGCCCTGCTCTGCTGTGGCTGAGCACGTTTTGGCAGCAAATATGCCAAGGAATGACTCACAACCCCCTGCTCCTGCTCACTGTGCATGTCCTGGGCAATAAAAAGCATCACAAGAGGGTTGGCATCTCGCTGCAAAAAGCAAAATGCAGATGGAGGTAGTGAACCCTCAGTGCTGGCTGCCGGCAGCCGTGCGGGGCAGAGCGGACAGGGAGATGTCCCACCCTGCTGATGTTTCAGGTTTACTCCTAATTTCCTATCACCTCTGATGAGGCTCTTTGCAGAATTTGGCCCGCAGAGGGATTTGCCATCTGCCCCAGCTCTGCAGAGCGAAGGCTCCTGTGAGAGGAGAGGAGGGAGCCGAAGCTGCCTGTGCAGAGACTGCGGTGCTGGGGATGCAGAGTTGTTCATCAGTATCTTCAGAGTCCTAATTATATCCCTTTAATGAGCACCCACACCGTTATCAGGGGGTCCTCTGGGGCTAAGCGGCGATCCAAGCTCTTCTAATTACTTCTGACTCTTAATTTTCATGTCCGTGCTAATCCTTCGTAGTTCCCCTTCCTCACTTGATGGAAAAAGACTCATTACCAGGAAATGCCTCTTCCTCCTCTCCACTTCTTGAACCAGCTCTTTTCTGCCTTCTTTTTTCTACGCTCAGAGCTCACAGAAAGAGACGGAGCCGGTAGAATCTGCCCCCCCGCAGGGCACAAAGGCAGGGAGTTAGATGCAGGGGGGGTTTAGCTTTCCAGAGGCAGCACAGGAAAGTGGTGGGGATGGAAAGCGAATCTCCCACTGCTGCAGAGACTGGAGCTGAGAAGGAGCGGAGCGGGTGGGCTGTGCTCACACCCCCCCAGGGCTCAGCACACTCAGCACCCACATCCCAAGAAAGGTGGGACCAGATGATCCTTAAGGACAGGGCTTGGCTCGAGAGCGCACAGTGTCTCAGAGAGGTTTTAAGTTCCACTTTTGGATTTTTCCAGCCAGTTTTGCTGGCACAGGGAGAAGGCACTGATGGATACATGAAAGTGCAGAGGCACTTCAGAAGGATGGAGGAGAGGAGGACACTTGCTGGGAGAGAAAGCCCAGGCTCTTAGCGCTACCCCAGTGGTCTTTTGAAAGCAGGCTGAGGAAGTGTTTGATCTCCAACCAAGTCCTCGATGTTTTTGTGCTTGTGGTGCTGGAGATGCTTGTGAAGCCGCCTGCTCGGGAAACCCTTCTCCAGCAGAAAATTTTCACTGCTGGCATTAAACTCCCCTCTTGCAGACTGGCCTTCACAGTGGGGTTCTGGGGAGCACTTGGAGAAGGGAAGAAAGTCTTTGAGGGCCTTTCAGTACTTAAAAGGGACCTATAAAAAAGATGGGAACAATCTTTTGAGCAGGACCTGTTGGGATAGGACAAGAGGTGATGGTTTGAAATGAAAAGTGGGAGATTTAGACGGGAGAGAAGGAAGAAATTGTTTACATTGAGGGTGCTGAGACCCTGGCCCAGGTTGCCCAGAGAGGTGATTGATGCTCCATCCCTGGAACCATTCGAGGGGAGGATGGCCAGGCTCAGAGTAACCTGCTTTAACTGCAGGTGCCCCTGCTCCCTGCAGGGAGGTTGGACTAGATGACCTTTAAAGGTCCCTTCCAACCTAAACCATTCTATGATGTTATGATTCCTGCCGCCAACACCAGGGCAGGAGGGAAGAGCCACCAGCTGCAGCGCTGCTGGGAGGGCAGGAGAGACTGGAGGGTCTTTCTTTGCCCCCCAGCTGGGGTCCCAGTTGCTTGTGCTGGTCCCTGCAGGGCAGTGAGAGGGGCTGTCTGTGTCCTCGAGGGCCAGTAGCTCCAGTTCTTGAGAAAAAGACCAACCAGTCCCAGAGTCAGGAGAAACTGAGGCACGGAGATGCTCTGAGCCTCGCAAAGCACTTAAGCACATAAGCACACGCTTAAGTTAAGCTAGCGCCTGAGGATCCATTCCCAAGCTGGCCTCCCACCGCCTTCTGATGCTTTCCACGATTTTTTCCTTGACTGACGTGAAAAGATTTTCAAAAGCGGGACTTGGGCCTTGAAGTGACACATAATTGAAGGTGGTAATTAGAGGCACAGCCGAGCGCCGAGTGAAGAAAAGGAAAAATAAAGGAAAAGTGCCAGTTGCAATTCTGCAATTTAATTAGGTTGGCTTTCTCTCATAGCGGGGAGCGTGGCAGGCAAACCCCGAAGGCACGGGACTTGCTGCTGCCGCCGAAATCGGGGTGTGTGGGGGGGAGTGCTCTGCAGTCGGTTTGCCCAGGGATAGCTGCACGACTCTGCCACACAGCAAAAGGCAGAGATTAGCAAAAGGCCCTTTAAATTGTTATTTTTTTTTCCCTGAGAATGGAAGAGCTTCTTGAAGCAGAAACTTTCAATAATTAAAAAAGGAAAAAAGGAAAAAAGGAAAAATAATAACTGTTAATATGGAAAGCATATGAAAATAGATCTCTGCTGACTCCCTCGCTCTGAGATATCGGTGTCTGGCAATGTTTTAAATTTCTCCTGATAAGAGAGCTCCGGTCGGTGGCTTTGGCAGCACCGGGAGGTGGAAATCACTGAGGTGAGGGCAGGGCTGGCAGGGACTGTGTGTGGGTTGAAGCCGGGGGTTCCGTGCCGGCCTTGCAGTGGGACCATGGACTGGGCACAGCCCAGCCTGGGGGCGAGAGGGACCCTTGGCAGAGCAGCTCTGACGGCTGCGGTTTGGCATCGGAGTATTCTCACTTGTATAAATTATATAAATCATCCCCCTGGATGAGGGAGTGCGCACATAAATATGTAGATTCAGGCTCCAGCCCTCATGACTTATTCACCAGCAGCATCATATTGTTTCTAACTTCGGAGCAGTTCCTGGAAACTGTTCGTTCTTCAAATTAAAAAAAGATATATGGGCTGTGCTGGAGGGGCCCGCGTGTTCTGCTGGAAGCGCTGGGTTTGCTGAGGAACGGCTGAGCAGCCGCTGTCGCTTCCCATGAGCTCGGGCTGCTCTGAGGGGCTGCACATCCAGCTGGGGAAGGGAAGAGGGGAATCGGCCAGTTGCAAAGCGGAGCTTGGCAGGAGCCTGCCCTGGCTCTGCTCCCCATTTTCACAAGGCAGCAGCTCCTGCCCTTGGGTCACAGCAACCCCCTGCAAAGCTCCAGCCTGGGGCGGAGTGGCTGGAAAGTGCTTGATGGAAAAGGACCCAGGGGGGTTGGTCGATAACCGGCTGTATATGAGCCAGAGAGTGCCTAGGTGGCCAAGAAGGCCACCAGCATCCTGGCTTGGATCAGTACTGCTGTGGCCATTAGGACTAGGGCAGGATTGTTCCCCTGGACTGGGCACTGGGGAGGCTGCTTCTCAGATCCTGGGGTCAGTTTTGGGCCCCTCACTCCAAGAAGGACATTGAGGTGCTCACTGCACCTCCCTCCACTGAACACAGCTCCCACTTTATTACATTTTCCTGAGATCAGGACACACAGGCACCGTGGTAACATCATCCAACCCACAAACGAGGTGGTTTCAGCCGAGATGGATGGCCGAGCGTCCTCTCTGCCGGCTCCCAGCGCGCGGGGCCATTGCCCGGTAAATGAGCAACCCCGAGAAGGCTTAACGACAGCAATTGTTGCACATCCCAAAATATCCCGCTTAATGGACTCCATCAGGTAAGTATTGTCCTAAATGGTTCAGAGCGAGGAGGTAGTAACAATGCAGACATGCCATTTGCGGAGAAATTATGCCTTGCCGAGATTTATCGGAGAGCTCAAATTGCTGTTAATAAAACCTGCTTTTGCTGGTGCAAGGGAAATTGGTTTTCACGGAGACTGGAGGGATCCAAGTAGAATATTCTGGGTATCATCTCCAGCACAGCAGGAAAATGAGCTCCCTGCTTTCCTGGCGTGACACAAGGAGGGCCAGCGAGGCTGGATCGTCCACCCTGTTTGCAGACCCTGAATAGAGGGGCTTCTCCTCCTGGCCAGCTGCTGGCTCCCAGCCATCACTTAAAGCTTATATTATATATTTCCACTGCATATTAATTTCTCTCCATTCTTAAAGACTCTCTCAGAAAAACCCCATCCACAGCCCCTTCGAAGCCTGCCTGGTTTCCTCTCAAATTTCTTTCCCCGTGGCTGGCGAGGCTGATCTGCGTAGTGCTGCTTTCCCGAGCTGGGAGAGACGAGCCCCTTGTTTTAAAGCACATCTAAAGAAGCCATCCTGTAATTTCTCCGCTGCTATTGTGTTATTTTCCTTGCCTAACCCGCGTGCCTTGTGTATTCAGGGGAGCGGGTGCTATAGAAAATGCTGCAATTTGATTTGGGAATCGTTCTGCACAGAGAAACCGCAGAGGAGGAGAGCGGAGATCTCTGGCATCAATAAATCATGACAAGTTGGGAATTTCACAGCTCTGCCTGGCACGCTGTACGGCGCGGGATGGATGGGAGCGTCCCTCGCCCCTGGCCTGTCCGCAGTGGGACCCTCGCACAGAGACACGTGAAATTGGGGATAAATAGTTACTCAGTTTGTTTGCTTAAGAGGCACACATTTGGCTGATGCATTCTTGGCAAATCTAGGCCATTAATTACTGGGTAGCAGAGCGCTGGAGAGCCTGTAATCCACTCCACACCTCGGCAAGTCCCTGCTCTCATATCTGCTAAGCCAATATTTGGAGGACAGCCCATATTGAGAACGCGAGCTTGAGTTTTGGGACAGCCCGTGGAGAAGCCTGGTCCCAGGAGGTGCTGAGCTCAGTTGCCAGCCCCAGCCCTTCGATGGGACCTTCTGCTGCCATAAATCCCTGCAGTGGCTTCAGGAAGCCCAGGGCACTGGGCTTCCGTGGGCTTTTTTTCTCCTCTGCAAAGCAGGGGCTTTCCCTGGGGAGGGTCAGAGGTGGGCTCAGTCCTGGGAACAGGCACCAAACAGGGGCTGGGGACCTCCAGGACCTGCTGCCACCTCCCTTCTCGGGGATGCTGGAGGAGCTGAGCAGCCTGTGCTGACAGTAGTGACCAGGAGATTGCTGGAAAATTTTAGAGCCGAGATAAAACCGCGTTTCCCCTCCTCATGGAGATTAAAAGGGAGATTGAGCCGCTCCAGAGAGCTGAGCTGCCCCCATCACTGCCACCAGAATAGCAATGACTGCGAGAGATAATTAGTTGAGCTCCTCCAGTCCTGATAACAAATTGAACCCCTCCAACCCTGATAATTAACAGAGCCCCTCCAACCCCAATCATTAGCCGAGCCCCTCCAACCCTGATAATTAACTGAGTCTCTCCAACCCCAATAATTAGCTGAGCCCCTCCAACCTTGATATTTAACTGAGCCCCTCCAACCCTGCTCAGGGCTGGGCTGCCCCAGCAGCTCCTCATCTGAGGGGGATGCTGGGGGGCACAGAGTGTCCCAAGGAGCTGCTGGCTGGTTCTCCCAGCTCTGCCCACTCCCGATGTCCTCCTACACCAGCCAGGGCTGAGCTCCTTCCTGACTGTCCCCAAAACCACCACAGCCCAGGAGCAGCAGCCTTCTTCCCCACGCTGCTTCCTCTCGGCCAGGCGAGACTTAGCAAAGCGCTAAAGAGGATCACGGGGAATTTTTCTCCGCGATTATTCATGTCTAACAAGAACTGGCAGCTTTTTTTTTATTTTCTGCTCTCCCAGGCTTTTCCAAAGGCACCGTCCCCCCTCGCCCTGAAAGGGCTTTCAGCAGGTTTCTTAAGTTTTATTGCTTTGATCCCATAATGTGGCGTTATGCAACGAGACAAGCTCTTTCCCGTCACTTCCCCGGCTTCAGCCAGGCCGTTTGCTGTAACAGGCACAGCACTGGCTTGAAATATTAATGAGTTTTACCTTAATTACTTTTTGGGCTTCTCAGGGCTCTCTTCATTTCCCTTCTCACTCTCTTTTTAATATCAGCATTGAGCAGAGCCAGCTGCTCGGTGAAGCTGGGATTTACCCCTCTCCTCTCCACCTTGAACATCAGATGCTGCGGCAGCGAAGGACGGTCCTCGGAGGTGCAGGCAGCCGGTGGTGCCGGGCACCACGCTGCCAAAGTGATGCGGGTATTTTTAATCTTACGGCAAAACGTTTCCCCTTTGCAATTTGGTTGCTAAAAAGAAGAGAGCGCTTCACATTTTCCCTGCCTTTCGGAGAAATTAACCTCTTGCCAAACACGGAGCACCCGTGCTACCCAGAAACAGCCTCTCCATCCTCCATGGCACTGGGGACCTTTCCCCACAGCTCTGTGTCCAGAGCTGTGGCAGGAAGAGAGGGGCAACATCTTCCTATTCACCAGGCTGGAATGAGGGTCCTGTGACACCTCTCCAGAAGTCCTCATGCTGCCACCGCTGCCGGTGACACTGAGATCCCTGCAAATGCACCACTATTTATTAGCTAAGTGCATTGGGACAGCAGCAAAGCGATGGCATGTCCGAGGCACTGCAGAAGTTGATCTCCTGATTAATTCAAAGTTCTTCACAAGAGGAGTCCTGGCCCTGCTGGGGACCATGCTCCGGTTCAGGGGACAGGATGAGGGACATGGTGACAGGGATTGATTTTTATTACACACCCAAGCCCTGCAGACCCAGCTCCTTTTCAAGACATAAGCCAGGCGGAGGAACTGGAGAGTTGCTTATTTATTACTGTGCTTTTTGGCCCCTTTGGTTTAGTTCCACGCATCCGACGTGTCTCCTGCCGTGAAGTTCAGCACGGAGTATCTGAAGGTAGGGCAAGTTAGACACGAATAGCTCCGACCGAGGAGGCTGATTCAGGGCTCTTTGCTGCAAAACTCCCATTTGGTTCCTCAAAGATGAATTTTACATTTGTTTCAGCAGACCAGCAGATGTGGGCTGGGTGCTGGGGACAGCTTGATGTGGGGGCTGGTGGGATACAGAAGATAGTGGGATGTGGAGGTCTGAAGGAATGCTCAAGCACCAGCCCTGCCTCCCTTGTGGCCTGTCCCTACAGCTGAAGTGCTTTATCAGAGTTTTTCTACCCACCTTCTGGGAGCAGGGCTGGCAGGAGGGGTGTTCTGGGAAAGGAGACTGTTCCCAGGTGCTAGGGTGGGTGCCGTGCTGGGGAAGGCCACAGCCCACGAGCGTTGGCGTCAATGGCAGCAGGTGCCAGTAGCTGTGTGTCCTTCCAGTCGGTGACTCCGGTGACGATGACAGCGCCAGCCTTGGCCAAATGTCCCCAGGGCTTCGGTGGTGAAGCGTTGAAGATCTGAGTCAACAGTAGCTGTTTGATTTCCTCCCCCACATTTTAAAAATTCATCCAGGACATCCCAGCCTCTTGCGACAGCCAGGAGATGTCACCAGTCCGGCTCCCCGGCGCTTCCCAGGCAGCCAGCCAAGAAACATGTCGCATCGCTGCCTGCCAAGGCAGAGCCCGGCTCCGCACCCAGCCGTGCCCGGCGGCAGGGGAGCCGGGGGGCCGAGCGTGTCGGCGGATACCTGCTGCTGGGAGCCTCCCTGGAGCGGTACAGCTGAGGCTCCAGCTCCTGAGCCCCTGCACAGACTGGGAGGTGCCCTGGAGAGAAAGAAAAATTTCTATATCCTGAGTTGTTGGCCCGAAACTTCCTCTCCATCAGTTAAAACTCAATATTATTCCCCAAAGCTGCTCCTGCAGCTCCTGCCCCAGATGTGGCTGCACCACGTTGGGCAAAGTGAAACTTTTCCTTCCCGTGTCCCCAGCGCGCCCGGGCACTGGGGAGCTGGGCTGCGATGATGTTATTAACACCACAGGCAGCTGTGAACCGAAACCAGCCACTTTGAAAATGGTTTATTTTTTTTCCTCTACAACTTGATCATCTCTTCTGCTCAAATCTGCGGCCGCTCTAATGAGCTGTTTCACACGGCTGAGCAGTCGGGAGAGAAATGGGGGAAGCAGAAAACCAGTGTCTAATGCTGCAGAGAGCATCGGCGCTGGCACTTCCAGCCCCAAAGCCCCCACCTAGGACAGCAGGAGCCCTTCTGAGCCCCCAGACCTTTCCCTTTTGGGCCTTTCTTGCTTTGATAGATATTCTTCTACGGAGCAAAGTGATGAGTGAAACTCCTCGCATCTCATCAGCGCCATGAACTGCCGCATCAGCACAGAATAAATGAGAAATCCTGCTACTGAGGAATCCGTTTCTAATGAACTCTCTGCTTTTTCTGCTGCTGTATTTTATTTGACCCTTAATTTTTGGAGTGGTGGGGGGTCGTGAAGATAGCCTTAGGTTATCGCTGAGGATGTGATGTGTACCTAGGATGCGACGTACCCCTCAGACCCTCTGTGATGCTTTGACCATTCAGGATGGAGAAGGGGACTGGGATGGGTACAGGGACACAGAGCCCCACTGCTCCAGGGACCGCTGTCCCTGGGTCCTGAGCAGGACTGTGGCAGATGAGGCTCTTGGTTCCGTGTTTTGGCATTCCAGCCCCTGCCTTGCAGGCTGCTATTTCTTCTGGAGCTTCTCTCCCTCCTGCCTCCTCCCCGGCAGCCCCCGGCGCTGCAGACGCCAAGAGCAGCTGCCACCATCTCAGCCTCAAAAAAATGTGCAGATCAATATGTTCAGCAATAGATTTTCCTTCGCTCCGCTCCTTACATGACTTCCTCGGTGAGAGCTTCTGTTGGGGCAATGTAAACCAGCTCCGAAACAAGCAGCAATGAGAGCAACAAGCAGCAGTGCTCGAAGGGACCGAGGCTGTCGAGACCAGAAAAAAACCCAATTCTCCCCCAAATCTCAGCATGTATCACTGTCCGTGATGCAAAGCACTGCAATCAGACAACCAGGACACAGGCATGAATTAAACATTCCCCCATAGCTCCTGGGGAATTGTTCCCTGAAGCCCAGATCTGTGGGTTTTAGAACCAAGAGGGATGGTTGTCATCCTTTAATCTGCCCTCAGTCCTTCCTGTGGGGCTGGTGACCGCCGGGGACACCTGTAGCACGAGGCGAGGGCAGAGCTGAGGGGACACGAGGTGCCCAAATGAGCCCCCCCTCCCTGCTCTTGCGGCGCTGGGAACATCGCTCGGTGGGGCTGTGCATGAAGCAGGCAGGATGAGTCCTCAATTTGGAGCCTCCTCATGGACTGTGGTTAATTTTCCGAGCTGCTCTGTGGAGGAAAAGACAGCGCGTGCCAGGGGCTGGTGATCCATCGCCCGGCCAGCCAGCTCCCTTGGCACGGCTGTCACCACCCCGCTGCGGCTGCCGGGGAAGGGACACGTGCTGTCAGTGTCCCGCGGACGTGCGAGGACCGCTCAAAGCTTCCCCTTGCACGGCTGCCAAGCACCCGAGGCAGCAGCAGGGACTGGGGCCCTGGTGCCGGGGGATGCTGGTGCAAGAGGCAGGAGCACTGGCACTGGTGATGGGGTGGCAGCAGGGCCCGTGCCACCCACTGCCCAGGGCCTTCCCTTTCTCCTTGGGACGCTCCATGGTTAGCACAGCTCGTTACCAACCATTCGGGCAGCCCTGAGAGCTTGTCCCTCCACTTTGTCCCCCCACTGCCATCCCTCCTCAGGGACAATGGGGTGAAGGGGGGACAGAGACCCCCAGGCAAAAGGGGACCATCCCCTGGGGCAATTAGCAGTGGGGAGAGGGTTGAGAGCCCCATTTGCAGCTTGAGCATCATCTGCAAGGGCGCTGTAGTGGCACCTGCCTCTGCTCTTCCAAAGAAGGGAGTAGCAACAGTCCCTGTTGGGTTTTTCCTGCATCTCTCCTGGTTCGGAGCATCTTTTTTTTGCTGGCAAGTTTTGCTGCAAATGAATGGGCAGTGTCTGAGAGCACACTGCCTCCGTGGTTCATTAATTACTCAAGTTATAGGGCTATTACAGCCAAGAAATTGCATTATTAAAAAGAAATCTTTGCAGACGCTTCAAATGCGTCAACCTTTTCAATAGCTGACACTGGGTCATAATTAAAAGTAAAAAGTACGGGCCAGAAGGGGACAAAAAAAGGCAGATTTCCTGAATATGGCTAATGGAAACATTATTAACATTAGGAAATTGCATACGAGAAATCACTGGCTCCTGGCCCAATTTAAATATGCATAAGGACCCTGATGTGTGCCTATAGTGATTAATAGCATTAACCTAAAAAAAAAAATTAAATTAAATTCATCGAGCTGCCTTTAATGGCTGCATCCGCAGGTGGCTCCTTTATTCCCTTCATTACAACAGGCAGCCAAGGAGCAGGCAGGGCTGATCCCACACCCCTGGGATGCTCATGTCCTTGGGATGCTTGTGTCCCCGAGATGTTCCTGTCCCTGGGATGTTCCCGTCCCTGGGTTGCTCATGGCCCTGGGATGCTCATGACTCTGGGATGCTCATGGCCCTGGGATGCTTGTGTCCCCAGGACACTCGTGTCCCCAGGATGCTCATGCACAGCAGCACAGGCACCTGGGAGGTTTCTTGCTCCTCATCAGCTTTTGCGGCCAAACCAAGGAGAACCTGGAGCCCAGAGCTGGTCACAGCCACTCATGGAGAAAAGCTGAGGCTGGCCACGGAAGAGAGGATGAGGATGGGGGAAAATCCCCACTTTACTTCCCACTAAGTGGCTCCCAGCTGGGCTGTGCTGCTCATTTGTGTCTCTGGAGCTTTGAAGATTCCCGATGTGAACAGAAACTTCTGTCCAGGTCGCTTTCGTGCCCTAAACCAGCCTTTGGGTGGGGCTTTTTCTCCCTTTTTCTCAGCTCAAAGCTCATGGTCTTGTCACCACTTCGCTTCACTTCCAGGGTTGTTTTTTTTTTTGCTTTTTTCTGTTTGTTCTTTGCAACGTGGCTGTGAATCAATCTGGTGTCAGGCCTATTCATCGCCTCATATTTCTCAATAATTTATTATCAGTGGTTTAAACCTCGTGGGAGCTCCCTCTACATTAAAACCTGTTGTTCAGTCAGGTCAGGTCCCGGACTGGAAGCACTTTCAGCCCTTTGATTTGTTTGTGCTTGATGTTTTTGTTGGGAGAGTGGTAGAAGATACCAATTTTTCCACCTCTTGAAATTAATCTATCATCTCACTAGTTTCCTTTATTCTTTCCAATTGAACCATGACTTTCTGGTCCTTCTCACCTCCTTCGCTAGCGGCCCTGGTCCATGTGGGTGCTGTGGGATGTAAATATGGAGCAGAAATCAGCCTTGAGCACTTGGTGCCAGGGCACACCCCGCTCCACCTTATCTCTGATCTATTCCAGGGGTGAAAAGCACAAGGCTGGGGTCACCACCAGGTAAAACCCGGTCAACTCCCAGCACAAGCTGGAGTGGCTGTCACCCGGAGAAGCGGCTCCTGGATGAATTGCAGGCACAGGACAGGGCGGTGGCACTGGCAGGGGATATGGTGCCATCCCGGTTTCGTCACACGCTCTGTCACACTGCTAATGGGCTGCTGGAGAGACCGAGGGGAGGGAGAGATTCAAAAGCATCCAGAAAAGTCAGAAAAAACTCGGGAGCGACAGAGGAACGCTGCATCTCTTACGTCTTCGCACCCGGGAGATGAGCGTGCAAAAGAAGCAGCTTGAAGCAGAAACAGGGGCAAGAGAGCTGGAGATTTCCGTATGAAATATTGAGATCCTGCGAGCGGAAGGCAGAGCCGATGTGGCTCCTGAATAAATCATGGGAGCTAACACATGTGCTCGCTCGCAGTGACGTCTTTGAGGCAAGAGCGTGGGACTAGGGAAGAAGAAAATTAAAATGCAATAAAACAAAATACAGGGCACTTTTTCCCCCTAAGAGCTTTTGTTGGTGAAATAATTAGCTCATCTCAACCTCCTATAACATGTCGGCCTAAATCTGTTCCCTCATTTGTCTCTCATCGGCCTATCCACCGTGCCCTCCTTCTTCACTGCCTTGGCAAACCGCAGCTCTCGCTTGAAATTTCACGGCCTCTGCGCAACCAGCAGCTTGTTCGGAGAAACGCTGAAGTCCTGGGACCACGGTGCCTCGCCAGAGCTGGAGGACTGCGGGTAGAAATGACATGCAGAGAATACTGCCTGTTCCAAACTTTGTTTGTGAGATGTTCTAAAACTGAGTGGGCCGCCAGAAGGACCTGAAACCCACTCCCATGGAGCGCTGGGCTGCCTTGGGGGGCATCTGAGGGGCAGGCTGTTGTGGCAGAAGTGAATATTTAATTGCAAAATAAAAGAGACCGCTCGGTTTGCTAACGTGCCTCAGTGTTTTGCATCAGAGTGAAAACCAGTGACAAAACTGGCCTGGGAAGGATCAGGTTTTCATTTCTCCTCTGCCTGGAGAGGCCAGTGCACTCTTGCTGCTTGCTGGAAAGAAAAGAATTTTGAGGATTCTAAGAAAAACTCCTCATTTCCCATGCTGCGTAGTAAGACCATCCAGACTAAGCAGATCCTGCAGTGTCTCCAGCACCAGCCTTGGCTCTCCTGGGGTTCTTCCCCCAGCCCTGAGCAGGGTCCCCACCAGCACGGCCACAGGATGGGGAGTCAGCAATGACCTCGCACAGACTGTGTTGTAACTGGGCTTTCTTCTCCAACGTTTCTCTCAGATCCTCAAATGCTCTAGGTGAAGGAAAGAAGGACATTGGAAGCCCTAAAAAAACTTCTAAGTCTTCTTAATACCAAAGTGCTGAGAGAGGCAGGGAGGAGGGAAAGCAGATATGTATGTACTGGAGGGTGTTGCTGAGCTGAAGGAATCCAGGTGATGCTAATCCTGGTGAAAGAGAGATGTGCCCTTGTTAGGAATCAAATGTTTCCCAGGGTGTTAATTCTTGTCTAATTAACAGCTTCAGAGCTCCACAGAGGACTGGTTTCAGCTGGTTCTCAGCCCTCCCTGGAAATGATATTTTCCAACATCTCCAGCCTCATCCTCAGAAAACGTCTCTGGAGTGAAATCCTCCAGACAGAGCTGGGTTTTTTAAAAATGCATCGCGAGTGCATCATCATCAGCACCATCACATGAGCAGGAAAGTAGGGCAGGCACGATATGTGCCACGCACTTTCCTACCCCCGTCAGCGCCGGGCTGCTGGAGCTGCTTTGGGAGTCCTGGATCGTCTGAGCCATCCCATCCCGTCGATGCTTCGCTGCAAATCCAGCACTGGAAGGAGGTTCTGGTGGTTGTTTCTCCTGTAAAAGGCCCAGGGGACATTGCAGTGAGTTTATTTATCCTATAATTTGAAAAACAGAAGCAACAGAAAATCCTGCAGCTGGTCCAGGCCACCAGCAAATGTGCCATCAAAACCAATCCCGAGGTGCTGGGCTGGAGGGTGCTGGGTCCAGTCCAGGCTGTGGCAGCAGGAGGTGCGCACAGCGAGGGTTTGAGCTGGGTCATGCAGTACATCTGTGAAATCACAGAAGATTAATACGATTATTGGGACAATTTTCTGTGCTTTTGAAATGAAATGATAGTTTGCTTGCGAAATGGGGCAAAAAAAAGTCTGCTGGAAGTGAGCTGTGCTCAGGTGCTGGAAGTGGGTGTCCTGGGGATCCCCTCGATCGATAGGGATCAATCAAATAAAAAAGGCGGATCCCTTGTTTTCACCTGCCTCATATTTTTTGCTGTGTTCCTCCCTATAACTTCCCCTGCGATGTCCACAAGGCACGGCCACAGCTCCTGGGGCATCAGGGGACCTTGCCAGCAGCGTGCAGCGTTCGGCCGGACTGTGAAAATTCAGGAGGCGCTGGATGGTGCGCGGTGCGAGGGGAAGCGATTCCATGCCAGGAAGAGACAGCGCGCGTGTGGGTAAACATCGGGGGCTGGTTTTTCCCTGTTGAACCTCTGTGATTTAAAAGCCATTAAAGGCCCCAGCCAGCACACTGCTGTCAGCAGTTTCCCAGTGCTGCTTGTGGCTCCCAAAGCCGTTTGCTCAGCGCTGTGTGGCTCAGGCAGCGCTCTGATCCTTCTGCTCCCGCAGCTCTGCAGCGTGGGCATCGCCTGCCTCTTACACCATCGGGCACTTCACAGAAGCCCAGTACAGTGGGGGTTAGAAGGGCCCACTGGAGATCATCTGGTGCCACTGCCCTGTTCCAGCAGAGTCACCCAGAGCAGGGGGCCCAGGATCGCATTGTCTAGGAGGGTTTGGAATCTCTCCAGTGAAGGAGAATCCACAACCTCTCTGGGCAGCCAGGGCCAGGCTCTGCCACCCTCATAACAAAGAATTTTTTCCTTATGACTTTCTTTAGACTTTCAGCAGTCTGGGCTGAGATGAGGTGGGCAAGCAGGAGGGAGATTGCTACCCCATATCCTGAGTCATGCTCATCCTGTGCATCCTCACGCTGGTGCACAGCTCCTTCTGCGGCTCGTTCAGTTTGCAGGTCAGCACCGCAGAATCTACCTGGGCAGGTCGAAGTGAGCTCACAGCTGCTGGAAATAATTCCTCCTCTGCTGTTCCATCACTACCAACCTCAGTAGAGTCACTGCCAGTTGCTGGGGCACCCAGGGCTTGGCTCCCACAACAGGAACGCTTATTTTTTCGTCACGCTCTGCCCCACTGACTTCCACTTCTGCGGAGAGCATCGAGCGGGGCTCGCTAGGCGCTTTCAGAAAAGAAATGAAGCCTCTTCCCCTCAGTATCTCTGCTAATAAAGTGGCAATAAAAACAACAGCTGCTGTTAATGGCAGGATGGGCATGTGGGGGCTGCGGGACCAGCGGGTGAGTGTCTGTTTTTGGCTGGTGTCTTCCTGCTGATACTTGAGAAATGGAGGCTGTGTTCCCACCTACGAGGACAGGACGGGTCTGTGCAACATGGCTGTGGGGTCCCTGGGGGTTTCCCTTCTCCTGTAACGTGCTGAGATCTTTGGGAAAAGTCAGCAAAGAGCCTGCTCATGCCTGTTGCTGGGTGAGGGGTGAGATGGGGTGTAGGAAAACCCCGCTCCACAGAGAAGGGAGCTCAGGGCAGCAGCAAAACCCTCGGTGAACTGTCTGTGGCTGCAATCCTAAAAGTTGCTACCTGGAAGGGATTTTCCAATGGGATTTTTTTGGCGGGTGAGGTACAGCAGGTCTTGCTGGTGATCTCGGGGGAGCGGGAGAGCTGCAGCTCAGAGGAGTCCAGCACCTTGGAACTGGTTTTCATGGTACATTTGCCAGTGGTATGGGCCAGCTGCAGGCTTTCCTTTTTCTTCTGTTTTTCAAATTAGAAGCTAACCAAACTCCCTGCAATATCCCCTGGGCCTTTTGCAGGAGAAACAACCTCCAGAGCTTCCCTTGGGGCTGGATTTGAGGTGAGGTATTGATGGGATGGGATGGCTCAGACGATCCTGGACTCCCAAAGCAGCTCCAGCAGCCCAGGCACTGCAGAAAAGCAGGTCCCTGAGCCCCTGAGAGCTGGTCCTCAGCTATCAGCTCTTCTGTTGGCGCATGCACAGGCATTTCCCCTCGGCATTACTAGGGAGAATTATAATTTCATCTCCCCCGAGGTGTTGTGAGATTGATCCTCGCGTCCTGTCCTAAGCTGTTGGTCAAACATTTGTCTCTCTGGTAACTGGGGACATGTGTTAGTAAAACTGCAATTTAGACCCAGGAAATCAGGGAGAAAACAGATACGAAGGCCCCGTCCAGCCATTTGTAACACATCACGCTCCTGACAGTGCCACCAAATAGCCAAAAAAAAGCTTCAGCCTTGAATTTTTTCTAGCACGAAGATAAATGAAAGAGATTCATGTCTCTGTTGGTGCTACATTGTTTTGCTCAGTTGGCTGCAGAGCAAATAAGATACGGTGGCGCATTGATTTGTAGTCTGAGAGCTGTCCTCGCAAATAAATGGGCTCAGAAAAAAACTTCATTTGTGACTTCAACTGCACAATGCAGCAAATGTGTGTGTGTGGGGGGGCACGGTGCCTGGACCCTCGGTGTCCTGCTGCTTCTCCTCCCTTGGGGGCACAAAAAGGTGCAAAACTGGGGCTGTGCTTCCAGCTCTGGCTCTTTTGGGGGACATTTATCCCTATGGTTCCGTGGCGTCTTCCTCGTCCCCGTGTAACCTGCTCAGCGTTTGCTTCCCTGTGGCTTGGACACGATGCCAAAAAAAATGAAAAATGAGCCAGCCATTTCCAGTGGGTCTGGGGAGAGGGAAGGGGAACTGCCCCTCTTTCTAGGCTGAGCACAGCCCCCCCCTCTTCACCCCAGGCACCCCTTTGTGTCAGCTGAAAGAGAAGCTGTGAGTTAAATAGTGGCAGGAAGAGAAATCCCAGTGACCACGGAATCATAGAGTTGTTCTGATTGGAGGAGACATTTCAGATCATCAAGTCCAGTGCTGCCAGGTCACCACTAACCCCTGTCCCTCAGCACCACATCTCCATGGCTTCGAAACCCCTCCAGGGATGGAGACTTCACCACTGTCCTGGGCAGCCTGGGCCAGGCCTGGACAACCCTTTTGGAGAAGAAATTTTTCCAAATATCCAACCTAAACCCCAGCTGGCACAACTTGAGGTTGTTTTCTCTTGTCCTTAAGAGGTATCATGGGAAGATGTCACTATAGTTTTTGCTGGCAGGCACAGTAAGAGACACGTCTCAAAAGACAGAGCAAGACAAAACTGAGGGCTTCTGGAGGAATTGTTAATCAAGAGCCTGATCCTGTGTGCTTGCCTTGCTTGGCTCCCTGGGTCATGGAGATCAGGCAGACGGAGAAGAGTTGTAGGCTGAGAGCAAACTTCTGAACCGATCCACAGCTGAGTGGACTTCTTGCAGTCCTGCCATCCTGGTGGCTGCAGTCATCTCCCCCTAAAAATCATAGAATCATAGAACGGCTTGAGTTGGAAGGGACCTTAAAGATCATCTAGGTCCAATCCCCCTGCCGTGGCAGGGACACCTCCCACTAGACCAGGTTGCTCAGAGCCTCATCCAGCTTGGCCTTAAATACTTCCAGGGATGAGGCTCCACAGCTTCTCAATAACAGAATCAAGGCTGTACCTCTGTCTTCTTGCTTCCTCTGGGAGAGCAGGACAGGCACGTGGACAGGCAGCAGCTATTCTGCTGTACTCCTCCCAGAAGATCTTCTGAAAGCTCTCTGACACGACTGCTCTCCCATGGGATCAGCAACACTGTGCTCAACACGCCCGATGTGCTTGATGTGTAAGAGCCAAGATCTGCAGGGACCGTGGCCCCAAGGCCCCTGATTTACCCCTTGCTCAGCACCAGCGTGATGATATCTTTGCACCATGGAGATACCATCGCTCGCGCGGCCGCTGCTCTTCCCTTCCCACCGGCCCCGACGGAACCATCGCTCTCGCAAGACAGGAGGCAATTTTAGAGACCCGGCGTTTCCAATGCACCCGAATGGAAAGACAGGCAGTTTTACAGCAGAATGCAAATGAAAAGGTATAAATAAACAATCGCTCACAAATAAGTGCTCGCCTTTAATGAATATTTCATATGCGAAAGAAGTCATTGACATTTTGCTGGATGGCTTCAATTAGCTCTTGAGCCTCGTGTTCATGCAAATAATAAGCTTGCTCTTCATAATGCTTTGTTAATCTGCTTCATAGTGTGAATTTATACAGTAATGTATCACACAGACCTCCTGCTGCAGCCTTTATTGGATATAAATGACTTAGTAATTGCTATTGATCATTAAAGAAGTGTGATGTTATTTTGGAATTACAATGCGAGGAGTCTTCGAAAGACTGAAGGATCTGGGTGGTTTGCTGCGCGCAAGGCTGGTTTACATTCAGGGGAGTGACTAATGGGTCCTTGGGAGGAAAAGCCAAAGTGTGCCAAGATTGAGTCTGGGGAAAAACACTGCCGGAGTCATTGCCGACTGCACAGCACAAAGTGCTGCCGGCTATACATTCGGAATATATCTCAACATACTCCATTTCACACATCAATCCCTATTCCGACTCAGGCTTTGCTAAGATTAGCCAGGAAAGCATTAAAGCTTACTGGGGAATGGCATCCGCAGGTTGGATCTGGGGCGAGTACGGCAGTGAAACACGACACGGCCGCCGTGGGAGTCCCGGGCAGGTCCCTGGGGGTGGTGGCCACGCCAGAGCGGGTAGGGGCTGCCTGGCAAAGCCACCACGGCCCTTCCCAGGGCTCCCACCAGCAGCTCCAGAGAGGCTGTGGGTCCTTCCTCTGGGCTGGCTGTTCAGCTGTAGGACGTGAGTAATTAAAGCAAATGTTTTACGATCGCCCAGCTTGCGATATTGGGTGTATCGATCACAGCTCCGGCTCCTGAAGTCAACTGAACATGAAAGTCTCTGCTTTCCCAACAGGGATATTCAGGCTGAACCTCCTCTCCATCACTTGCTGGTTGTCTTCCAGCTTCCAACATTAAAACCTCATTGCTTTGAAACGAAAAAAGCTGGGGTTGCACTTTAAATTTATATTTTTCATTTAGAAAACCTTCAGGTTTTGGGTCAGCGTTTTTGCTTTTCTTCCAAACCCTCTTCCCTCTGATCCTGTTTCCTTCTCCTGGAAAAGCCGTCGTCGGCTCGCACGCCCTTGAGAGCCACGTTCAGCTCTGGCTCTTGGCTTGCTCGGAGCTTCCCCCACGCCCCAGGAGGGCTCCCCAAAATGCTCCCCGCTCCACAGGGTGGGTGTTTCAGCAGACTTTGACGTACACATCCATCTGGAAAATGGTTGGGGGCATTAACTCCTCTCTGCCTTGAAGGGGTGTACTGGGACTCCGTTAATTAAGGTCTTGAAAGGACTGCGAGATTCTTCTGTGACACTGTTTTTATTAAAAGCCTATATGCACATTTCTCCCTTTCCAATTTTACCGCATTTCCCCCTTGGAACGTGCTTTGATTTTTTAAGGCATTTATAAGTCCTCAGGCTTAGCCTAGAAGGTAATTTATACTAGTTTGTGTTTTTTACGCGTGTGTACATGTGCTGCAGCGCATGGGGAAGAAACACACAAAGCAATCGACTGCACTGAGGCTGATATTGATGGAACAGCGGTGGAGGAGCTGTTTCCAGGAGCTGTGAGCTCGCTCCGACCTGCCCAGGCAGATCCTGCGATGCTGAACTGCAAATCGAACCGGCCCCGGAGGGAGATCTGCGCCGGTGGGACCTGTGGGATGTTTCCTGGGCTGGAAGGGTTTGGATGCCTGCCTGGGCTGACACGGCCAGGATGCCACTTGGACAAGGTCATCAAAGCCAACGAGGGTCCCTTTTCAGCCCTGAAAGGACCAAAGCAGGCGCACAACCATATGCACTGTGCCCTCCCTTGCTTGCTGGTGGCTTTGATGTGAGTCCCAGAGCAAGGCTCGGTTGCCCGGCTGGTACCCAACAAGGGATGGAGCAGACTGGCTCTTGGCAGAGGCTGTTCTCGGTCCTGTCAGCACAGCTCTGCTCCTGCCTCGTCACTGGGAAAACCGGAGCGTGATGCTGACGGCTTTAAGCGATGCTGAAATGTTCCTGGAGTCACCTCGGTGCCCCGCGGGCCGTTCTGAGGTGAATTTTTGCACCACGAAAGTAATTTGTTTCAGGGAGTTTTATTTATGCAAATCTCCAGTAATATTTCATGCCACTCACATCTCCCGAGGCAGGATTTTAATAAAGGCTGGGAGGCGAGAGGATGGCCAGGAGGCGAGCGGGTCAGAGCTCCGGGAGGCGAAAAGCCGCCTGGGATTTAATGACACCACACTGATTTACGCCCGCTGGGGATGTGACCGACCAGCCCTCTGTGACTGGAGCCATCTGCATCTCTCTGACTGCTCTTCAGAGCAACTTTTCTCTTTTTATTTGTGTTTTGGATCAAACTGCTCAGGACTGCTGCCCGATCCCCGCCTGCTGCAATTCCAGCCCCTTAGGTATAACATTTCCTCACCGCGCCGCCCGGTTTCTCTCTCACCATTTGCTGTGAAGTAAATCTCCAGGCACGTTTGCACTGGAACAAGGTGAAGGGAGCTGGGGGAGGTGGGTTTTGGGGCTCAGAGGCCATGGCAGTGCCTGAATCCCAGCACCCCAACGGAGCAAACCCTCCGATCCTGTCCAGCAATGCGAATGTACAGGAGCAGAAGTGCTGGAGAGGAAGGTTGGCTGGCAGATGTCAAATACTGTATTTTTTCTGAGCCAAGGTCAGTTATTTATTGCTTTGCTGATTTTCTTTTTTTTTTTTTTCCTCAGGAAAGACTGAGAGAAGCTAAGATGCCTGAAAAGTGGATGGAGAAGGGATGCCCGGCTGGCACAGTGGGGCTCAGTTTATTCAGTTCCTACCAGAGTGTTTTTCCCTCTGCAGAAATATTTGCAAGATATTTGAGTTCATGGCATACAACGGAATATCCACTTGGTTTTATCCCTGTCAGCGTGAGATTCATGAGCCTGAAGGGGACGACGGGATGGTGCAGGAGGGCGGAGGAGCTCAGAAATCACAGTTTTTAGCCAGAACTTGCTAAAACCTCAACTCATTCCCACAGTTAACACCCTTGGCTGTGCTAGGAGATGGCGGCCACTGCAAGGTCACGGCAAGGTCACCACCCCCTTTTGCATCCAGCCTCCTGCCTGCCCCATCCCCGAGCACAAAGCCGCCCACGGATGCCAGGAAGGTGCCGTTAGCTGCGGCTTCGCGCTCAGCTGCACCTGTTCCCGGGCAGCCCGCGGCTGAGCGCTCCTCTCTTTCTGAAATTACTGGGAAAGGGTAAGGTTTGCGCTGCAAATGCAACGCGCCCGCCTCTTCTGGTTCCTGGGTAAATGGGAGAGCTTTGCCGTTAACTCCTTGGGTTTTTAGGGGCATTTAAATGCTGGAAGGAGATTTAAAGCCCAGCTCAAACATGCAGAGAGCTGCTGTTCTCATCATCATCCTGTGGAGCTCGGGATGCAGTCGGGAAGCACCCTGGCAGCCCTGCCCTGCCAGGCTTCGGAGCAGCCCACGGGGCAGGTTTTTCCTGCTGTGCTTTGAGAAATGCTTGTGTTTGACTCAGGCTCTCCGGGCAGGATCAGAAGAGAAGAGCTGGTCTTACCCAAAGCCCTTTTTAGCTACACAGGCACAGAGGGGTGAGTCCCATCTCAAACACAACAACTGGGCCAGTGCCGGGGGCGACTGTGAGTCCTGGGAGAGCATCTCAGCCTCTCAGCCACCGATGGATTTTCCTCTTCGACTTTCTCTTCGCTTCCTTTTATAATTTATTTGCAACTTGTGTAGATGTTTGCAGCATTTATTTTCTTTTTCTTTTTAATGACTTTTCAAATAGGAAAAAAAAGAGCATTAGAGGATTTCTCAGCCCCGTGCTCACAGGGAAACCTGTTTGGTGCTTTGAAGAGCAGGACTTGAAGCTCATGGTGGATTTCTGGCGGTGGAAGCCTGACTCTGCTCACCACCCTGCACCATGGAGTCCAGCCCCGCTCTCCCTCCTTGTTGGCATGCTGAGGGCAGCAATTATTTCTTCTACCTGCTTTGGTGAGGACGCTTGTGTTCAGGTTAAACCTTCGCCCATTCAGACCTGCTCAGCCTCTCCCCCACAGCAGCGCTCTGAATCTCCAGCAGGATTGTGCAAAATGATGCTTTGCACCCAAAGTGGCCATTTTCCCACTCAGGGAACCTGGTATCCCTTTCCCACCCCCAGTTTGCTCCAGATATTGGCATTTTTCCTATACTATCAAGCAAATTCGCCAGCACCTCACATGCATCGCCCTGAACTAATTCCTGTTGCTTTTTTTTGCCTGGCCTGTGCACCAGGTCCTGCCCCGCACCCTGCAATGGGAAAAGCAAAGGCAGAAAGAAGGAAAATTAGAAAAAACACAATCACCACCTCCCAACAACAGGGAGAGAGTGAATGAGGAGTGCCAGGGCTGATCTGCATTTAAAAGAGGGGGAATCCGCAGAAGGAAGAGGAGAGTGGTTGCAGAGGGGAGAGGGGAGGGGGGAGATAAAAGGGAGAGGGGCCTGAATTTGCATGTTGCTTTTCCTTATGGCAAAAATCATTTGAAAGCTGGTGTAGCGCCAAGAGGAACAAAAAGAGACCCCTTGGCATTGCCTCAGGATCCTCATTTACTCCTTTACAGCAAGGAATACTTACAAAAACTGAATAAAACATCTAATAAGGCGGTTTAGGATTCCTTGAAAGACGTCTCCATCAAAGCACCCGGGGTCAGCCTGGCTCTCCCTGTCTCCTCTCCAACAGCCTGACTGGTGCTCCTGAGCCCCTGGTACCAACACATCCCTTCCCAGGAGGATAACTGTTGTCAGGACAGCGCATGGTCCCACTGGGACAGTTCTGGGGGAGAGTGAGCCCTTCCTGGCTGCCTCCTGCCAGTGAGGGAGAGGATGTTTGCGAACACCATCCGGGGGAGGCTTGTAGGGCAAGTGAAACTCAAAGCTGGGACTTTGTTGAGGGGCTTCAGCTCCATCGAGGGTTGCACTGTGGGTGATGGCGGCTTTTTGCCATTGTTGGACCTTGGTTTTCTTTTTTTCACCCGTGCAAAGGACAGGATGGCCCTGCCCTTGGCAGTGTCCCGTGTGTGCTCAGAGATCGCTGCCTGATTTATGCGTTTGACCTACCCTAAGCCCCAGCTCAGTCTGGGTTTCTTGAGCTTGTTGTAATACAAATACAAACTCCTACAGCCAGTCTGGGAATTTGAAGGCACTTTACAGCTGAGGAGCTGGTGCAACCTCGGGATGCCAGGATGCTTATTGCTGCGGCCCACTGCTTGGGGGCCCCTTCCTGCACATGGAGGCAAGTGGAGGGACATCGGAGCCAAGGTTTTCCACGGTGGGCACTATCGGCAGAGCTCTATATTTTGGGACGTGGCCAGCATTCGCTGACAGAACGGATTTTGCTGGTCTTGGACTGGAAATCAGAGCTGGGTACAGTCAGACAATGACTGTCTGTGCAGGGTACAGCCTTCCTCTGAAGATGGGGAGCAGGTTGGTGCTTTTTGGGGTGGATAATGTCACTGTGGTCTCAAGGATGTGCTGAGACAGTGACCAGAAATGCCCTGCAAGACAGTCCCATGAAAGGAACGAAGCAGGAAGGGTGGGGGTGATGCCTGAGGGGCAGGGTGAACCAGACAGCTTCTATCTGATGCTGAATTTCATGCTTCTCTAAGAAGAAGCAATAAAATCCCTAAAAAGGGAGAGCATTTCTTTACTAGCACAGCTCACATACTGACCTACCAGCAAGGTGGCTACAGGAATAAAATTTAGCAGAGATCAGTTGGAACCCAGCTGTGACAGTAGGAGGGAATCACAGCTGAGCACCTCAGCGTGTAGCTGCCCTCTGCCATAGAGATCCCACGGGGCAGCCATGCCTCTGGGTGCAGGATGAGACCCATGTGGCTTCCCCCTGCACAGTGAGAGCTGCAGAGCAGCGTCCCCAAACCACAGGGGACTGGTAAATCCTCGGGGGAGCAGGAGCAGGCAGCCTGCAAACTAACCAGCCGGCTATTAGAATGGCTTTAGAAAAATCCAGCTCATTTTGTGGAAGCAGGTTGGTGAGGCTGATCCCAGGGGCAGGGATGGGAAGGTGGATGCTGAAGGGGGTGGACTGGGCTGGCGATGGGGAAGCGATGCCCGTGGTTGCTCCTTTTCACTGGTGGCACCCAGAGACTCCCCAGCCTGCTCAGCCCACAGCACCCTAGGGAAATTTTTGGTACTGGAGACATCCTGAGGTCTCTGCTATTTTTCCCTTTTCCAACACAAAGATCCAAGCTCTCAGACTGCAGCATGTGCCTGGCCCTGCGAGCCGCGTCGTGCAACCGGTGCCTGGAGCCGTGCACGTGTGCTCAGCTGAGAGCACGAACAGCCTCTTCCCTGGGCCTCACACCAGCTTTCCAGTACCGTTTTTCTAGTGCAGAATAAATGTGTCTACTGCAATCTCCTCCTTCCCGAAGAAAACACAGTTGTTGGTGAAATACTACAATATTTACCAAACTGATTAAAACAAACAGTGAAAGCCTAGAAAAACAGACTTGTCTCAGTTTTCCTCCAGTTTCTCATACACCAGAAAATTTAGGAAGAACTTTCTGAAATGACAACACTTTAACCTGGTGCCCAAACTGGGAAGCTCCCTAAATGGGGCTCCTGAGCTGCATCCCAGTTGCATCCCATGGCCTGATCCAGCTGCTTCTGGGCCGGTCACAGGGACCACCTGCCATCAGAAACTGCTTTTTCCATGACTCATTTTTCTCCCAGCATTACAGACTGTGCAGAACAACTCTGCAAAGCCTCCCCTTGCTTGGCGGTTTGCATTCAAGTCGGGAGCTGCGGTGGCAGTTCCGGTGATGGAAACATCCACCAGGAAAAATAACCTGGCCATAAAGTCCCAGGCTGCTAATTACTTCACTATTTGTGAAGGATCCCCCACAAATATCACTTCCCTGCTCCATCTCCCTCCCTCTCAAATGGGGAGAGGGTTTGGGGAGGGAGAGAAAGCACCATATTTAATAGGTGTAAATATTTTACAATTTTTTAATTAAATGTGAGAACCCTGCTGGGGCTGGAAGCAGGACCATCCTGGAATATGAATTATCGAGAACCCTCTCTCCCAGATGTTCGCTCTTTCCACCCTGGCCCCGAGGCATTTCAGACAAAAAAAAATGGAAAATATATCCACTGAAGCCAAAAGCCAAACAACATCATTTCGATGCCTTTCTCCTTCCCCAAAAGAACCTGTTGAACCCCAGCAAATTTAACACTTCCCAGTGGAAACTCCTCAGCTGGAGACAACCATGGCAGTTTGTAACCTCCAGGATTTTTATTCTTTTTTTTTTTTGCTGTGATATGAAAAAGAATAAGGTTATTTTCAGGGAAAAAGGGTTGTGAGCGTGTGAGAGATGCTCACCCACGACCTTCTGGAATAAGCTGATGATTTTTGGGGCAGCTGGTTCAGTTTCGTGCTGGACCAGCCTGATTTGGCAGCACTGGGTGGCCAGATGCCTGGCTCCCCATCCCAGATCCCAGCTGAAAGGAGCTGCCTCTCGGCTCTCTGCCAGACGGACTGTGGCACAGGCACTCCGAAAGGAGACACTGCTCAACATGTTTCTATTCCAGTATTTTTGGGAAGAGGTTTCAAGTGGGCTCTGAAGATGGGCAGGTAACAGAGGATGCCTGCCGAGTGCAGCCCGCTCCTTACGAGCTCTGCAAATCAATTAAGTGGTGCTTCCCGAGAGAAGATTAAGCGGATACAATTGGCCAGGATTGACCTCAATGGATCGCTCCTGATTTATACCGGCTGGAGAGCTGATCCAGCACGTGCTGGGGTGGGTGTTACGCAATTCCTTGTCCTCAGAAACCTGGGGCACGGCTTCGACGGCCGGCTTTGCAGACAGTCGGTCCCGCTGAGCACGTGCCAGGCATGCAGTGCAAATGCAGCTCACGAGAAGGTAAAAATTCCACGTGGGAATCATCAGTACCACTTGCACTCCTCCCTGAGGATAGAGGGGAAGCGTGTGCAACATCTTACACATATCAGCGACACTTTTACGTGCTGACTGTCTCCCTTTCAAGAATGACTTCCAAGGTTACATCCCACTTTCATCCCAAGTCTGTTGGGAAATTGTTGTCAGTTTATGGAGGCTCTGCTTTGTGTGTTGGTAGTTGGCTGTTCTTGCACTCAGGGGTTAAATTTTCCCCTCTGCTTCTCAGAGCCACCCACACAAACTACCATTTTTTTTCTTCACCATGTTGTTCTTTCTGTGGATTTCCAGCTCTTTATTTATCATTTTACTTTTATGTGTTTTCTATTTGTAATTGCGTGCTTCAATTTTGTATACATTTGTTCTTGGTGGGATTTTGCCTTGCTTGCTAAGAAGATGATACAGGATTGCAATGTAATTTAACTGCATCTCCATTTACAGTTTCGCACCAAATATTTTGCTAGAACTGATGCTTTACTCCAGAGAGGTCGTGCAGGACAAACACTTATCTTACGGGCTGCAGGGGGCCAAGAGAAGGGCTTGCGGAGCAGAGTGGAGCAGAGCAGAGCTCGCAGCTGGCAGCCTGGCGCTGTGGGAGTTAACACCAACGCTGAGGAGGTCACATTTCCCCAAGGGGTTGAGGAATTTTGATGAAAACTGTTAAATCCAACGTCAAAAAATGAAGTGGCAGAAGCACCAGGTGGAAGTTGGGGTCTCACGGTAGGATGAAGATGGCTACAACTGGACCCTTTGGTACTGCAGGAACATCTGCATCTTCTCCAAGAAAATATATCACCTCCAGCTTGAAGCTGGTGTCTGGAGCAAAGCAAGGCACCAGGCAGGGAGTAGATGAGCCTAGGCCATCATGTGCTGTTTATAATTAGACTCTCTGGCAGCCTAACATATATTATTAGCCTCTCTGCTAATAGACTTCTCGAATAAGAGTGCCCTTAAGTGACCTCGGTGAACATTCATCTACTTCTAACTAGATTTATAATTGTGATTGATCTGCAAGGTGCTGAAGCCTTGCTTATCTTGTTCCACGTCTCCCCTTGATCTCAGGTAGCTCGTTTCCTTCAACCCAGGCTTCAGAGTTTATATTCGCTTTGAACAGCTCACAGTGACCAGGTACCAATTAGCGACACTCCTCTCACTTGCAAGCAAGACTCCTTGAATCTGAAGGGAGTGGAAATACCCTGGTTGGGTTCAAGCCACAGCACGAGGTTTTAGTTTCTCAAACAACCAGTCACATCCTTTTGGAACACAAACCAGCCCTACACGGATGAGGCCTGAAAAGGCTTTAGGCACTGCTTTGACCTGCTCTTTTCTGTGCAACTGTGAGATTGGTGGATCCCAAAGCTCAATAATGATGAGCCAAAGCTTGTCCCTACATCGCTCCTCTTCCACAGGTCATGAGCTCCTGCAGGACCTCACAAAGCTGGTTGCCCCCTTATAAAATTATGAGAATATCTCACACCCTTTCGGTTCCACCACTGAATAAATTACAGAGAAGAATTAGGCACCATTACAAATACTTCTCCCCCTCCTGCAGACCTTTGGGGAGAAGCTGAGACACATTCAGCACATCCCCAGGGCTGCTCTTGAGATGCTCCTGACCCCAGTTGGAAGGCAGTGACTCCACTACCTTTTCTCCCCTCACACGTCTGGCGCTGGAGCTGCAGCACCGTGGCTTGTGCTGGGGTGGGAGGAGGAAAGGGAATTCCCTCGAGAGGGATTTTAAAAGAACTGTGAACAAGTAAACCAAGAGGCATTTGGGATGGTGAAAAAGAGGGTCACAGCTACAAGAGCTGTGAAGCAGCTCGTTCGCTTTGTACAGCTGTGGCTGAGCGTTGATGCGCAGCATGACCTCACAGGCCAAAAATCAAATTCACCCTGGGTTTGGTCGTGGGCCTCCTCGTGTGGATTTTCTGAGAGGCGATCAGCTGCAGAGGCTCATGGTGAGCTCACGGCGAGCTCACGGTGAGCTCCTGGTGAGCTCAGGGTGTAGGGAGTGAGCTGCTGGCTCGTCCCCACACCAGCACGGCCCCTTTGCAGGCAGCTGGCATCTGGAGCAGGTGACCGGTTGTGATGGAAAGTCTCCCTGCTCCCGAAGCAGTGATCTAGAAGGAAAATTGTGACTTTCCTTTAAGAAAGGGAGATGTTTTCTGAAAGCACTTGCTTTGCCATGGCCGTGAGGGCTGAGCTGGTCTCAGCACCGGCCTCAGCATCGCTGGGGAGAAGCTGCAGCCTCCTTAGCTGAGGATGCTGGTTACGTGCAAACCTTCAGAGATCTTTTGTTCTTCTCAAGCTGGCTGATAGCATTTTGCCACTGATGATCTCTCTCTCTCTCTCTCTCTCATTTCATGACAAAAGCATAAATTTGAGGAAGTGTTTTTACTTAGGAGCTGTCCCCGTATCAGCACCTGGCTCATTCTCTGGGTCTGCAATTGTATGTTTAAAAGAGCTGGGATTTCTGTTGGGATTTTTAATTGGGTGTTGAAACCAACCCCAGGGGAATATTTTTATTTTTGGAGCATTGGCTATTTGGTCAATAACCTTCTTGCCTGAGAAAGTCAGTGTGAGTGTGCAGCCTGACTTCTTACCGGTAGTGATTTTCCATTAGCCTTTGAAACTGAGTCGGCTCCTGAGCTGAGTGGGAATTCTTTACAGACTGTGTTTCTTGATGAATCTGCATCCTGGAGCAATAAGCTGAGCTCTTCATGAAAGATCAGTTCTGTTAAGTTGCCACACTCAATATTTCCCTTTTATGGGAGGAGAAAGGAGGGTGGAAGGAGGAGGAGGAGGGAGGGCAAAGGGATGGAGAAAATAACCTGGAGTTGTCAAAACTTTCCTGTGGATGTTTGTAAATCAAAAAGTTTTTGTTTTTATTGAATCAACCTTGTTTCAGACTTTTGGTAAACACACCTGCCCTCAGGCCTGCAGCAAAGTGTTGTCATGAGAGACCTGGTGACCTCCAGATCCTTTAGTGGAAGATGTTGGGGAACCTCTTAGTCCTGCATGAGTAAGAAAAAGATTCTCCTCGGATGCTCCAGCCATTGTGGAGTGTTACCAGCAGCTCCTCGTCTGCACAGAACAATCCTGCTTTAAAATTTGGTTTCCTTCACATGAAAATCTGCACTAGCTGCTGCAAAATAATACCAGATGAAGCCTATACACTGAGCACATTGCTATTAGCCCAAATGGTTTGGCTTGCTTTCTTACTTTCTATTTTTTTATTCATGCTGTCGGCAAGCAAACCCGACCAGCTCCATTATGTATAATTTATTCTGAATTAGATCAAAAGAACAGTTTACAGAGTAGGTTTGGGCATTATTATGATTTTTTTTTTTTTTTAGGTTTCTCTGTTTTTTATAAATATATGTTTATTCCTCCCCCCCGCTCCACACTCCCTATTGCTTTTCCTCATGAGCAAACTATAAATTATTCACCAGCCCACACAAGACAAGTGCTTCTCAGGACTGGAAATCAAATCCTTCTCGGCCCTGGCAGTGGCACAGGATGGGAGCCTGATGTTTTCAGGGAGCGGAGGCAGATGTGAGTATGTGGAGAGATGTGGGGTGACAGCACCCAAGTAGGCTCTGAGGAAAGGGTCCCCTGGGACCCGTCTGGCCCCGTGGGAGTCTTGGGGCTGTGCCCTGGGACTCTGTGCTCTGCAAAGTGGCCGGAGCCTCCCTGTCATCAAATCATAGAGTTGTTTAGTTTGGAAAAGATCATCAAGTCCAACTGTGTCCCTCCACTTGTCCAGCCCATGGCAAGGGGCTGGCTGGGACCAGGTTGTCCCTTTTGTAACTGTCTTGGCATCAGAAATTTGGGAGCATTTTGGGAGCAATGTCTCTGGGCAGATCTCAGAGCTTCAGCTCCTGTCAGTGTGGAGACTGTCAGCACCCCAGTAATGCCACTTTCACGGGGACAGGGGACACACCAGGAGCATCAACCCTACTTTTTTGGGGGGTAAAGGCAATGGTTTAAAACTTACCTCTGCCTCTGGCTGCCAGAGGTGTCCTTTACAACCCCGGACGTGATTTGCTGGGGTCTTTGAAAAGACACAGAGCTTTGCCAGCTGGGATCTGCCTCCTCCCTCTGTCTCCATTTATTCCCTGCAAAACGTGGCGATGCACATCTCTTGGATTCACTGTCAGAGGAGGGACGGTGGAATCCACTCCATGTCCAAGCTCTGTCCTGCAGGTTGGCAGGATCACTGGGAAGCACTTTGCTCTCCACAGCCATCCTACCTTGCTTAGCATAAAGCACAGCACCTCTAGGGGCTTGAAACTTTAAAACATTTGTTCTTGTAGCTGATGTAGGCCATTTATTACACTGCAAAGTCATTTTTAAAGCCCAGCAGAACAGTGCGCCCTGGGAACGGGGCTTCTGAGCCGCCGACAGCTTGCTGGTGCTGTAAAAAGCTAATGCTAATTTAGCAGGAAGCTGATCTAGGGAGGCATCTGCTCATCTAAACTCTCATCATCTCCCGAGGCACCGCAGTATGATGCTTAAGAATTGCTCATCCAGACAAGGTTCCTGCAAGGGGTTGGGGGTGAAGCAGGGACTCTGGACCCCAGGGGGCTGCAGGTGCTGGGGGATGTCTGGGAGCTGTTGTCCCAGCACCAGCTGCTGTAGCCAAAGCACCCATGGAGGGATTTATCACTTGGATTCCCTAAGGGACACAGGTCCCCTAAGGAACCTGTTTCCTGGGCTGCTTACCGAGGACTGACCTTGCAGAGATGGGCAAAGGTGGCTGCTCGCTGGTCGAGCTCTGTGGTTTGGGAGCCACAGACCCTGGCAGGGGTGAGAGGTCCTTGGGAAAGCGCAGACCCAGGTCTGTGCATGGGAAGAAGAGGGTGATGCACCTGCTGGGATGCCCATGTGGGGCTTGGGGAGCATCGTTGCTTCATCCATCCTCGTTTGAAGAGCAGCCCTGGCCCTGGAATCTCCTCTCTGCTGTTATTACTCCCTGGAGCAGTGACCTCCCAGCCCCTGTTGTCCCCCAGCCAAAGCACGGGCTGCTCATTTGAGCTTTAGATGGGTCTGAGAACGGTCTGGGGAAGGATTTGTCAAATTCATGTGTCGTGCTCCCTCACTGAGCAGCCAAAGGTGGCCAGCGGGGCCTGCCGTGTCTGCTTCTCCTTCTAATAGTTTTGTTGTAAATCTCTCCTCTCAGGGCAGGGGCAGATGTGCTGTGACACTCCTGAGCTGGATGGAGATTTAAAGAGCATCCAAGCAGGACACAGCCAGGAACCATTTAAAAACTCTGCTCACGAAGTTACGGGGAAGACGCTGGTGCCTGTTGGGCTGCACTGTGGAGAGGCCCCTGTACTGCCCAGGGCTGAGCTGCACAGGGAGGTCTCTGCAGCTCCTCGTGGCTCCTTCATCTCACCTCTCCCCTCCCATGGAAAGGCTCAGGGCCTTTCTCTGCCTCTGGAATGTCTGGATCCATACCCATCACACAGGCATCCCCTGTAACAGCTGTAATCAGAGATTTATTCAGCCAGATCCCTGACTTAAAGGTTGATCTAGAGGGAAACCAGGAAAGACGTTCTCAGTGCAGATGTGAGACGGGCCCAGATTAGCTATGATTGGTGGAATGAACGGATGCATTTCTCCTCCATTAGGTCAAGCCACGGATCTGCTGGCCTGGAGCAGGCTGTGAGTGTTTCCCACTGCAGGAGAGCTGAGCTGGAGTTTCCCAGAGGCCCATTCCCATTGCTGGAGGGAGCCAGAATCCCCCTCATGCCACCTTCACAAGGAGCCCACCAGTTTGGAGCAGCCCTGGCAGTGCCACCACAACCCCCCTATCCCTAAGATTAGTAAATGTCTCCTGTCCCTTCCAGAGCTGCAAATACAAACAGATAGGGATGATTCCCAGACTTTGTAAGCTCTGGGGAGGCCAGGCAGCCCTGACACCTACTTGTTTTCAGGCTCAAAAATGGGTCAGGAAACATCTGCCATTGATCTGTGCATCATGGCAGAGCCAGCAAATAATTGTCTCTTTGAAAATCCATTATCACCTCCACCCTCTTTTTAGCTTGAAGCTTTCAGAGCTGACAAGGGCTGTGCTTTGAGTGGGGATGGTAAATATAACACCATATGGCCAAGGTATTATTGGGCTCCTAATGATGTGCCATTTTTATGCATATGCCTTAATAGCTCCTGCATCTTTGGTGGGTATGTATGTGTATGGGTGGGGCTTGCTTATTTAACATCTGACTTTTCCAGGACACCTTACCTGGGCATCCAGCATGAGTGGTTTGTGCCGGACACTTTAGCTAAAAAGTTTTAAGGGAGTTAAAATCCCTCTGCTCTGGTGACACCCTCCTTGAGTGCTGGATCCAACTCTGGAGTCCTCAGCATAGGAATGGCAGAGACCTATTGGAGCCCCAGAAATGATCCAAGGGCTGGAAGCCCTTGTCCTGGGTTGGGTTAGGGCTAATTATCACCAGCAGCTGCTGGCCCAAGCAGTTGGGAGGGGCCACACCCAGGATAAACAACTGAACCAGCCAATGGGATAGTGGATATCACGCTGAGTCACTCCCCTATATAAGGGGAGGGCTGGGCCAAGGTGGGGCTTTTTTTCAACTTGCTTCAGTGGAGCCGGAGCAGGGAACATGGTATCTTGGACACAGGTAGAGCCTATCGTTCCATTTGTCTACCATTTCATTAATGCTATCATTAGTACTGTTGTTTTCTTCTCTCTTGGTGGTGTTTTATTGAACTGTCCTTATCTCAACCCCTGGGGTCTCACCATTTTTCTTCCTCCCAATTTTTCTTCCCATCCCACAAGAGGGTGTGTGGGGGAAAGTGGTGGGTGAGCAGCTGTATGGTGTTTAGCTGCTGTCAGAGGCTAAACCACAACACTCCTCTGCTGTGAGACCAGCAATTGAGGCTGTTCAACCTGAAGAAGACTCTGGGCAGATGTTGCAGCCTTTCAGTGCTTCAGGGGGCCTGTTGGAAAGATGAGGACAGACTTTAGAGTAGGGCCTGTTGTGACAGGACGAGGGGTGATGGTTTTAAACTAAAAGAGGGAGTTTTAGACTGGAGAGAAGGAAATTTTTGCACTGAAGGTGGTGAGACCCCGGCCTGGATTGTCTATCTCTGGAACTATTCCAGGTCAGGTTGGCTGGGGCTCTGAGCAACCTGCTCTAGTTGCAGATGCCCCTGCTCCCTGCAGGGGGGTTGGAGCAGATAACCTTTAAAGGTCCCTTGCCACACAAACTATGCCATGATTTAAAGGGACAACCAAGTGCCTGAGCCCAGGTAAGACCTGTGGGAAATGTTTTTTCTTTTTGTGGAGCCCCAGCACATGCCAACAGCAGGATGCTCCTGGCAAACTGCTGCAGGGCTCGATGGATCTGGAGGCAGCGCCTTCACTGAGCCAGCCCCAGGCGTGCAACAGAAACTATGACTTTCCTTTAGTCCCTGCTCCTCTGGGCTTTCCAACTTCAAACACAGGTGGATTTGCCAAGGTGGCTGTTTGGGCAGGTTCTCCCTTGGGAGGAGGCAGGTTGGGAGCACACGCAGAAAGCAGGGAGGCTTTGGGGACACAGGGACCTGCAGCTTGTGTGGGGATGTCCTGAGCCCTCTCCAGAGCTGCTGTTGTCTCCTCAGCTCCCCTCTTCCACAACACCGATATTTTCTTGCCAAAACTGCTTTTTGTTCTCAATGAAATGCAGAAGCAGCTCTTCTGGATGGTAGAGGGAGAAAGGCTTTTCTGGGGGAGTCAGGACATAGTGGTCACAGCCCAGGCTGATGCTGACTTGCCAGGAGCCCGTCGCTCACCCAAGGCACTGCTCACCTTGGGCTCATCACTACCCTCTGCCCCCACTGCATCCTCCCTTCCTCTTCCCTGCCTCTCCCCCCAAAATCCCATTGACCAAAACATTCTAAAAAACCTCACTGAAAGGTGAAAATTGTCTCATTGACAGGTGCTGTGCAAATTGCCCTGAGATTTATTACCCAGCAGAGGAAGGCTTTAAGAAGGTGCCTGAACATTTGTGAAGTGTGGGGTTTAATGTGATTGGATTTACAATGACTTTTTGATTGCTCTATACCTCTTCCCAGATTTGAGGTCCATCTCTCTTCCTCCCTTGCCATAGATGGCAAGTTCACCATTTTTACTGGATGAGTGAAGTGTGGTGATGGGTTGAAGCTGCCAGGGGAACAGAGAAGCCCTGCAGGGCTCAGTCTCCTAGGGGGTTTGTAAAGCAGCTTCCTTCTTTCAGCCTCTATTTTCCTCTTTACTGGATGATCTGCTCTGTAAATGCCCCCTTTTTCCCCTACCCTCGAAGCCAGCTTGGAGGGAGCTGTGAAGCTCCTACCCTCAAGCCCCGGGGCAATGCTAACAACCTGCTGCTGGCCATGATTTAAGAGACTCGAAAAGCACTTCAGAAAGACGATTGCCCTGCTCTGAAGCAGGAAAATGTAGCAGAGCCCTCTCGGACCCATTTCCACCCTGGAGCAGGGGCTGTGCAGCAGCAGATGGCTTTGGGCTGGACACCTGGTCACAAGCCCTCCTTACCTCCAAGGAATCACTGCAAACTCAGATCCAGCAGGCACCTTACTATTCCTTCATTTCAATTACACTTTGCTGTAGGCCCCTGCTGAGCCCTTGGACCACTGGGCTGTCTCTGGAGCGAGCAGACAACACCCACTTGTGCTTTGCAACCCACAGAGCTGCTGTATTTATTAGCATCATTTTGAGAGCACTCCCTTGGTGGCATTTGGTGCCTGAGCCGTGTGGCTCCCCAGCAGTAATTAATGGGACCCCTCTACCCCTGAGCTCTGCTTTACTGAACTATCAATTATTGAAGGCGAGTTGTACATTTCTGAGCTCGTGAATAACCAAAGGGACTACCGAGAGTCCAGAAGTAGCTGTCATCTTCTCATTAGGTATTTATTAAATGTAATTTAGTGGCTGCGCCTCCGTGTTAGTGGTGTCGCAGCGACGGCACGGGATGGGAGCGGCACTTGCGTGTGAGCTGCCCCGGTGTGGGAGCAGGATCAGTCCCTCTGGGAGGCTGTAGAGACAAGCATTGGCCTCCAGTGCTGCGCTGGGGCTAACTGGAGGCTGCCCAAACCTGGTTGCTGTGCTCTTGTGCAGCTTCTTGGGACGGCTGGGAGCACAGCCTGGCAGGAGGCATCCAGAAACACTTCCCAAACTGCTCAGCTGTGCACTGCTGTCCTGCATGGGACATCCTGAAGCTGCCTCCAGGATCTGAGCTCCCTCAGTCCCCATCAGCAGTTCAGCATTTTGCTCCAGAAAGCAAACCTGTGGGCAAATTACGCACCTAGAGATAATCATTACTACTCCTGCTACTCTCACTTCCCATCTCCTCATCTTCCCTTGCCGACGCATTATTCCTTGTTACACTCTTCTGAATAATTCCTTTCTCTTTTGATCACTGCAGTTCCTCGAAGAGAGTTATAATGAGACCAACCACCAAGGACAAATTTACCATAAAATTTCTGAACTTCTGGGTGAATATAAGCTAAGCTGGAGGAACAGCTGAGCTGGGAGGGGGCTGTAGGGTGAGCAGAGCTGCCTTCAGCCCGGTAGGCTCAGGGAGCACTTGTGAGGGTGCTGCTGGCACTGGGATGTGGGTAGAGTCTCAGGACAGCAGGTCCCACCAGCACTATGGTCTCCTGTCGATGCTCAAACCTGCAGGGATGGAACGTGCTTTGGGAAAACTGAAATTGCTCCATCCCCTGCACTGTGAAGCTCCGAAGTTAAAGGGGGTTTGCAGCTGAGAGCAAGGCTTCATCGGTCCAGAAAACTACTCTGGGGTATCAGGATCTCCCCGGAGAGGTCTACTGACCTCACTCCCCTCTGCTCCATGTGAACATGTGCAGGGACACAGTGCAAAACCAGGAGCCCCATGGGCCAGAGCCAGCATCCCACTGGGACACTAGAGCCCTGGGACCTCATGTTGCACTTTGGGCTCAGAAATATTTTGGCTGCACCAAGCTCTGCCCATCAGTATTCCTTCCGTTCAGCCTTTACCTCTGTTCCACGCTGATAAAATCACTCCAGCAAAGTGCTTGTGTCTGCAGGAACACGTCTGGGCTTGAGAAGAGCAGGGATGGAAAATAAAAATAAATGGGTCCTTTCTCAGTAATTCTTTTTTTCAGTGGGAATTGTTGGAGTTTCTAGTAATATTTTTTTTTTAAAAAAAAAAAGTGTTTCTCTGTCTTTCTGCAAGGAGAAGCTGCTTTTCTGAATCTTCCCACTGCTGGAATTGATTGCCAAAATGGGATGCTTGCAGCTGGAGCTCTGGGCAGAATCCAACAATTCCTTTTAAAACAAACAAATAAACAATGGGGGGTTTTCGTGTGTGTGTAGAAACACATCTCAGGGCTGGAGGAGGTTTGTGAGAGGCTTTGCTCCTCCTGTCGCACTCGCTAGTGTCTTTATCTGGCTGTGGCTGCCCAGAGGGGTTTGATCACAGCTGGGAGCCCGTAAGCTGCCTGTAATCCGGTAATATTCATAAATGACTGTGCATGTTCCAACACCTCTGTCCAATCCCTTTTTATCCTGGGCCTTAGGCATTAGCAGCAGAGCTGTAAATCATTTCTGGCTCCAGCCCCAGTGGGCTGGTCCCTGGCTTGGGCATGGCCACCAGGCCGGGGCACAGGAGGGGCAGCTTGTGGGCAGGCAGTGGGTACCCGATGGAGTGATGCTGGCGGGACGTGTCAGAGCGTTATCCCGCTCGCTGCAGCCACTGCCACGGGGCTTCCGATTCCCCCTGTACTGGGGCCAGGAACAAGCAGATGGGACCTGTCCTCTTTCAGAGGCCTGGCTGCTTTTACAAAGCAAAACCCCTCCTGGGCAGGAGGCTGGCACAAGGCTGAGTGAGACCCAGCTGTGTGTTCTAGCTCCGTCTCCAGCCTTTTGCCGTCATAAACAATGAGCTGGCCGAGCCCCTTCCACCCCGAGGCGGGAGCGAATGTTACTCCCAATGGAGCTGTGCCACTGCATCCTACACAGCCTTCAGGACTCTGTCCTGGCAACTCCCTCTAATCTGCTGTGGTGGGATCCTCCACCTCCTGCAGTGCTGGGTTCAAATCTGGGGTCCTCAGCATAGGAGAGACAAGGATTTGTTGGAATAGGGCCAGAGGAGCTACCAAAATGATCCAAGGGCTGGAACCCTCTGCTGGGAGAATTGGGGTTGTTCAGCTTGGAGAAGGCTGAAGACTCTGAGGAGACCTTCTTGTGGTCTTTCAGCACTTCAAGGGACATGTGAGAAAGATGGGGACAGACATTTTAGCAAGGCCTGTTGGGACAGGACAAGGGGTGATGGTCTGAAACTAAAAGGGGGAGATTCAGACTGGAGAGAAGGAGGAAATATTTTACCATGATGATGGTTAGACCTGACCCAGGTTTCCCAGAGAGCGGTCGCTGTCCCATCCCTGGAACCATTCCGGGAGAGCTTGGGTGAGGCTCTGAGCAACCTGCTCTAGTTGCAGATGTCCCTGCTCCCTGCAGGGGGATTGGAGCAGATAACCTTTAAAGGTCCCTTCCAACCTAAACCGGCCTATGATTTTATGATTCTCTGAACTCTAAAGGCAACGTTATTTCTTGGGGTTGCAGAGCCCATATCCCTAAATCTGACCCAGGCCGATGAACCCTGTTTGCACTGGTCTGGGAGCCTGGATGGTGCTTCCCCAAGGCAGCACTGCTTCCCAGGGAGCTCCGCTCCCAGCAAAGACGCGGCGACGCTGTAATTGCAAATCATTTTTGTAATGCTCTCACTGTAAATGCTACTTAAGATGTCACCAATGATTGATATATTTGCTAATTGAGACTTCCACTTGGGCTGATAGCCGGAGCGCTTTATTTCTTTTATTATTTTATGTTATTTTATGACTGACATATTTGCAGCAACGCTTCTTTAATCTTCATTAAGCACACGCCCTAGGGAGATGTGGCAGGCACCGCAGTCGGGGCTGGGGCAGGAGGGGATGAGCTCCAGAGCCTCTGCCCTGCACAAAAATGATGGGAGGCAAAGGAGAAGGAGCTGCTCTGTGGTGCCCTTGATGCAGGAGGACTGGGAAGGTCCTGCCCGTGCCTCAGTTTTCCTCCTTGTAAAGGACAGCTCAACTATTTAATGCAAGGGAGGACTGAAAGCTTGTGGTGACACTGTGGAAAAGTAAAACCCTGGCAAAGGCCAGCACTGGGAAGAAATGAGAGAACTATTCCATCACTTTTACCTGGGAGGAGTTGTCTGGTTAAGCATCTCATGGAATAAAGAACCACTTTAGCGATGCCCAAGGGAACAAGGGAGGAAGCTGCTGCCTCCTTCAAGGCGCAGCACCCACCAGATAAATTAGCCCACAGCTGGAAAGCACAAATTGGGCTGCTGGTTTCCTAGAAGGGTGTGTCTCAGCACCCAGACCTGCCCAGCACCCTGCAACAGTAGCACCTCACATGACCATGGATAGCAAATCCAGCTCATTTCAGAGCAGCGCTTTGCTTTTTCCAACACCTTTGCTCAAACCCGTACGCTTGTGCCAGGAGGCAACAAGGCTCTGCACTCACTTAAACCAACAAGTAAATAATGCTAATCCCTTGAATGGCATCCAGGCTCGCACTCCACTTCCACTTGCTGCCTTCAAGGCTGCCCGTCTTGGAGGGGCACCAAGAGCCAGCTGCAACATCTGCGTTCCCTGCCCTGGAGAGCTAATCAAACCTGCAGGAAAACCACCCCCTGCCATGCTCACAGGGGCTGCTGGAGGAGCAGGGGACGCCTTGCATCTCATTTGCCTAAATGAGCGTTGGGATCCATCTTCATTAACACTCTGAATTCAGGGGCAGCCTCTTCAGGCAGCTGTCTGCGGGCAATTTTCTTTCTGCGCAAGCCCATCTGCTGCCCTTCCAGTGTACTGGAGAATCATGGACTGGTTTGGGTGCGAAGGGACCTTGAAAGGTCATCTAGTCCAACCGCCTTGCAGGGAGCAGGGACATCTGCAACTAGAGCGGGTTGCTCAGAGCCCTGGCCAACCTCTCCTGGAAGGTTCCTAGGGATGGTGTACAGAGAGCAGCCCATGGAGGGATCTGCGGCTCTGAATGGCCCAAGGGAGGACACATAAAACATCTGCCTTGCTTTGAAGCATAACCTCTCTCCATGAGCATCCAGCGCTCGTGGCACATAGCGATGCCGGCTGTCCTCATCTCCTCGTCGAGTGCTACTGATAAATGGGGAGTGGGAACTTGAAGGTTTCGTAGTGCCAGGAAAGAGCCGGTTGCCATGGTGATGCCAGGGTTTGGGTTTTTTTCTTCCTCCATTTCCCCCCTCTTTGGGGTTGAACAAAGAGGAGCTTGGCGGGCTGCTGGGGGGATTTATTAGCTGCAAAATAGACTGTGGTTCAGGAAAGGGCGAGAAATACTGCTGTGGTGAAAACATGAGCTTGGCTTTAATATATGACACATGCTGTCTGGGAAGGGGTGTAAATCATGGCTGGACAAACACTGGGGCAGCACGAAATTGGTTCCTTTGCTTTGCCTCATCCTCACAGGGGATCTGGGAAAAACTCCTGTAGGATCTCATGCCACTGCTGATGAGCAAGGGATAATAAAAGAAGGGAAGAGAAAGGCAGACATTTTAAAGCCAGCTGTACAGCCCTGGCTTGGTTGTGCGTCTCCAGAGCTGGGCATCATCCTTGGTGTCAGCCCATGGCTCTTTTTGTGGGTCATGTCTGCACAAACTTGGCTGGGTTTTGGTTGAGTTTTGCTGGTGTCAGTCTCCTCAGCTGCACAGATGAGCCCTCCATGACCAGACAAATACACGGACGAGCACTGGGAGCTGGACCTGGTGCCTTCTTGTCCCTGCTCCTGCCTCAAGCTGGACCTCTGCCTCCCTGTCCACGTCCTGCCAGCCCTGCCCATGCTGCACAGCATCGGCTTTGGGGTTTTTTTAAGCTTTTAACAGTGCACTTGAAATAATTAGCCTGAGTAGTCTAATGAAAGGAAACAAGAAATCCTTTACGGACAACCTTTTCCACAGGGATGTCAGGGTGGCCTCAGCTCTACAGCTGACCCTTGTCCCAGGAGATCTGAGCAGCTAAAAAGGAGCTTTCCTTTCACGCAGGAGAAGGTAATGGGTAGAGAAATGCATCCAGCAGAGCGCCCTGAAATTCCTATTCTCTTGTTTCGAGTTCTGGGAAGAAAAATCGCTGAGCAGGCGTGAAAGAACGAAATGAAGAAGCGAAGGTTCCTGGAGAGGATGCTTGAGGATTCACAGCCATGAGCCGGCGTAGACACACGTCGTGCCTTACATCTAATCTGAACCTCTTCCTAATCACCAGCCACGGGAATACATTTGTTTCGGGTCCCCAAACTGGCTACTCTTTTGCAGCTCGACCACAGCTCTGCGGATTTGCAGCGACAGGGTCATTTTTAACCGTTAGAGCGAAGTCTTTCCGCTGCAGGCAAAACAGTAACTCCTCGCTTAGGCTGGAGCAGCAGGGAGGTAGGACTGGCCCTGGGGGACTGTGGGATGTTGGCTGTGACTATTCTGGGCAGCGTCTCGGGAGCGCCAGCCCGGCTCTGTGCCCGCAGGAGGAGGCAGGTGGTGGGCAGGAGGGCCACGGGCAGGCAGCCTGCCCGAGCTGGGAGCTGCCTCCCCGTTTCTGAAGTGCTAATTGCTGCAACACTTCCTCGGAACAGGCTTTCACACCGCGCTGACTCCCAGATTCTCCCCGTCTACATCTGTTGATAAGGATTTCGGCCCATCTGCTCCCAGAGAAGACTCACCCAACGCTGGTCTATCACAACCTGCCCTTTCCTCTCCGTGCTGGGGCATTTGTGGGGCAGCTTATCTGCAGAGCTGAAGTCCTGCTTTACGTGCACCGCTCTTTTTCCTTTTTGCCGAGTCGCTGTCACCTTTTAATTTTAGGCTCTGTGAGCATCCCAAGGCCAGTTCATTTTGCATGGACCAGGGCTGCGCGGTCGATGGCATCTCACGGGCTGCAGGACAGTGATGCTGTTGGTGTGCCAGCACGGTGCAGAGCTGACAACTGGCCAGTCCTCTCAGTGTGAGCAGCATTAGCATCCCAGCAATTAGTGGAGCTATGTTGATTTGCATCAAGCTCGGAGCATAAAGAGTACCAGGCCAGATGGTAAATTGCGTGTGTTCCTGGAAAACAAGAGTAATAGAGGCTGGGCTTGAACGGGGCTTTGGTGATGTTAATGGGTCTCTGAAATGACCCTGCCGGCGTGAGCTGGGATACAGGCCACGGATCGGTCACGGCACGGCTTTCTGCTTCAGCTGTAAACCCACCTGTGTGGGTGGGAGTAACCCCCCAGGAGTGCTGAGCAAGGTGCTGCCAGCAAAGATCAGGCTTGGATCCATCGCCTGGTCTGGATGTACTTTACGTCCTTGAGGAAGTTACTGCTCTTCTCTGTACTATCGTTTCTCCAGCTTATACCAGAGTTAGCAGCAGCAGAGCTGCTGGTGCTCGGGGTCCAGCTCTCCAGTGCCACTGGCATGAGGGTGCTGGATCATATGGGCACCTCATGTCTGCCCAGCCAGCACCAGAGCCCTAGCAAAACTCTACCTCTTCCCTGTGCTTTGCCACACTTAACCGGTTAGCTGCCGGTGCCGCATCACAAGAAGGTTCACATGCGCAGGCTGCCTTTCTTCATCATGGACTTTCTCCAGACCTTGGTCCAAATGTGCTGGCTTGGAGCCATCACTGATATCCACTGTTCTGCCCTGAAATACAGATCAAGCTGATAAAAAGATCAGTTCCAAAGAGCATTCATCAACATTTCTCCAGTGCCTGCAGGCAGTTAAAAATGGAATCGTTCCCAAGGACAGACTGGAGATTGTGGAGAAAAGGTGGAGAACTGTTGGTGCCTCACCCAGTGCCGTCCCATCCCTTGTCCTTCCTTACAATGTTTCTACTCAAACCATCTTCTCCCATCATGGGAAGAGCAGTGGCCCAGCCCTGTATTGGGCTGAGCAGAAGGAAGAAGCGATCACTGAAGTGCACTGAGAGCAGTCCCCTGCTTTGAGAGTCCAATCTGGTTTAGGAGCATCCCTGGAATCCCTGGGGTCCTCCTGCTCTGTATCCATCGACTTCCCAGGAAAAGCTTTATGACACCAATTCCCTCCTCGGGCTCTGATGGCCCCAGCCCCGCAAAGAAGCCCCACAAGTCCTTCCTGGAGGTTGAAGGTGATAATCAGGTTTCATTAAACACCAGCACTACCCAGAGTCACTCTGACTGCTGACACCTCTGCAAGATGCTGAAAGTCTTCGGTGACAGGAGCCCTCCTGCCCTGCTTTTGTCCCCCATCCTCACACAGGGGACACGCAGACACGTGTGTTATCACCCTGCATCCTCCTCTCTTTGCTAGACTAATGCCTGTGTCCCAGCTCCCAGCGTTGGAGGGGATCCAGGAGGGCTGGGTGGCAAACGCACAGCCAGGTTCCATTATTCATCATTACTCTTATTTTCTCTTTGATGAAGGCAGACAAAGTCACCTCTCCTTTGTGCGACGCGTGTGTTGTTTTTGCTTAATTTTTTATTTGTTTCTTTCCTTACAAAACTCGTGTGAATAGGCCAGATGCGGTTTCCATAGCAACCCTCTCTCTTCAAGCAGCAGATGCTGGAAAAGGGTTTTTCGGTTTAATCCTCCTGGAAATCTCCCCAGCAGAGGTTACTGGTATAAGATGATACTAAGAGATGCACAGCAGCAGTGGTTGGCATATTTTAAATCCCATGTGCTGCTTTTTGCATGAAGAACCTGCCCTTTCACCCTTTGGAAATGGCACACAGCACAGTAAGAGCAGCAAATGTATCCTAATGCCTCATCTGATGTTTAAACAGAGTCTTTCCCCGCACGGCTCCCAGAGCATTCCGTGGTGATTAAGATGGGAATGCAGCATCCTGCATCCCTGTGCTCGTTGAGACCAGAGTAGCTGCCTCCAGCCCACCCCAAGCTGCCACCGATATGCAACGTACAGCTTGGGGGAACGTATAAATGAGCGTCCTTCATTGAAAAAAAAGGGAAAACAAAAAATAAAAAAAAATCCTTTGCACTTGACAGGAGCAGCTTCCCATTTTACATCCATGGATCAGCTGCTTGTGACTGACACGGTCGTATTGATGCATTAAATGCTGATTGCAACCTGAACTGACCTGCTCTGGCTCCGCACTGCTGCTCACAGCTCCCTTTCTGCGGTGAATGTGGGGCCTCGATGCAGAGCCCCAGCCTCTGCTCCCGTCACCCTCCGTCTCGCTCTCGGGGTTGTGTCGGCGCGGTTGCATCCATCAAGCTCCTTAAGAGGATGGATGGAGAAGGCAGGATTTCAGCCCAGCTTGTTTAACAAAGATATATCCCTTTGAAATAAAAAGCTTAGAAGAGGAAGCTGGAATGTAACTCGTGCAGAACGAGCTGTTCAGCCTCTTTAAAAAAAAAAAGAAAATCTTGTAGAACTTGACAGAAAGTAATAGCCATTGTATTTTGGTGTAGGGTTTTGGTTTGTTTTTCGTTTAACAGATTTTGTGTAGGCATCGCAGGAAACTTTGCTCTGATGGATTTTAACTCGTTTAATTAAAGTACTTGAAATGGAGTCAATTCCTCGCGCTCTAGTGCAGAAGTGCACCCAAAAGCAAAGTGCCTGTTCAAGACAAACTACTTCAGTAATGCGTCCTCTAAAGGAAAATTTTGCTTGTGTCACACGGCCTCAGTCTCCTTAACCCCGGCTCTAACCAACAGTGGCAGGTTTCTCCTGGAAAAACCTGTTATACTTCATGTTTTATTACATCAGAACTACAGACTCGTCCCCAGAGGGTCAGTCGGTTTTCTGAGTTCTCCCAGAGCCAAACCACTTGGTGACCCACAGGCTGTTGGGAGCTTTCTTGGAAATAAGAGGGATACAATGAAGTGACCACGACACGGTATGATGTCCCAGAGTATGGATTGTGAAGCTGGTTTTGTAGGTACAGGGAAATCACGGGGTCATAGGCAGGACCAGCACCTCTGGCATTTATGGCTGTTTAAGCTGCCTTTAGAACCTACAGGGATGGAGATCCCCCAGTCCCAGCAAGCAACAGGACAACAGCGTAAGCAGAATATACCTCATGTATTGATGGAGAAGGTGGCTGAAACTGGGCTTCCAAAATGTCACTCGCCCCTCCATAGGGACTGGGAGTGGGCAAAACCCGGGCAGTGTGGGCTCAGAGACTCTTGTAAAGCCATGTCCTGCGTGATCCCTTTGCAGGCTGGGAAATGGAAATGAGTTAAGAGCGGAAACCGGGAGAAACTGGGATTAACAACTCAAATCTGAGCAATAGTCAGAACATTTGCAATGCACGGCAAAGCTCTGTTCCAGTTCTCATCTGTTTCCTTTCCACCAAGCGCAAGCTTCATCTTGTGATTAAATGAAGGAGGTAGGGAGCAGGACTCCCGGGCTCTGCTCTTAACCCTGGTGCTAATTTGCTGTGTTTCTTCGGAGAGGTCACGTACGATTAAATGCTCGGAGCTGGTGCAGGCTCAAAATTCCCACTGACGTCAATAGGGACAACAGGTTTTCAGCGTGAATGGAAAAAAAATGCAGCGTCTAATGCTTCCTTTGCTTCAGCTTCCTTGGGTGCAAAACTCTCCTGCCCAGTGTTGTGGATGAATTTATTTAGATTTATGGAAAGGAACCTGCAGGGTTCCTCTGGTTTGCTGAGATGGTGAATAAAAGGGAGTGGAGCAATTCAGAGTCAACCTGGTGAAAAAAAAGAGATGTTCCCCACAACCCACTATTGCCACCGTCAAAACCTCGTCCACAGCTGTGTGAACAGCCCCCCTGTGCCCTGCTCTTGCTGACACCGTGGCCTTTGGGCGTACAGAATCTGCAGGAGTTTTGGGTGCTTGTGGTTTGGTGACCTTGAGGACATGGTGGTAGAATCGTGGAATGGTTTAGGTGGGAAGGGCCCTTTCAAGGTCATCTAGTCCTCCCTCCCTGCAGGGAGCAGGGACATCTGCAACTAGAGCAGGTTGCTCAGAGCCCCAGCCAACCTCCCCTGGAATGGTTACAAGGATGAGACATCGATCACCTCTCTGGGCAATCTGAGTGTCTTGGGTTCCATTCAGGTTAATTAGCACCAGAAGCTGCTGGGAGGGGGCTGCATCTGGGAGGGGCCACAGTTGGAATAAACAACCCAACCGACCAATGGGATATTCGATAGCACACTGAGTCATGCCCCTATATACGGGGAGGGCTGGCTGGGCGGGGCCTGTTTTCAATTTGCTTCAGTGTGGCTGGAACAGGGAAAGTGGCACCTTGGACCCAGGTAGACTTTGTCTCTCCTTTCGTTAGCACTGGTGTTTTCTTCTCTCTTTGTGCTGTTTTATTAAACTGTCCTTATCTCAACCCCTGGAGGCTCACCTTTTTTTTTTTTTTTGTTCTCCTAATTCTCCTTCTCATCCCAAAGAAATGGGGTGTGGAGAGGTAGAGGAGAAGCTGGCAGATGGCAGTTTACCCATGAAATGGTCTTTTGTTTCCCCATTTACCACCATTATGCCCCCGGTTACCACTTTTTCACGTCAGCAAGTGAGGGAGAGGCAAGCAAGCAGGAGAGAAAATACAATGCCAGCCCAGGTCCCCTTCACCACGGCCTCATTGTGTCCATTTACCCTTTCTCTCGGAGAAGACGTTGCCCGTTATTTCAGACGCTCCTGCCAGACCCTGCTTGCTTTGAAACCGGTAGATAGAAGCTGTTCCTGACCCTGTGGCTGTAGCTGACGGACTTTCTCTGAGTGAAATCCCTGGCAGATAAATTACATCCACTTTAAGCTCTGCCCTGGTCCTTCCTCTGTGCTTTTTTTGATGTGGCTGCCCAGCAGAGGTGTGGTGAGCGGTCCTATCACTCTTATTGTCAATCATCCCTTGTCAAAGCACTAAAGATATAATAAATCCTCGCCCCAGAAGAGACTGTGTTTACATATCTGGTTTCCAGAAATGGCAATGAGCTGTTGAGAAAATATAGACTTTTAACCACCTGGTTTGAGCTTGTGCACAGATGCTGGGACATTGCCAGAAGTTGGGAACGGTGGCACGGTCTGTCCCTTTATTTGCAAGTGGTCATTAAAAGTGATTAATTACGATGATGCTACTTAACCCTTTTGCAGGTATCTCTTATGTGTTCACCTGTCCTTTTCTCTGGTCAATAAATAGGTAAATTGAGGGATGGGGATGTGTCCAAGCATCTCCTCCCCTGTAGAAGATGCTCAACCCTAGAGCTCCTCCTACATTCTACAGCTGAAAAATAGAGCACAGACAAATGTCTCCTGTGGATATGTTTGTAATGGGTCCTATTTGCACGAGCTGATGTCACAACTTACAGACAAGCTCTATTAATGACTTTTTTTTTTTTTTTTAATGAAAGCCCATCAACAGAAATCTTCAACTTTAAATGCTCATCTATCCTGCCAGGGCCCACCTGGCGCCAATGTGCTTTTATGATCTTAGTTTTTAGGAAATGGCCCCATTGCAGCAGCTGTGCCCAGAGGGGACCTGGTGCTTCAGGACTCATCCTGCCTGGCCCTGAGGGTCCCCAGTCCCACAGACATCAGCAGGAGATCTTCCCTGGTCCTTATGGGCATGCAAGAGGAGAAAAACCTGGTGTGAGGAGCTGCAGGGGTATGACTGTCACAACTGGTACCCAACTGGCTGTAGGGGAGACAGGGAGCCAGGAGATGCTGAGCACCCAAAGATGCCCCATCAGCTCCCACCCAGAGCTGCGTGGCCAGCTGGGGATCGAGATGTAGGGGAGTGGCAGAAGGGAGAGACACTTAATGCTCTTCTTCCACTGAAATCATGAGAAATTCATTTGTTGGAGCAAATCCCAGAGACCTCCCCGCTGACATTTGGGTTTGAATTCTCTGGGGTGCACTTGAACCCACAGCTCAGAGCAAGGATTGAAGGATGCAACTGAAGAATAGCTCCCAGGAACCTTGTGTAAGAAGGCAAATCTTCCAGCCTGAAGAACAATTGCAAAAGCTACTTCTTTCCACATCAAACTGCACTCCATAAGTCACAGTACTTTTAAAAAAATTAAAAAGAAGCAATAGGAAAGGCAGCGTAGGGGCAGGCTGCAGCTGAAGCACGCAGCGAGCTCCTACTTAGCATTATTTATCAGCAATGATCTCCAGGCTGGGCCATGATGCATAATTCATTTTCTCTTCAGAGGCTGCCTCTCGAACCGAGCCCAGTCTGGCACCTCCTCGTTGCAGCCGCCGAGCGTCCCGGCTCTTCCAAAAAAGCAACTTGGGCACCTTGGCGCGCGGAGTCCTTGGCCTCTTTGTGTTCGTGTGGATGTGACAGTCTGGTGAGGGTTGGTGCTAAGTTTATCCCTCTCTCCGCTGGTGCCTGTCCTCCCTGCTCATCCCCGGGAGCTGCCTCGCTCCAGCCTTTTCCCAGCGCTGCAGATTTGGGGTTGCGTATCCCGCTCCTCCCAGGAGCAGAGCCAATTCCCACCCGCTCAGTAAACAGCCGAGAGCTTTGAAAAATGAAGGAGAGGAGCCGTGTCCTTGTTCAAGGCTCTGTCCCCCTGCCCCAATTCCGACAGGGCCCTGGGCTGTGGGGGAGGATGGAGATGCAGCCCTTGCCTGCTGCACACGTGGGAGAAGGGAGTCGGAAAGAGGAGCCGGCTGCCTTTTATTCTGGGGCCCGCTTCAAACATTTTCTAAAAGGCCAATAAATAATTAATAGCGGTTATAAGCATATTGCAGACACGAGGAGTTTTTGCTGCAGATGGTCATGAGGACGTCGTCAGCGAGGTATCGACTGGAGGGCTGCCTGATCTGGCCTCATCGACGGGCCCTTTATTAAGACATCTATTCATTAACCCTTTACAGACAATGAGCAGAACTTGAGTATAAAATGGAAGGGCTACAACCCCACCCCTAGGACGGTTCAGCTTTGATTTTTTGGAGACAAGGTTGTGTCCTGAGTAGGAGCAGAGGCAGGAAGGGTGGAGGGGGAGCTGGTCAAACCGCTCCCAAAGCCCAGCTCAGAGGTGGGACCCGGAGCCTCTACCTGAGCCCCATTAGTCAGGTGCTGTCGGAAGGCAGATGAACCGGGTGTATCTTTACCAAATCAATTCTCCTTCACTTAACTTTGTCTCCGTAGAGTAGACATCTCATTCCATCAGTAGCAATAAATATATCCTGTGCTGGGTAGGACCTGAACGTTTTCAGAGGCATTTCCAAAGCTCAGAGGGAGGGTCTGCCCTACCACTGTGCATTCTGGTTGTTACTGGTTTCTCTCCCAGGCTCACTGAGTACTACTGGGTGGGTTTGCGCGGTGCCCGGGGATGCTCGCTGCTGGCGAAGGGAGCTAAAGGAGAGCTCAGGACGGTTTCTTCCCAGAGAGCAAGAAGACATTGATGATTTATTTCACTCTCTCTGTACAGTAATTATGTACCTAGGCAGTCTTAAAAATCTGTGTTTCTTTTCTCCAGCAGACCAGAGAGCCTCTCTGGTTCCAGTCTAGCAAATAAATATGTATTTACACACTTTATTAAGACAAGTATTACTTTCCCAGAAGACTGGCATAACTCTTCTGCTTTGGTATTTTATGCAAAACTGTATTTGCACATTAGTTTGAAATATCTATGACCGGCTAGATGGACCCCAGCAGCCTTGGCGATTGCTGAGCACAACTGGAGGAGCTACGTGTGATGGCACGTGCGTGACTACGGGTATAGATGATGTATGAAGCTTCCTCAGACCATACGTGTCACCCACAGCTACAGCTCTGCCATAGGAGGAGATGTCCTTACTACACTTTCCTCAAAATGAGGAAAAAAAAAAAATCAGCATTAAAATGTCAAACCAGCTTCAGAGCTGAGGAAAACTTCAGGGAGAGGCCACCAACACAAAAAAGTTGGCATTTGAGTCTTCTGGATCATCAGGGCTAAGCCTTTCCCAGGACGGTCATCCCCCCACCATATCCCCCCTCCATGGCTGGGCTGCAGCTCCTGGCCAGACTGCTCATCCCTTCTCCAGCCCTGATGGAACAAGGGCTTCTGCTTCCCAACAGGGTTTTGCTCCTGGCCAAATAGCGGGATGTGTTACATTCAGCTCCCACTCCCTGCATCGGATGCTCACGGCAGAGGCAAGAGTAGCTCACTCTGCCCGGGGTTACTAATTACTGTTTTCTCCTGCAGACTGGTTTTGTTGGCTCTGGTGAGGACGTGGGGAGAGCTAGTCGCTGCCCCGAGCTCTGCCACATCCAAACAGCTAAAGCAGGTGGGAGTGGAGGAGAGGAGGGAGCGCTGCCCACCCTCAAAAGCCCTAGGAGGGAGGAAAAGCACATTTTCATGTGATTTCATGCACATGGCACGACCTCCGAAACCAAGGATCTAGCAGTCAAAGCGTGGCTGGATTAACCTGACGACGCAGCAGCCTGCAGTATATTAATCCTCATATAATTTTGTAAAGCTGCTTAACTGGGAAGCTCAATGCGTTTAACGCACATTAGTAGGTAATAGCAATTAATTTTAAAACCGCCCAGCGATGCAGGCCCAGGCAGGATGGGGCGGTGGTGACGTGGGGGTGTCTGTACGAGCTGCTCACTCCCGGCCCCCAGGAGCAGAGCGAGCCAGCCGGGCTCTGCCGCATCTCCGCTGCAGTGACACCGCCGGCTCTGCGAAGCTGAAATCTAATCGAGCGTAAAAACAGCCGATTTGAGCTGTCCCCGAGGGAAATTTAATAAGGAACAACCATCAGCCAAGTAGACTTCAAATAAAAGCAAAGTAGGTGAAGTGGCTCCTACCCCAACACGGGTGTGAAATGGAGTCATGCTGAGTGGGGACAGGGGAGAACCGAGGTGGGATCTGGAAGGGTTTGGGAGCTGGGAGTGGGCTCAGCTCCTGGCCCTTCACTCTGATGTTCTGCTGAAGCAGCTGGAGAAGACCTCAGATGGGGCTTTAGGTGCAGCTGGAGAAGACCTCAGTAGGGCTTTAGGTGCAGCTGTTGAAGAAATAGACTCTGCTTATGTGAGCTGCTTACTTCGAGATGCCTTGAACTGGCTTTCAACAGTGTTTGGAGGTCACAAGTCCGACTGACATCCCTTTTCTCACTCCTAGCAACTGTCAGCCTTTAAAGCTCATCCTAGAGTTTGTTAGAGTGAGATCTGCACAACCCCTTCCTCAACGAGCCGTGTCCCTCCATCCCCTCATCCCGACACCACGCTGACTGCTTTCTTTGTCCTGCTCCAGTTCATGTTCCCCCAAAGAAATGTCAGCAAGACATTTCCACGTGTGCCTGATATTCAGGGATGACTGTTCCTTCTGGCTTTAAGGGAACGATCTAATCTCCTTTAAATTAAGCATATGATTGGGTTTGGGCTAGATTGGGGCCTTGGGCCTTAATCTCTTTATGCCCCACTTTCTCAATCTGCAAAATAGTAATTATCTACTTCAGGGGGCTAAATTAATTTCCTATATTTCATTGATGCTCATTCTGGCAAAGTGCAGGTTGCCATTTACCCAGAGATTGCAATTTGCACACTGCTCAGCAAATTATGCATTATATAGCCATACATGCGTGCACACATATACAAATTTAAACCTCAGGGGAAAAAAAAAAAAGCCCTAAATGCCACAATGACCGAAACAGGATGTAAGCAATAACAGCAAGGATAACAAAACTGCAATTCAGGGATTCAAAGGATTTAGTGAATGGAGAATAGGCTGAGTTGCATAAAAAGAAGGTAAGAAACTCAATAGAAGTAATGAAGAAAATAATGAATATCAAACAGGGCAGAAGAGCTTAATTAAGAATGAATTTTTTTCAAGTACAGCCTGGGAGAGTTGATGGTCAGGGCAGAGGGTGAAGAGGAAACAGACAAATTCTTTTTAACCCCTTCATGAATGTCAGGGGAACAGTAAATGAAGTTTGTGGAAAAAAAATGCTATGGCCATATCCTGCTTTGTAGGACATGGAAGGGTGTGGATTTGGGGAGAAGCTGGCAAATGTTACGTGCTTTTATTTGGGGGAACATGAAATGGAGCAGGACAAAGGAAAACCTTTCCTGTGAACTCCCAGGAATTCCCCTTGTCATCTTAATAGAACACTGCTGGTTTTGGTGCCTGGGACTTGGAGCACGTAGCACAGTTGGACCTGAAAGAGGTTTTGCTTCTGCACCTGCTACTTGTCCATTCCTTGCTGGTGCTGGGCTGTGAACAAGTGAAGATTCCATTAGGGATGATGCGCTGGCACGGGAACATCGGACAGAAATCTTGTTCCAGGGTGGTTCTCTATCGCATCTCAGCACAGCTTTGTCCAATGATAAGGTTTGAAAGGCTGTGAGCTGGAGCTCACAGGATCAGCGATATTCATTAAGATAAAAATCAAAGACAAGCTCCTACTCTCTGCTTTCCAAAGGACTCATTCCTTAAAAAGGTAAATAGAAAAACCCAAACCTCACTGAGTAACTCTCATGGGAAACCAGAGGCTTTGACATCAGGATTTTCATTTTCTCCTGCCATGGTCTGCAGAGAAAAAGGACAACTGAGAGACCAGGAAGAAAAAGAGAGAAGTCAAAAACTTACTGAGCAGCATCAGCCTGGTTAAGTCTAATTCCAATGCATTGACTCTGCTTAGCTCCTTGGGGAATGAAGGAATGGAAGGAAAGGAGGAAAAAAAGCAAAATAATTGAAAGGACTAATTCAATTTGGGAAGAATTATTCTCCTAATGATTTATGGCTTCATTAGTGACTGATTGAACAAATGATTTTTTTTTTTTTATTATTTTTTTTTCTTTTACTTACTAGGAATGAAGGCGTCTGGCTGAAAGGTTATTGGATGTCACAGCAACAGAGACTCATTTGTCTCCATTTAAATACTTAATGATCTCTATCTTTTCCCCCTTCAATCGATAGGATCTAGAAACAGTCGCTCTGTTGCAAACTTTCTTGGCTTCACAAAGATATGACCTGGTGCTCTGAGGAACAAGTAGATATTTAATAACGAGACATGGCTGAGAGGCCATGAACGCTGCAGACGGACACCTCCCAGTGCCGTGTCCCCATCCCCATCCCTCGGTACCGCTGTCCTGGGAGCTGCCACAGCCCTCAGCCCTACGCAGAATGTCTCTCCTCATACCCGTGTTTCTGCTTCACACACCCATAAAATTCTCCGATATGTGTGTTTTACGCCTTGGTATTAGAAGTAAACACTATAAATGCAGACTCGGACCACTTCACAGGACTCACATCAACAGGAAAATATTCTGACTGCAAAACCCCTGTGGGCAGGAGGCTCCTAGGTTAGCAAAACCATTTAAAATTCATTATCTATCATTCAGCAGGTCGGTGCCTCCAGGCTCAACAGCACCCGAGTCAGGCCCACGTCCTTCAACTTTCTGCAATTAAACAGCCTCCCAAAGTTCAGGCCCTGTTAATTGGTCTCCGAATTGTTTCATGCCTTAATTGGGATTTCCTTAGCTGGTGTTGCTGGTAGATGTGCCAAGCGAGGGATGGGCCAAGGTGACCTGGATCCAGTGTGGACACTGGATCATGAAAACTGGATCTTGGGAGGAGAGAGCAAGAGAAGAAGCAGGGGAACAAATTGTTCTCTTCACCCAGAGATGCATTTTCAAAGTCTAAATTCAGCCCAGAGACCCTTCTGGTCAGGTTTTGGTGGGGCAGTGGCGCTGGGACAGGGGAGGGGATGTTGCAGGCGCATCCTTCCAGCTGGGGTTATTTTTTTATCACCTACAAAGATGAAGGTCAAACGCCCTGTCAGTCAAATGCAGTTTCCCTTTAGCAGCAAGATGGGAGAGCTGAGCCACAGCCTGACCCTGTTGCTATTGGATATGAGCTCCATAAAACTGATATGCAAACATATTTAAGATATTTTTATTTATTTTTTTTTGTCTATTTGCAGGAGCAATATCAATTTGCAAGGCTGAGCTCAATTAACATAACTCATTGCTTTCCCATGTGTAGCTTATGTCAAATGAACACCTCGTTTGAAGGGACTACCGAGGGGAAAACTGCTTGGCCCTTGTACGGTCGTATGGCTGTTGTTGTGGTGCAATAGCAAAGGTATTTTCTTTCCCCCTATAAAATGGGAAGATTCCTTTTTGCTAAGCAGAGAGTCAGCTTGTGTGTGGGCTGAATAAAAGTGTCTTTGGCAAAGATCTTTTTTTTTTCACTGTAGACACAGGCTTAGGAACATAACTGTGTGTTCATGGCAAATACAACCTGCTTTTTTATGGGAAAAAAAATGCTGAAAATTTTTCCCATGCTGAAGAAAAGTTGAAACCATTTTGGAGGCTTCTAACTCAAGATTTCTTTTTTTTTTCAGGTTAACCCTTTCTTTGTTTGAAAGTAACAGACAATTCGTTTTATTGATAATACCAATCACTGAAGTTAAGAGATCTAAGAGGAGTTGAAGGCTGGGTTTGTGTCAGGAAGAGCATCATTTCTGAGCCTGGTGGTCATAGAGGAGAAACCTGTTGCCTATCACCTCCCTACACATGGTATTTTCTCCTTGCAGCGCCTGCTGCCTTTCTTACTTGCTACATATCAAGAAGATTATTTTAAATCATGGGGTTGGTTGAGTCTTCTTTTTTTTTTTTTTTTTTCCTAAAAGTCAGCTCCTACATCATGAAATTGCCGCCTGAACGCTGGGTTGCAGCAAAACCTAGTAATCTTGATCAGCCCTGATATAAAATGACAACTGGGGGTATCGTTGGGCACACTTCATTTGCTCTGTCAAACATCATAAACAAGCTGAAGGATTTTTATTTTTTTATTTCTTTTTTTTAACCTCACCAAAACAGCAGCGGCGCACGGCGGGTCAGCCTGCCTTGAAAACAGGAGTAGGCTGGGCTGGGGAGCTGGTTGGAAATCAAGGTGTTTAAAGCGAAAAAGGAAAAGTGGTTTGAGATCCCTGCATGGCTCAGTTCCTGCAGATCCTTGGGGTGAGGGATGCCACCGTCCCGGCCTCGAGCACCAGTGGGCTGGTGGCAGGAATGCTCTTGATAAACAGCAAAGCCAAGCTGCCTGGATAGGGGGGAAAATATCAAGCATCTCACTCACCTTTGATCCAAAAATATTTATATGAGTGAATTTTGGTTTTTTTAACCACAAGGGAAGGATAAACACCAGTGATGGGCACTTGTGCCGCATTGGGCTGTGGCTGCCAAGGGGGGCTGTGTGTGCAGGCGGGGAGGGCACGAACCCCTCCTGTGTGGGGGCTTTGTCGTCTCTGATTTGTCTGTCTTTGCTGCTTTTTGGCCATTGGGTTGGTCTACAGTCCTGAAGTGTGCAAGGAGGTGTCTGGCTTGGAGAAAAGGAGGGGTTTTTTTTTAAACAAATTCTAATAGCAGCAAGAACAGGTCACCCTACCCTGCCAGAAGGATGCTGGGCTCCAGCATATTCAGCCTCAGCCCCCGAGGAGCGCAGGGAGGGGAGGTGAATGATGCTGCACAGTTCTCTGTGACTTTTTTTTGCCAGCCAAATTAAGCAAGGGGTTTGATATGGAAGCAGTGTAAAGGGCTTGGGCACCTGCCTGGGCACTGCTCGATGCGAGTCCGGGAGCAAGCTCTTATTAATTCAGGCGGCAGCGATGGAGAAGCAGCACTGCTGAGTCTGTGGCTCCCTGCCAGCTCTTCAGCCGTGCTGGCTGGCTCTGAGAAAAGCCCTTCAAGAAATGCCCTCAACTTCCTCACCTGAAGCAGTGGCAACGGGTCACGGGGTTCGGTTCTGCGGCGCTGGGCGTGCTGAGGGTGGGGGTCGGCGCTCGCCCCTGCCACAGCCAGCCCTGGCCACCGGCACGGCGGGTGGTGGTGACACCGACCTGGCCTTGCTGCAGAACACAACAGGCTCGCTTAGATATGGGGATGTTTTTTTCCAATTAAAGCAATCTTCCCCTCCATTTGCTCAGTGGAGCCTTGGAAATGTTTCTGCACTTAACATCGTGTGTAATTATGGGCTGTCTGTCTCAGAAAGTGGCCTTTGGTGTACTTACTTAGCAGCGTCACCTTCTGATTTTCAAGGCAGCACTTACTAGGGAGGAAAGGAGGAAAGACTGGAATTACCCAAGTCCTGTGGGAGCCATACATCACGCTCAATTTTTTTTTTATTCCCTCCATTAGGCTGTGGATATGTGGGATGATGCAGTGCCGCCCACCACACAGTGTCCCTCGAGTCACGGCGTTTGGTGGCACAGCCACGGTCCAGCCAGCCCTCCCTGGCCTTCTCGGGACTTGACCTCCCAAAGGAAAGCCCTTCCCGTCACAAACAGCCTTTGCTGAATCTCCCTGCTAGCGTCAGCGAGGAGGGATGCTGGCAATGGGGGTCTTCGGGGATGAAGTTTCAGATTTTGATCCATGAGCCAAATGAAAAGATTATTTTTTCTCTTCAATAAACAAATCCCCTCTTCCCTTTCCTGCTAGCTGAGACATCTGCTTCTGCAAAAAGAGCTTGCACCACAGAGAACTACCTCCTACCGCGCGTCCTACTGTCCTTTCTGCCTGTTTTGATTTGCATCTCTTATATTTTCTTTGGATTATGTTAGCGAGACTCCTCGCTTAGATGTGCTACTAGAGCCAGGGGTTTTTATATTAGGAAATGCTGTTAACCTTTTGCTATTATTTGTCTTACACCTCCCCACGTGCTGCAGATATCTCTTTTGTTATCAGAGAAGGAATCCTATAGGACTGGTATCAAACACCGGCGCGGGGCGGAGGGAGGGCTCGACGGCTCTGTAGTGCTAATTAGCAGCTCTGTACGTTTTCAGTCCTGGAGGTTAATGCCTAAAGCTTTTACACCAGCAAAGATGAGAAGTGCTGGGTTTTATTCCTCTCTGAGCCCCCAGCCCGAGATGCGAGAGGCAGACGTGAGAGGAGACGAAGCGACCAGGGTCTGTTTGCGTTGCCATCCCCTGGCAAGCAGGATGCTCGGAGCCACCTCTGAGCTAGCGTGGTCAGGTGCCATGTAGGGTCCCCCTCCCTGACACTCACCCACCTCAGCCCTCACCCACCCCTCTGAGTGCCCCAGGAGCTGGCCCAGACCCCAGCAGCTTTCAGGAGGTTTCTTCAACTGTGCATTTCCCCTCCAGCCACGCTCTGGAAGTGCAAAATGGATTTATTCTGATGCTCGGGTACCCTCTGGGGCTGGGGGATGTGGTTTCTGTCCAAAAGACTTCTCCCTGCAGAGAGACCTTTTTGGTGGTGCCAGTGAAGCCCCATTTTGATGGCTGTGTGCCCATGTCCCCATCCTCGGCTTGGGGACAGGGCTGCGTTTTGGGGTCCCCAGGGTAGCACTGCCTGATGGAGAGAAGAGCGTTTCCATCCCCAGCCCGTCCTTGGCAGCACCAAGGAGCAGAACCTGGTTTTTATTCTAAACTACTGATTTTGGTCAAGGGAAAAGGTGGCTCTGACCAATGGAAAATACAGTTTTATCTCAGTACAAGCTTTTTGGCTCCTCCTTCAAGCCCTCAGAATATTCCCTAATGACTTCTTCTCCCTTCCTGGGGCATCTTTCCTATTCCCAGACAAGAAAACCAAGAGAAATCTGCACACCCTGGACCAGACCTGCTATGTGAAAGCCCATCACATTTTGGAGGAGCATCAAGTTGGTGCTGAGAGGGATTTCCCAAGAAGAGGCCATGAGAGCCCTGCCCCCACCTGCTGCCCGACTCCATCCCTGCCAGGCAGATGGAAGGCAGCAGCTTTTTAATTATTAAAATTAGTGCAGCCTTGAAAACACGTAGCATACTTTTGGCTCTGCAAATCATTGCTTTCGTGAGCGAGGAGCAGTAATAAAATTAACCGACAGAGAGGAATAAACAAGTGGCACAGATGTAAATATTATATAATCTACATTTCCCAAAATAACCCTGGCTTGGCATCAGGAGTTGGATTCAGAAGAGAACCAGAGCAAGGCTGCTGATAGAAAACAAACAATAATAGCAGGCAAATAGTAATTAATCATTCTGTATCTGGGTAGCACTATTTGAATGCAAACTCTGTGCCAAACGCTCAAGGTGTTTTGTGTCCCTCCTGCACTCCTCTCGCTGCCGGCTCAGGTGGACAGTGGGTAACTCTGGAAGAAGTGGGGAAACTGAGGCAAGGGGGGGGGGAAGCTTTGCCAGAGGGCCAGCCTACCACCCGGGCTCCAACATCTGCGTGGTGCTGAGTACCTGCCACCAGCAGCGGGCTTTCAGCAGAGGCATTACTAAGTGTACTTCCAGGCTGGTATTTGGGGCTGGAGCAGGTTTTTAGTGGGTGCAAAGAGCTGTAAATCCTTTTAAGCCAACAGAGATGGATCCTGGTATGTTCAGGGATCTTATCCAGCCCCCTCAGGGCTCTAGAGGGAGCAGATACACCCGGCTCTGACTCTCAGCTAATGTTTGCGTCTAGGGAAGCCCTTTCCACATCAGCTTCTCATCCTGCTTTCCCTCTTCGCATCGCATCACAGGAGTCGTAAGATTCCCTTGGGAATCCTGTGTTTTAACAGCTAAATTAGTGCCGGGTCAGATCCCATACCTGAAGTTGGGTAGTAACTGTGAGGACCAGTCCGCTCTGCCCTGGGCTGCTCCAGCTCTGACACTGACACCGAACCTCAGAGACCAGACACAACTCGGTGCAGGGTTAGCAGGGGGTGACACCGATGAGTTTTAAGGGGAAGGGTGCTTGTGCGTCCAGCTTGCCTCGGAGCTCTCTGCTTGCTGCTTGGAAATGCAGAGTGGTGTTTTTTGTAACGTGACAGCCCCTCTTTAATGTCCCGTGTTGAAAGTCACATTGGAGAGACGTGTCCCATCTGGTGAGTCACAGCCTCCTCCTGTCGCTCGGTTACCTGCAGGGCCTCGGCAGGAGGAGTGATGACTAACCCACGCAGAGTGACACATCACAGGGAAATGTAAATATTGTCTTTTATTTCTTGCCTTCTGAAGCCTCCAGAATAAAATTTTGTTTCAGTTTGAAAACACAAGCCAGCCTGGCGGTTTCTGCCGTGGCTGGAGAGCAGATGGGTCACCTCTTCCTGAGCAGCGGTGATGGGGAGATGCTACTGCTTCCCATGGGTGCCCCCAGCCACCCTCCTATCCCTGATCCCATTGGAAAAGTTGTTTGCAAGAGCACCCGGCTCCAATTTTGTGCTTGACAGCTCATCCCATGCTCCCCTGCCTGCGGGTGATGTCCACGCTTCAGGGACCCGGGATCGATATCCCAGGAGATCACCTCTGGCCCTTCTCCGTGATAGGGATTCACGGCACTTCTAATCAAAAGCGCTTCCTTAACCTGGGAGACAGCGATCGATGGGAAATTCACTGCCCTTTAGGCCCGATTGCTCCGGTAGGAAGGGGCTGCGGCAGGGGGGATGAGCTCATTCCCTGCTCTGTGGTGATATCAAAAGGGGTCTGGCTCCATCCTATTATATTTCTTCTAATTTCTTTCTTTTTTTTCAAGCAGACTTCAGAATGTTCCTGTTCCAAAAGGGCGGTGGATGGGCACAGCCGCTCCCACGCTGCGGTTGATGCTCTCCTCTAGTCTTGGTGTTCCACTGGCATGTGGGATGTGGGATGGGGAGGGGATGTGGGAATAGGTCAGGACACAGAGCAGTGCTGGGAGGGGACATGGCTCCAGTTCCTTCCTCCATAACTTCACCCACATCACTTACAGGGTCAATACCCGGTGCAGTGATGCCATGCCCAACGTCAGCCCTTGCCGGGGACCCTCACGGCACTGGTGGTGCCCGGGGAGGTGGCATTCGTCGGTGTCACACCAGGAATGGGCCTCACAGCAGCGGGAATAGATCCCTCAGAGCCTGTCTTTTATACTCTGAACTCCACTCCCAACCCAGGAGCTCTATTCAAACCCAGAACTGCAGCCAGGCGCGTGTCGATGGTTTAAATGTGATTTCGATCTTGTGTTAGACATATAATCACTGCACATGAAATAGGGGGAAGACCATCTTCCCCCAAGGCATGGCCTTTATCATACACAGCCTGCTAACATTTAGCATCAAAGGCAAGGTGAAATCAAAAGAATAAATATGAGTAAATGATTATAAAGAGCATAAAATCTTTCACAAAATTATTCCAATTGCCCTTGATGGTTCAGCCAGAGATGCTATTTCCTTTTGTATTATTACTGTTTTGAAGGGGAGAAAAAAAAAAAAAGTGTTCTCCACAAACCAGGCTGCCACTGTACTTTTTATAAATGCCCCTCACCTCATCAGTGCCACATTAAACCAGCATTGCGAATTCAAACCAGCTATGCGAGTGGATAAATGTAGTAGGAATGGCAGGAATTGGAAAGTAAGGCACAGGATTGAGGCAGGAATGATTTACGAGACCCAGGCAGGAACAATCAAAGGCATCAGATCACTTCTTTGCTGCCCTGCCTGTGCCTATTTGCATTTTATCCCTGATGGCAGGATTGCCAAAGCTTAATTCTCACCTGGCTGGCAAATAGATGCTGCTCTATTTTTTGTTCTTAGCTGAACAAAACCATTAGGAAATGGGTGAGAAGGTGGGAATTGCTCCCTCCGTGGGCTGTTGGGGAAGCAGAGAGATGTGCTGATCTCCCTGCCCAGCACAGCGAGGTGCTGACCCCACTGAGCATCCTGACACACCACTAAGTAAGGATCCCACTGCCAGGGATGCTCAGTCACGCTCCCTGTAGCCATCACCCCGTGGGTGTTCCCCAGCCCCCCAGTCCTTTCCACATCAAACTGCTGCCGCCACCCAGCGCTGACTGTCCTGCCCCTGTGCCCTCCTGCCTTCTCCAGCGAATTTCCCATTCCACCGTGATCCAAACAGCATGTGCCCACATTTTTCCCTTTCCAGCTGCAGCTATTTGCTGATAGCAGCAGGAAATCCCAAAACAGCCTCCAAACCCAGGGTCCAGCAGCACCAGTGACGGGCTTGGGATTGCTCCTCTACAAGGGGAAGAGGCTGCTGATATCCACAAGGAGCTGTGCTCCCTGATGCTTCCAAAAGGCTGATGGCCCGTGGGCGTAAATCAGCAGCACAACGTTGGCTCCTTGGAGTATTTACGGCCACGTGTTGTTGTGTATAAAACCTGATCAATAGACTCTGTGGGAAGATACTAAATGGATGCGTGTGACCCTGATGGTCTTGCTCTGGTGGCTGTGACTTTGGCAGCAAGATGTGCTTCCCTGCCAGTGACTGCCAAAATGTGGCAGGCTCTGGGATGCGGATGCGGGAGCTGCTTGAAGAGAGAAAGGAGGTGAGTAGAAGGTGGGTTCGGTTAGAGAAGAGCCCTGGGAGTTTGGGTCTGGTCTCTGATGCAGGAGGTGGTGCCTCTGCAGCTCCACACCACCAGCATCAGCCTCTCAGAGCCTCTTGCTTAACGGAGGCAAAGAAAATCCTGTATTTTCTGATTTCTAATTTCTGACAGAATCCAGAAATCCTGGTTTGGGGCCAAGTCACAGGACGATCTGTGGGAAGTTGCTCAGCTTTACTTTCAGAACTGAGCCTTTTGGAGTTTTGTACCCTGGTCTTGCTGAGTCCTTGCCTGAGCAGTATCTTCAGCTTCAGTCAATAACTGGTTTTAACACATGCGTTGACTGAGCTCACCTCGCCACAAACCTCTCCACTCCCTCAGTTCATCAATATAGGGGGAAATCAATAGTGAGCTCTTCAACCTTCCTTTATCCTGACTCCTCAGTGGTCTTTGTCAGAAAAACAAAATAAAATAGAATAGAATAATAAATAAATAAATATATAGAGAGAGTAAATTAAGTGAAAACTAACAAAGCCAAACTCCACAGGAGCTCAGTCCTGGCATGATCCCACCGATGCTCGAAGGACCCTCTGTGGATAACACTGCTTTTGCTGAGTGGTGCTGGAGCTGATTTGCTCTGTGCCCTTGGACTCTGACTCTTTTCACATCCAAACCCCTGCCTCTGGCCCTCGCTGGGCTCAGCAAACGCTGCTGCGAGGACTCCCCACCCCGATACTCGTTCTTCTTTTGCGCTTTCAACAAAACTTTCTCCTTATCCAGGAGGGGACATTTTGGGCTTTTGAAATACGTGGCACGTCCACGGCTTGGTGCAAAGCGCTTTTCACCTTGTGAGATGTTTAGATAGCTGAAGTGAGCAGCAGGGACAGGGTTTGTTTTGAATTCCTCCCCACCCTACTGCTTCAAACTTCCTTTTCATGCAGAGCCAGATGCCAATATTTGTTCTTCAGGCTCCCTCATGCTCCTGCATGCGTTTCAGCCAGCTCTTCCCTGTGCCTGCAAACAAGAGGGAAGCGACTGCTGTCCCTATCCTTTCCCCCTGTCCCCTCTCATCTTCCAGCTCATCATAACAGCTTGAAATTTAAACAGGCAGGCAGGTTTTTTGCGCTTGACTCTCCCACCACACCAGGGGCAGAGCTGATGCTACAGTGACCGGCTTCGTTTCATCATCGGGCGTTGCTGCAGCCCCAAGAAGCAGATAACAAAGCAAGGCAACCAAATTAACCAGGTGGGCCTTGCTGTGCTGGCCAGCGTCCCCTTCCCCAGTTTGCCCCTCACTGCTACTCCTGCCCCTTGTCTCTGCCTGAGCCACTTTGGGGCATCTCCCTGCCAGGGTGCCCATCTCTGCCCTGCAATCACCTGACACACCTTCCTGGGCCTTTCCTCTTGATTCCAACCTCCTAAAGCCTGTCCCACCTCCACCACTCCCAGACACAGCTCAGGTCTGTAGCCTCACGGCGTTAGAAGCTTCAGAAGGTCCCTGCATTTCAAAGGGCCGGTGGGGACAGGTGTGAGATGCCCTCCCTGTGGTCAGTCTTTGAGCTCCACAAATCAGCGGTGAACCACCCAAGGATGTGAACTCAGCCTTCAGCTCTGTCACCTGCTCCCTTTGAGGAGTCAGAGTGAGGGGAAGTATTTAACCGTGGCTAGATCTGTACATCAGACAGCCCTTGATGTCACTTACAGACCCGGGTATTTCAGTTCAGAGAGACACTAATCTACCCACTTCTGCTGCCATGCATACGGGAAAAGAGCTGTTGCAGGAATTTCTCCTCCAAAATACCTCTGAACAAATGTTCTCATTTAGACCAGCAATGCCAATCCCTCATGAAAGTGGGAGGACTTCAACATTCAAAACGCGGACACAATAAAAAGGTCTTTTTTTCTCCCCCCCACCCCACCCAAAATAAGGAAATATATTATTTCACCTAACATACTCATCAGTGGAAACCACCCTCATTTGCAGGCACAAAGAAATCCATCCCAGGGTTCTAATTTACGGTGCTCAGCGGTTTTGTAGGAGATGGAGACAGCAGCGGACACAGGGAGGTTGCTTAATCAGTTGCTGGAGAAGGCTCTCGTTTCCCTCCCAGCTCTCATACACATGAGCAGGGGCTGTGAGGGACACGGGACCTTGAATACCAAAGCGGAACTTGAGACAGGTTATGTAGGCACTTAGCCAGGAGTAATGAGGACGAAGGTGCAGTAATGGGAGCCTTTGTGTCTAATAAAGGGAAATTTATTCAGAAGGCTTCCGGAAAGTCAGACCACGACAATATCATCTTCAACTAGTTGCTTCCTGACCCGAATCTCTAAATGGTAGGCAAAAAATTACAACCTCTTATCCTGTTGCGGAAACAACTATAACAGGACAGCGGTGACAAAAAACACTCAGAAAAACTGTAGTGGGCACTGCCTGATGGAGCTGGCATGTCCCACACTGGTCCCACATCAGGGTGATCACGATTTTCAAAGATGGAGGGATGCAAGGAGCTTGAGGTCAGGGCAGTTCACAGGCTGCCACATCCCTATTTTTTTTTTTTTTTTTTTCCTCCCTCTCTTTGATGCAGAACATGGGGATGCCTGGTTAATACATGGAGAAAGAGCAGTGTGAAGAGGGGCTGCCCACAAGCAGCCTGCTCCAAACCTCCCAGAGAGCTGTGCTTTCCTCTGGGACAGCCGCTGAGATGCTGCATCCCCTGAAGCAGAAGGTACCCCCAAAGGAAGCCCCGCTCTGCATCTCCCATCAGATCCAATTCTTCATCCCTTAAACCAGCACAGCCAGGGCGATGATAGCACTTATCCTGAACAGGTTGCTGGACAAAACGTTATGATTTGTGCTGAATCACAGCTAAGAACGAGGGATTAGGTCTTGTCTCCAGAATTAGAACATGTTGGCAATGTCCGAGGTGATGCCGACACCCTCCCTGCCTGTTCTGCTCTCCGAGGTTTTATTTCAGATGGCCAAGCAGCTTTTGCACCAGTCTTTTTTTTTTTTGCTCTGTGCTTAAAGCACGACCCAGCACACTCCCACAGAGCAGCAGATGAATATCCATCATGCCTTTTCTGTGGGTACTTTTAATGCAATTTTGCTGACGAGCTCTTAAATCTATTTTTATTGCTGCTAAAGAGCCTCACTATCCTTTAATGTAAATGCAGAGCTGGCTGGGTTTCACGTCCCTTTGCTGTTCCCTCTCCCAGGTCAGAGGGAAGGGCCGTGCCGGGTGCGGTTTGTGACGCTGCCCTGGCACCGACCGACGGTGAGATGTTGGTTATGTGCTTAAATTTGGGTGAAACAAAACCTGTCAGGGGGAAGAAATCTGGCTTGAAGAGACTACTCACAGCAAACGGAAGGAAATAAAGGGCAGGCAGCTCTGTCAGAAGCATAAATGTTTAATCAATTCTTGCTTAACTCGGCAAACCTTTCTGGGATAGAAAGTTTGCAATTATTACCTGGATCAAGACAGCTTAATTAAGCAATTAGGATGTAAAGTTAACAGCCCTTGCAGAATGAGTTGCAGTGCTTCAATTTCAGAGTTGCTCGTGCATGTAGGAGAATAATGGTTTGGGAAAAGACAACTTTTTTTTCCTTTCTCTCCCCCCAAAACAACACCTTCATCAAATTGATAGGATAGGTCACATCCTCAATCAAGGATGGGAATTTTTTCTGAATTGGGATGCAGTAAATCCCTGAATAAATCCTCATCCTCGCACCAGACAGAGACAGCAGCTCCTTGGAGAGCCCACTGAAGACAGGATGTCTCTCAGACTGACTTGAAGTCCCTCCTCTGGTGTCCTGGGAGCAACACAAGTAAACAAGCCAGTGAGATGGCTCCAGGGAATAACGTGCTGGTCTACCTCCAAAATCTACTGAAATGGAGCTGCAGATTTCTAATGATTTTCAGCCAGCACCAAACTACAGTTGGAAGGGGTAGCCAGGGTCAGGATGCGGAGTCGAGGTGCACAGGACACAGGTGCTGGACCTCTGCCTCAGTGGTTGTCTTCATCTGTTTAGGGAGACCACGGGCATTCTGGCAGCAGGAACACCTCTCCAACCCAGCATCATGAAAGACTATTGGGAAAGAAATGGCACGTGCAAGTTCCCCACCTCCGCTTTGATGGACCTGCCTTGGTGGCCTATGAGTAAGACATCTCGATGTGGTGGGCAGCAGTACTACAGAGCACAGCTCCTCTTTCTGCTGTTGTGGGGAAAGCCGGCATTTCACAAAATAAGCCTACCAGGTTTGTAAGCTCCTTAACCTCCATCTTCAGTGACCTAGAAACACCATAGCTCCTTTGGTGTCCCATGTGCTCACATCCTCCCCTGCCCACAGATGGATTTGACAGCTCCTGATGCTCGGAAGACAGGCGAAGCCTGAGGCTGAGCTGAAGAACTGTAACATGACTGAAGAAAGTATAAAGCTGAGTGATTTTTGACTTGGGTCATAAAATCTTTATGGTAAGTAAGACGAACCCCTTGAGGCTTGAAATTGTAAAATTCTGGTTCCAGGCTGTTGGCCATGGAAATTAAATTCCTATTCTGCAGTCTCAGATGTGCCTTACACAATATTCAGCGGTACCATCCAAGAGTGGGAAGCGATGCTCGCCAGCCTCTGTCCCACCACAAAGTAACAACAGAGGATTGCTTGGTCCAGCATTCACTGGTCCGGAGCAAACATGGAAGAAATGATGGGTTTAGAGCTGGCAGTAAAAATTATCCGAGAATAGGAACATTTCTCCACTACTTCCCCTCCTGCAGTTAATAGCATGGCTCTTCCAATATATCCATCGAAATATGTCTGACAGAACTGGGGTCTGGCCAATGCCAGCAGTGCTTTCATTGCTTGGATGGGTTTTGAGGTTGCCCTCTGCCTTTTGGGGTCTCATCTAATGGCAGATGAAGTCAATAGGAACCTTACTAAGGACAATTATGCACACAACAGATGAGCAGAAGAAAGAGAAAGGAAATGGGTTTCCATTTCGGAGTATTAATTTAAACAGCTCCCTTGGGGCTGTCCCTTTAAGGAAGTCTAAAATCATGTTTAAAGGCTGCAGGCACAAAACACAGCTTTTTCTTAATATCTTTGGGTAATTAAAATCTGGCAGTGGGGGAGGATTAGCACAGGTTATATATAGTATTTCAATTTAAACTTCTTTCTGATCCCTTGAAGTTTCTACTTATTATTTTTTTAACAAACTTTAATCTAGCTACCATAGAGCTGCAAATTAGACCTGGCGAAGTCCAGCTCATGTGAGACACTGCTGACATGTTTGATTTGAAAGATGATGGGCTGATGGAATAGTCTAAGCTGTGTGGGCTGAGGATCTGACCAGAAAAACCACAGATGATCTTGACTGGAATTAATATTTTGAAAGCAGACAAAGCTGAATTAGCTGAGATTTCAAGCCAGAGATGCCCAGACACAGTCCTGCCTCCATCATATGCCCAAGAACCATCTTCAAACCATGTCCAGTGCCTGGTCCAGCCTTGAAGCAGGATTGTGCTTCTCTGTAGTGAAGGGAGCAAAGTGGCTGACCTCAGCACTGCATCATCAGAAAGCTGAGAGATATGAACAGGAGGAAGACAGTTTTCAGCAGAAAATCCAGGACCTCAGTAAATTGCAGCGCAGTTCAGAAGCACAGCCAAGAGCTTGCAAAACCAGCTTGTGAACAGCCCATCCTGTTAATGATACACCAGAGCAAAAGAGGAGCCTGGTTCTCAGTCCCACTGCAATGGATGTGCACCCAAGGGTTGCTGCCCAGAGCCTGATGTGCCCCAAGATGGGGTGGGTGATGCACCAGCCTCCCTATCCTCAGTACCTCCACTCCCACCACCCTCACTCCCAATGGGAAAGAACAGCCCTGAATTCAACAGATAATGATGAAGCCTCTTTAGGCTCCCCTGACAGAAAGTCACTTTAATAATCTATAAGACACGGTTGATTGAGTAGGGAAAAAGCCGACAACAGCGCAGCAACCCCAGTCGATGCTCAACAGCAGCCTATTGTTTGTTTCCTCCAACAGTCCTGGGGGACGGCTCCTTCCTCACAGCTCCATCTCGCCTTAAAAATGGCCCAGACCTTGTATGTAGGAAAATTTGAAATACAACACTCAGCTGCCCATTGGCTACCTTGCGGGCACAAACCCACACGCATTTATTTATCATTGGACATTCGAGCTAGAAATAAAATACCCATTGTAATTTGTCAGGCTGAAAACACGGCAACATATTTTAGTCTCCCTTCCCCCGCCACCTCCTTCTGCCCATCAACAAAAGTGGGTGGAAGTCAAAACTACTGAGCAAAAAATATAATGTATGTACATAAGGAGAGGAAGCAAACGACTGGGATTACAATTTATTGCAGAGACCGTAGGCGGTGTATGTGATTGCACACAAGGAAATTGCCAGAGATGCAGATATTTTGCAGAGCTTCTTATTTACTTTCTTTTTTACTTTGCAAGTAAATAAGATATTCAATAAGACTTGGCAATTTTCTCACATGCAGCCTCCGAACAGCTCTCTACTTTTGATGATGAGTAGTAATTCCAACATTGCGCCTTAAAAAAAACAACCCCAAAACCACAAACCAGCACCACAGACACGAAATCACCCAATCTTCCACACTTTTCCTAATGGCAAAAGTATATTCTTGTAAGAAATTACCCTTCATTTATGAAAAAAATATTTGATTACTGAAAAAAATCGCTACTGCAGATGCTGAGCCAGACCGATGTGTGGTATTGTATTTGCTGAAATAACGCAGCTCTTTCTGAGATCTCTTTGGTATTGATATGAAAGTCAGATGATATCAATGGGTCAGGGAGCTCAAGAGAGCTGGAAATATCCACCCTGTTGGCATCTGTCTCCCTTAACTGCACTGACTGGAACCATCAGATGCTATTTCTTGGTGAGGTGGCCCAGAATGACAATTTGGAGCGAGGGAAGGTGGCGACATGCGTGAGAAGTGAACCCAGCCATGCGGGTTATCTCCAGGAGAGGGTGGGAAGCATGAATGTCACTCCCAACCAGATGCTTGGGGATCAAACCCATTTGCAAAATCACATTTCCAGATGGTCCAGAAGCAGGACCACACCTGGCCAACCCACTATAGTCTGTCAGTAATGAATAGAGATGGTTCTGAGCATCACATTTACCAGAGGAGCTTTTATTCCTGCGATCGGTGGCATGTTTTGCCCTCTCTCCTTCTTGGCAGAGACCTCTAGAAAAGCCACTGAAACACTTTGGCATCTGCAGGCAGTTTTGGGGACCAAGGGCTAAAAGCAAAAGCATATATTTCATTCATTGGTTTATTTTTAGGTATCTGATTGCCATTGCAATGCCTCGGTTTGAAGGACGGCTGGATGTAAGAAGGGGAAGAGAGACCTTTGAGAGCAGGTATGAGGCAAACGAACAGCTTAACTTCTGCACCTTAATTTTTTCAGCCTAATGACAGAAGGCTTGCAGGGCAGAGGTACGTACATGTGAATGCGTGTGGCCATGTGCTCAAACTGGAATCCATAAGGTTCCATATGCACAGGAGGAAAAACAAAAAAATCTTTGCTGTGAGGGTGTGGGAGTCCAGCCCAGGCTGCCCAGAGAGGTTGTGGAGTTGTCTCCACTGGAGAGATTCCAAACCTGCCTGGACAATATGGTGCTGGTCCCCCTGCTCCAGGTGATCCTGCTGGATCAGGGCAGGGTCAGATCAGATGATCTCCAGAGGTCCCTTCTAACTCCTACCATCCTGTCATTATGTGATTCCACATTTCCAGACGAGACTGCCTTTAAATATGACCTGCCACACTCAGCCTCACCTCCAGGCTGACACAACAGCATCACGTCTGGATTTTGAGACAGCTCCTAAGGATGCCTGAGCACACCCATGGCCATGGATCTGCGGGTGGAGGATCCTGAATTTTCCTGCACACCATTCAAAACCCAGGTCACTTGGGTGAGTGCACCCCTATCGGCCACGTCCTGGGTACCGCTTCTCATCCGCCACCAAAGAGACTACGTGGAAATACAACTTGTGCTGAAAGCTGTGGTGTTACACACGTGCAGGTGAGCACATGGCTCAGCTGGAGAGGACGGGAGGCTGGAGCCAGCCCGGGCGGTGCAGAGGTAGCTGTGTGCCGAGGCTGTGCCTTGCGGCTTGGAAAGCTCCTGGGAAGACGCTTCTCAGACACCGAATTAGCTCCCTGCAGCTTAAAAAGAGGCAGTGAATAATGTAGACAGTAAAACGAGCGCAGGACAATCTGGCTGTCATCCAGTTCATCCAAATATTACTATTTTTGGCTTTGTTCGAGTTTCTTTGCCGCTCAGAGGCACATCCCGCGTTCCCAGGGCTTTTGATCTGGAACGTACTGAATAATTCCCTTTAAACAATAATAAAAGCGGAATTTTTGACACTGCCGCCATAGCAACGACTGATGTCATAAACGCGGGAGCGTGACTTCATGGCAGGACCCCAGCTCCGAAGGAACTTTTGCTCGAGAGCAAATATCACCTGCGGCGAGGTGGGGAAATACAGGAATCCAAGTCAACAGCAGATCGGCATTTTGCATCAGTATCCTTTTTACCTCAAGTGCCGCTGAGGACCAACGCCCCTTTCAGAGGCATCAGTCAGGCGGTTACAAGTCGGGCTCTCCACCCAGACAGCATTTGGAGAAGCGGGTTTGCAGGTGCTAATCCATTCCCAAGCCCTCCCTCAGGAGGGGCTCTGGCACTGGGCCGCACGAGCTACAAGACTGCTAAATAATTCCAACGAGATGAAGGATTTCTCTAGGTTTTCTTGGCATTTGCCTGGACCTGGGTGGAAACCGGTGGGTTGTTGCCCAGCCCTTGCCTCTTGGGCCAGCAGTGGCTGCGGGAAAAGCTGTCCTTGTAGACAAGAAGCATTTGCACTGGGTTGTGCTGGGTGAATACAAGCCATCCAGGTAAATTCAAAGCATTCTGGGTGCATACAAGCCATCTGGGAGAATACAAGCCATCCCTGGTGGCTGCTGCAGTGCCAGGCTCTGCTGGAAGAGCCCCTTGCACGTCCCAGGGGCTGCTTGCAGGCTGGCTCGCTGCCACCAAAGCCGAATGGCTCTTAAAAAGGCATCCTGGACAAAAATAAAATGTACTGAGGCATTTTGAATTCAGCCTGGAGGCGATCTCTGTCTGCAGCCCTTGGTTCACTTCACCATCTGGCAGGAGGAGCTGAAATCCATTTCCATCAGAGGGCTTGCCAGCAAGCAAAATAAAGCGAAGGTGGGAGCTGGTTTCTCAAAAAGCAAGGGCTCTTTTGGAGCTCCCACTGCCTGGCAGCCTCCGAGACCAATGCCTGGGGAAGCAGAAGTTTTTTTACTTGAGACCATGCTGTCATTGCCTAAATCTGCAGCAAAAAGCAAACCCAGAGAGGTCTTTGTCTCTGCAAATCTGTGATACGTGGTCTGGGGCACTAGTCAAGGCTCAGACAATTCAGCTATTCCTAGGCTAGCTAGTTAAAGGGTCTATAATTCTACAAAAACAACTTCTCGGGGGATTCTCGTAATTAACTTGAAATCTGAGGGTGGGGACTAAATCCCAGCATCCCAGTGCTCACAATCTGCAGACCCAGTGCTCAGGGAAGGGGCACACACCTGGACCTTTCCCAAAATCCAACAGATCAGAAGGTGAGTCTCGATTCTCCAAACATGGGGCTTATCTACGTGCATATGTCAAGTAATATTTTGTCAGCCAACACCATAAAACAGCAAGGACCGTGTCTAAAGGGAGTCTGATTTTCCTGCCCGTGACAGCGCCTGCCTGCCTGCCAATAACAAATAGATTCATTTGTAAAATCTCTGTCATTGTCACCAGGCAAGTTTCTCCAGGGCTAGAGAGACACGGGCCTCTGGCCAAGTTATATTGCTCGCTTCATCATCCCACACTGTCGCGTTGCCTGCACCAAATTTTCAAAATCTATTATTCACATCAGCCTGGGGTTTGACGAAACAGTTTTTCTAATAGTTTGCAAATATCGCATTTGGAACAAAAGCCATTTTTCCCTCTGCAAATAAAAAATAAAATTAAAAAAAAGGAATGTGCGTTAGAGGCCTCAGTGAATTCCTGCCATGAGATCAAGGAACCATTTAGTTGCTTTGTGGGTTTTCTGCCTGGCAGTGACAGGCAGAGGACACAGCGGAGACCCCGAGCAGAGCGCTGGATGCTCAGGAGCTGCCAGTCGGGATTCCTGGCAGACACGGAGGAACTGACCCTGTCTGCCTGTGCAGCAGCTCCAACATCTCCAAAAAAACCCCACAACCCCCAGGCTGCCCTGCAGTTATAAATAGCAAAAAGCAAGTCTGAAGCACCGTGGCGACATACAGTTCACCTTGAAGTCACGATTCCCACCAGGCTGGGACAGGGATGGTTTGTGATGGAGAACAGCTGCAATACCCCGGGGAGAGGACAGGGAGAGGAACCAAACACCTCCTTCCTTCTACCTCCCCTCCCACAACTGAGTTTATGAGAAAGAAAGGTCAAGGGCACAGTCCAGAGCATGGCTTGCTCAGGGGATGGTCTCAAACAGCCTTAAATCTCCCTGATTTCTCACCTGCTGCTGCAAGAGAGCCTGGGAGGGACAGCGTTCTCTCCAGGAGCAAGGCTGGAGGTCTCGGCACAGCTCCCCTCCCACAGCCACAGATTTGCTGGCAATTTCCCTTGTAAAAAGATATTTTCATTCCATGGTGCAGGGTTACTCCTCCCTCCCTGGTTATAACAGCATTTCAGCTGCTGAAGTGGGACAAATGGCTTGACAGTGATTTCATATTTATTTGTTGTCCTTGAGATTAAATATTCTTAAATAAAAACACCAAAAAGGCTTAGAGCAACAGATGAAATTCCTCTGAGCTCCCATTAATTCAACTCAGCAAAGAGACATGAAATTAAAGGGCTGGGGGTCGGGCTCTGCCCACAGCAAGGTACAGGATTTATTTTTCCTGGAACAATGGGGTTTTCTCTGAACCGGTGCATACACATTTTCACGTAGTTGCTTAAAATCAGGGGAAGGCTAATCTGCTTTTATGGTCCATGCCTTTAATCAAAGCCTGTTGTAATTTACCTGCACGCTAATAACTATATCAATGAAGGAAAGATTTAATAGGAAGAATTTGCACAAAAGGAACGTGAATCAGAAAATAGAGTTCAGGCTGTTTCAGGCTGTGAGCTCAACTCGAGTGAAGAGCAACCAAGATGCTGCTTTGGTCTCTGCTTCCCTTGCCTGGGCTACAAGTGTCCTTGAAAACTCAGAAGGAAGCCTGGAGGGGTCTGGAGGGTCTAGGGAACAGGCCGCGCTCTCCTTGCAACTTGATGTACCAGTTAAATTCTTCATGTTTAAAATCCCGACTAATCTAGTGAATGATGAAGAGCAGAAAAAAAAAAAGGAAAAAGGATGCACGGGTAAGTGCTTTCCTGCTCCCTGCAGGCCCCTCGGGAGCTGCCACCCTGTGTGGTGGGAAGGTGAAGCTGGTGTGGGCCACTGAGCTGGTCCATGTGCAAAAGCCACATCTGGGGAAAGGCTGAAGAGCAACGCCCCAGCATCATAGAACCATAGAATCATCTTGGTTAGAAGAGACCGTCAAGATCGAGTCCAACCCTTAACCCATCCCTGCCAGGGCACCACTAACCCCTGTCCCTCAGCACCACATCTCCATGGCTTTGAAACCCTTCCAGGGATCATGGGGACTCCAACCCTGCCCTGGGCAGCCTGGGCCAGGTCTTCACAACTCTTTTGGTGAAGTAATTTTTGCTAACATTTAATCTAAACCTCCCCTGGCATCACAGCACTCAGAGTACCAGCATGGGGGATGGAGAGAGCAAGAATCCTGCCCTGCCATCAAATATTCAGTACTTCCCTCAAGAAAATGTAGCCTTTGGTTACCGGGCGGAGAGAAACAGGGAAACTTGTTAAATTAATCCAGAGATTTAATGTCCAGCTGTTGTGGAGTTTACAGGCGTAAAAGATTATTGTGCTCGGAGGTCCTTTGCCACAGAGACTAACAATTTTTGCTGCAATGGGGCTATCAAGAGTTGGGATTGTGTTTTATGGGGCTGATATATGACACTCTAAAGGAGAGACAAGAGCTCTTGCTTTTCCTCTTTGAGTAACTAGTGAGTCATGCTACAAAGCTACAATAAACTGTTGGAGCATTCAGGGATTCAGCAATGCCAAAGTCTTCTTATTATTACTATTAATTATTACTATTATAGCATTAATTTCTAAGGCATCAGTCTCCGTACTATCTGGGTACTGTGACATAAATTTAGCACAAAATTAGCATACATTAGCTAAATTAATGTAACATACCATATGTGGCAAAAACTAACGTAACATAATGTGGAATAAATTACAATAATTTAACGTTGGCTCTCAGGACTTGATGAGACTGTAAATCTTCTTTAAGAACTAAGATTAAAGCAAGAAACATTTAAAAGTGGATTCATTTTACAAAGGAACAGCCCTTGCAAATGCAGTGTTTTGAAACACAGTTCATTTAGTAAAAGGTTTCATCCAATTTGCCACTTAATAGCATTGCTTTGCAATTACAACATTCCCTTTCACCCACAGCACCTGCAGCACTTTACAAATAATAATTCATTTGCACTGTGTCTTGTGAAGCCAAAGAGTATCAGCATCCTCAGGTTTTTACTCAGAACGAAAATGAGTCGTGGATAAATGAAACCAGTAGGCCAAGTGAGGCAGAGGCAGGGTCCGTGTCTCCAAAATCCTGACTCCCGGTTCTTCACCTTGATCATCCATCAGCCCACCACTGCTACTCCTGCTCGTGGCAGAGATGAAACTCCTTCGCAGTTGGCTCTGCTCAAGCACCACACACTAATTCCTGAACACAACAAAGGGCAGAGCCCCAAAGACTGGGGATGCTGGGCTCCAGCCACCCAGGCGACCAGCCCTGGGTGATACCCACCCCTGGAGGATGCCCTCTTCTCTCCAGACATACCAAGGAGGACATTAAAACACTTAATATTAAAACATTTTTTTCCCCACCGTTGTGTGTTTTCTTGGAAGAGGGATCTGGCTTTAATGGAGGGGAGGTTTTTGCTGCAATAATCAGGCAGAGCTCAATTTCACTCCTGCTGAAAACCACCCCCTGTCAGCTGCTGATTTACAGCCCACAGCAAATCTCACAGGTGCCCATTCGACACTGTTGGGTACCAGACAACATCTGTATGACACGAGGAACCTCTTCATCCCCACATGGTCTGCATTTTGCTCAGTTTAGCAGAGGAGCACAAGCGGCACAGGGACGAGGCTTTATGGCAACAGCCACGCTCGGGTCTGCTGGGAGGAAAACCAACTGCAGCTTCCCCTCCATGCCAAGCATTTTGCTGCTCTTAGCTCGGGAGAGCCGTGCTCCTCCCTGCCTCGGTGGGAGGAAGAGAGAGGAGGGAGAGTCAAGACATTGCCCTTGAAGAATGCAGGAGCAAGTATATTAGTCATAGAAAATCCATTACTCAAGATGATAAATGTCCTTTCCCGCTACGTTGCTGTTAGTTTCCAGAATTAAAACCCAGACACGTGTTGCAGCTCTGTAAGGACACTAATTTCCATGACAAGTACACAGATTACAAAACACAGAATTTCACTGAATCGTAGAGTCCGTCTGGCCTGCCAAAACCTGCCCCCTTCCCAGTCTCCACCATTAGGAATCTCAAAGGACCTCAAATCCCCCATGACGTGTGATGGACCATGAGTGATGCAAGATCTCATCTTTATCCCTTTCCTCTCTGCCCAGACCAAGGGAAGAGGGTGCGTCTGGAGGAGCCCCAGGGAGGTATCTGGGAGCAGAGCAAGGAGAGGATTTGTTCAGAGAACAAATCAGGGGTGGCCACAAGATCAGAGTCAGACAGATGCTTGTGGAAAAGATGAGGGGGCTGGTGTCTCCCCCATGGATCATCCTAAGCTGTAAATTTTGAGCTCCAAACACACCCTACAGACATAATTCCTGCAGTATGGGGGCAGATCTTCACACAAAGAAACCTTTAAGCCCGAACCAACAGGCAAAGCACTTAGGGAAGAGAGCTCTGAGTGCAGCAGAGTAGGAGAAACCAGATGAGGTAAGTGAAATTCCTGCTCTCCAAGGGATTTTACAGAGCTTTCACACATCCTGGAGATCCAGCCTCGGGGGAGGTGAGGCTCTCCCTACCTTCATCCTGCCAGCACTAACTTTCTGAGGTTCTCAAGGCCAAGGCTGACTCTGTGGCTGTTCCTGAATTCCTCTGCACACTCAGGTGATGCTCCCATGCGTGTGCCCAGGCATCCTTCTCCAATCCCACCTGCCCTGGCCATGGGCAGTGGATGCCTGCCTCCCTGCCCTTCATCCTTCCATCTCTCCAATCCTCCCTCCTGCATGCTGCAGCTCAGTGAGGCTGTGGGAGAAACCAGCTGACGCCCTGCCATTGCTGGGAAAAATCCATAGAAAGCAGCAGCCGTGGCTGGCGATGCTGCACTGGAATGATATTCCTGTGGAAATTTCTATTTTCGTAAATGCAAAAGAGAAAGGGAATTGATGCCAGGGCAGAAGGGTGACAAATGACTCAAGGTCCCAGACACCACCCTCAGCAGGAACTTCCTGATGGAGGGAAATGTTATTTTTCCATATTTTCAATCCCAAACTGATTCAGAATCTGGTGACAGTGGGGCAATTTAACCAGCTGCTCCAAAACATTTCACCTTTGGAGTGAGAAAATGTGCTAGTGGAAAAATAGCAAACGAAATGTTCCAAAGTCTCTGAAGTCTGTGGATTTTTTTTTTCTCGACACGTACCATCCTTTGAGATGTTATGACACAATGCCAAAATGTGGCTACACAGGGATTTTCTGAGGAACAAAGATTTTAAATTTCACTCATCCTTAGTTAGCTGTGAGTTCAATATTATGAAGGAGGTTTTAAAGCGGGAGGGAAGCTGATGGAAGAATATTAATGATATTCTTAGATGAGCAGTAAAATACACTGATGCTGCTAATAAATTCTCTCACCATTGGGATAGTGGACGGATACAAGCTGATCTGCAAGACAATTTCTGTTGTGCCTTGCTGGAACCAGTGGGGGAGAAAGGTTAAAATCAGCAACACTGTCTGTACTGGGAAGGCACAATGAAGCCTGGTGGTGATTCATCAACGTAGAACAATGCAGACCATGACTGAAGGAATTATTATATACCCAGGAAGGGTAGCGTAAAACCTCCAAATTATTCATCAGTCCTCAACCCAGGCCTCTCGCTTCTGCTTTTTATCTTGCAAATAAGATATCAGATCTCAGAAGGCTTAATTCAGTCTTTGTTTCCCCAATTTGGTGGACCATCTATAACGGTTTGCTATTAAATATCCCACGTTCACAAACCATGGCATTTATTGGCTTCATTTTAAAACATCACAGCTATCTTTTTATGCCAGCAGGAGATATGACAGAGCTCTTCGTTGAAGGGGACTGACTATAAAAGGTGTTAATAAAGAAATCAATCTAACATTATAGTGTGTGTTTAAAATTAATTCTACCTATTCTTCCTCCCGCCCTTCTGAGCAATAGACAGCACCTAATAACAACAGGATTATCTGAAAAGGTATATCCCTTGATTTAAAAACTGATGCACGTCAAAGTAATGGGATTAAAAATGAATTGCCATTTCTAAATAGCTCCCACCAGCATCTATCTCGCCGTCAGGGCTTCCCAAACAACGGAACACAAAGATGCAGCCTGAAATTAGCCCATCTCATTTTAAGACTCCTCCTAATGATCTTCTGAATGAATTTCTGCTCTTTGGCAATGTGATTTTAGAATTAAATACCAGCTAATTTATACCACACGATAGGTTCCTCGCTTAGCAACAGTGCCTCGTGGATTAAAACCAAGCAAATTCTTGCAGAATGAATTGGTGCTTTAGTTGCTCTCCTGCTCCAGGGTACAGGGCAGAGCCTGGCCTCGTATGGGTTGGCAGGATGGAAAATAAAATTTGTTTTGGGGAATTTGTCCTGCTTCTTGCCTCTCAGAGGGTAAGTGGCTGGCCCAGGGCGGCAGAGGCAGACAGAAGCAGGCAGGGCCGCTGGCTCGGGTGGGCTACGCTCCCAAATTTATATTCCTGCGCATCGCAGCCCACGCTCTCAATTGCCATCGCATCCCGGTTTTAACAGCAGCCTTGACACCGCTCTGTTTCTTCAGTGTACAAATCTGTCAAGGGCGCCGGCTGAGCGAGTACATAAAAGCTTCTTTTTTTTTATACACCGTTTGCTCGAGTCTTAGAGTTTTACATATCCAAAGAGGAATAGAAAGACAACGAGTCTTTGATATTCTGTGGCACATCTCGTGCAAAGATCACTGAGCTTCTTCACGGTGTCACCACCCAGCTCACAATATTACACAAACCGTTCGCACTAGGGGAGAAAGGCAGTTTGGCTCCCAGGAGTAGGTGCCTGGAAAAAGGTGTAGAGGGAGATGAACTCAAAATAAGTTCAGGGTTTTCCCTTTTTTTTTTTCCTTGCAAGGTGGACACTCACTGCATGGGGGGCTCAGGCTGAGGCAGGGTAAATACGTTGACACCCGTGGGTGTGGAAACCCTCACAGATAGTGATACCTGTGAATCTCCCTGGGTGAAGCAGCTGACTGATCCAGCGCTCTGGTCCAAATCCAATTTTCCCAGTTCTGGGTGCAGGCTGGGAGTGGGAATTCCTGTAATTGCAGGGACCATCCCTCTGGGTACCAAAGACAACATTAAAGGAGCTGATTTCAATTTCCATCTTCCAAGGGGTTTATTAATAAACAGTGTGGGTAAATATCCTCCTTCCAATTACGACAAACAGCTTGAAGGTGTAGTGTCCTTTTAAACAAACATTAGATGCCTTATTAAATCTAAATTAAATGCTCACCAAGGGCCATTCATTGACAAAAAATGTTTCCAGAAGTAATGAGCAGGTCACCTCACCGGTGTATTACTGCTCGACCTTGGCTTCCCTGAGAGACAGCCCCAGATAATGCACCAAACGCTTGGCTGATGAATGGCTCTGACGAAATGCTCTTGACCTTAGGAGGCACTCCAAAGTGATGAACAGTTAATGATGAGAGGCTCCAGAAAGAGATGGGTTTAATTTCTGGCCATAACATGTAATTTTCAGGCCATTGCTTGGCGGGGGGAGGGAAGGGAGGAGAGTATGAGGAGTGGAGAGAGGAGGTTATATTTCAATATTTAACAAAACCTGGTTTAACAGCATGGCTGAAGGGCACTGTACTTGTGGTCCAGCGATGCCCTAGAGGATGTACAGCCCTTTCCTCAGCCCCCTCTAAATTCCTGACAGAGGTAGCCAGCGAGCTGCCTCAAAGTCTTCGGTGGGTATTACTCCTAACACACCCCACTGTCCTCCCTGCCATACAGCATCCTCTGAGCTGTCCTCTTGTTCTCCCAGTGAAAGGCCCCCCTCATCCTTCATGTCTGAGGGGGCACCAGCTGATGACACATCTCCCCACATCCCTCCATGTTCTGCCACCTCTGGTTCCTTCTTCCCAAGCTACAGCATCAGCTGAGGTACCAGAGGGAGTCCAACATCTTTGTCAGCCTGTGATTGCTTCAGCCCCAGAAGCACTCGCTTTTCTGCCATTCTGAAGGCAATAAAAGTAATGAGAAGAATGATTGTGCCATCTGCTCCCCCCAGCTTTTCACCTGGCAAGGCAATTTGTTTCCATGCCTGTCAGACACCATCCCCTGGGCAGCAGCAGGTGAGCCCAGCAATCTGGGTGCCTTTCCAATTCCATATGGGCTTTCCTCAGCACAGGGAGCTCTTCAAGAGGTTGGCAACTTGAAAAAGAAACATGAAGGTCCATCCCCTCACTTGGAGGGACAGAGTAAAGGATGGACAAGTTACTTCTGAGTTGGAGATGAGATTGGTCTTGGCTCAAAACTGCTTCGTGGCTTGAAGCCAAGCTAAGACCAATCAGGGGTGCTGGGTACCCAAAAAGCTATGCTAGTTGTCCAGTGTGATATCAGTAAGATATCACAGGAATGTCCAGAGAAGGATGTGAACATTTTACTGCCCAAAAGAAAAGATGAACAAACCAAAGTAAATAAGAGGTAAGGGGAAGGGAGAGAATAGCTTGAGGATAGTCACCAGGATTTTGTTCTCTCAGTGGGGTGGCTGGAAAAATATCATAGAATGGTTTGGATTGGAAGGGACCTTAAAGATCATCTAGTTCCAACCCCCTGCAGTGAGCAGGGACACCTCCCACTAGACCAGATTGCTCAAAGTCCCATCCAGCCTGACCTTAAACACTTCCACAGAGGGAGCATCCTCAACTTCCCCAGGTTGCAACCTGTTCCAGTCTCACCACCCTCGCAGTAAAGAATCAATAGAGGATATTAAAAAAAAGGGGGAAGAAAGAAAGATCTGGCTGAAGAAGTCAGGTTGAGGTTCACTTGGAAAGATCTGTCTGCAAGCATGTCAAAGTCCCCATGGAGCAAGGTTTGCCAGCAGAGCTGCAGGTTCCCACAGAGCTGGGCTTGACGACAACAACAATTTCTGTGTTTCTCTGGAACACTTTGTACTTGGGGCAAATGTGCTCTTTGGGAAAGATACCAAAGCATCACAATTTGCCCTGTGAATATTAACACCGCACACTTCACACTTGGGCAACCTGAACTGCTGAGGGTTTGAAGACTTGCTCGAGGTCAGAGAGACAGCAGTTGATCATGGTGTGACCCTTCACATTAGCTACCAGCATTAGCTACCAGCTCACACTTCTTCATCCTTCTCTCCAAGGAAATTAGAGTGATTTCTTCCCCCACCCCCCTCCCTCTCTTGTAGCTGAATGCAGCAAGATGTATTGGTTCAATCTAAAGGCACAGCAAATAGTCACAGGGCCTTGGCTCCAGAGGGATTTTTTGTTCTTTTTTATACCAACTAATTACATTTAAACAAATTCTCACTCTTGAGCTTGTTGGGAAGTGTCAGCTCCTGTTTTTGTCATCTGGCCTCACAAGGCTCATTCTGGCTGTGTTTGCCTAGCACCTTCATTAACCTTTTAGGGCATTTTGATTATGAAACAGTGAAACAGACGAACAATTTGCCACTTTTTCTGAAGTTTCAGTTCAGCTGCACTTTAACTGGCCTCTGCCCCAAGGCTTTGAAGTGGCCCAGTCTCCATCCCGTGTATTCATCTATGTCCACTCATCACAAAACTGTGCAGTATGTGTATGTCTGTCTCCCTAGATACGTTTATAAAAATCAAGCTATCTCCTCAGCTTTGAGAGAAAGTCAGGACTTCACCTTATTCCAGAGCATATGGCCTTTCATGATGGGGAAAATGAAGTTGTAAAGTCATTTTGGGGACCCCTCATACTTCTTAACTGTAGGCATCTAACTAAAAAGCCCGAGCAAAGACCTTAGTCATCTAAAGAGAGGACTGTAGGGTAAGAGAGAAGTAAATGGCTCCAGGGAGTTATTCTGAGACACAGGAGACAGGGTGGAAGGACCTTGAAAAATCACTGAGTCTGTTTCCCTGCCTCCAGGCAAGATCAACTCGACCGAAACCACTCCTGACAGATGTTTGCCTGATCTCTCCTCCAGAACTTCTTCTGCTGCTATTTTAATCCCATTATTTCTTTCCATGAGAGCACTGAACTTGTTAAAAAAACCTGAATATCTTCCTCTCTGTGGAAGACTTCAACATACTTTGTGAACTATCATTCTCCTCAGCCTTTTATTCTAGAGAGCAAACAAAAATTCTGTTGTCATTTTTTTTCTTCTGCTGAGATGATCTTTAGACCTCTCACCTTAACTTGCTGCTTTCTTCTACCCATTCTTACTGCTTGCTGCCTGCCTTAGGTGCTCTTCACTTATGGTTGGGAGGTGCCCAATTTTCTTTCTCTCCCTTTCAACCATTCATGCCTAAGTGAGAGTCCTAGAACAAGATATAGCATTAACACACCCTTGAAGGTTCCCTGACATTTCTCAGTATTTCATCCAGCCCTGTGGAAGGTCACGAAAGAAGTGCTGGTTTTGCTTCATGCAGTTCTTGGCAAGATGTGCAAGGGCTGCAGAAGAATTTGGGTGGGATTTCACTCTGATCTTATCATCCGAGAGGAAACTGAGACACTCCAGGGCCAGTGCCTTTAAAGGAAAGCTTTTCCAAATGTCTGGCCTCAGGTAAAGGCTGCTAACTCCAGTCTCTCATTACTGACCCACCCATCACTTACCAAAAGAAAACATCCACCACAGGAAACTGAAACCTGAAGGTGAACGAATGTTATTCTCCCAACCTCTCCTCTTGGAGCATGTTTCTCACTAAACTCCTCTGCTGTCATTGAAGTCTCATTCTGCTGCAACTTTGTTCATCGCTATAAGGAACAGTCAACCCTGCAGTCCCCAATTTCTGCCCTTCATCTCCAGGCAGTAACCACCACTTCATCCCTTCCTCCAAAGACGCAGGAAAAACTCCCTGAAGCACGTGGCTCTTCCTGACTCGACATACGGCTTGGGATGTTCAAGCCCAAAGTTTCTTCCTTTCATACAGAAAGTACTGCAAGGAGAAGAGAGACACATTTCTGTTTAAGTCTTCTGCAGCCTTGAGGTTCTTGCTGCCCTGAAGGGTTTCTCCTGGGTATGTTTTCAGATCAGCAGGAAGGTGCAGGGTGGTGTGGATTGGCTGCAATAGGACATATCTGTAAAACTCCTTTTCCATTACATATCCTGGTAGGTGGAACGGAGAGAAAGGGGAAAATTTGTTGTTTGCTTAATAATGTATGTTTAATCCTAGTTTGTGGCAATACCTGATTCCTGGGACAGTAAATGCTTCAACCAAAGCAGAGGAAGGGCAAAATTCAGGCCCCTTTGAGGAAGTTTAGGATGAGAAGCACTGCTGTAATCTCTTCTCTGTTCACAAGGTTACAGTGCATGCTCAAGAAGGGAGATTTCATCCTCAAAGGCTGCTCAGCCCACAACTTCCCACAGGGATCACAGTGCCCAGTTTGGACATCTGAGCTTCAACCACAGCAAGCATCACTGTTCTACCAATTATTTGTTTTAAAGCAGCCAAGGCACCCCAGAACCTCCATAAGAAATTCTAAGTGCAAAACTGCTGGTAAGAAGGGAAGGATTTGGGAATTATCAGAGACATTAACAGCAGTGAAGAGTGGAAACACAGTCCAGCTTCTGAGGACAAAATTTATTTTTAGGCCTTCTTTTTTAACCTTTTTTCTCCACAGATGTTGGAGGTAGGGCTCTAGACTCTCACAGATGACATCATTAATTCGGATTTCAGGAAACCTTCAGGAAGATCTTTGGTGTCAGCTCTGCTATGTTATTTATTTATTTTTTCTTAGCTACTAGACAAGCCAAGGAGATTTAGGAAAGCCCTGAGGGCACAGCAGGACAGACCCACTGCAAGATGAAGAGTTTGGCAGCCAGCTCAGGATGGGCAAGCTCACGTGCTTTTCATATAAAGAACACTCAGACCTGGTTTGTCTCCAAGCAGCATAAACCAGTCCGACACTGGGAAGAGGAGGCATCCTGCATTTGAGAAATGCCACACTCATTCCAGGAGCATCGTATCAGCTTCCCTTCGTCACAGAAGCTTCCATTTCCAACATCAGTATTTTGGAAGCAGACAGGCTGCTTTGCTGCTCTGGGAGCCACCAAAGACAATACACCAGGAAGCATCTGCCCCACCTCCTCCCGGGAGAGAGGAGCTGCCTCTTCCCCCTGTTCCTCCCCTTTGCCCTTCCCTTTGTACCTCCTGGGGCAGCAGAGCACACTCCTCTTTATGGGAATGCTGTGGGCTGTGAGTTTTAATTTGCTGATCTCAGGGGATCAAGTCTTTCTTTCCTTTCAGTAACTTCATGTGATTAACCAGGTTAGGTGTTCATAATGCTGTAACTCCTTCCACCGACATATAATGGAGGGGTTGCTGCAAAAGGGCTTTCCCACACAAGCAGAATTTAATCTAGGCTTTATAAATTCTTCCCAAAGGCTAATGCCTCATCTTTCTTTGGTGATCTCCAGCAGTGGCAGCACATGGTGTTCCCCTGCCAATGGACACCAAAGCCACTAAACGCCAGAAACTCAGGGTCCTGCAAACAGCTGGACCCTAGCCAGAAAAAGCCCTGAATTATCCATAGAGCAGAGAGAGGAGTAAGGATTGTGTTTGTAAATAGCTGGTAAGGAGCACACAGAATGGCTTTTTCAGAAGTCTGCAGAAAAAGGAGCACACTTCCCGCACCTGCATGCCCACACTCTCTGTGGCAGGAAAAGGGCATATCCTGAACTACATCTCAGCTCCAGGAGACTGAAATGGTAATGAAAGCCGTTTTGCAAGCAATGCTTACTGGGCTGGGAAGGGAAGGTTGCCATCCCTCACACTGACCCTCAAGAGCACAGGCTGAAGGGATAGAAAAAGGAAAAAGAGGAAATTAAGAAAAGGATTTTCTGCTATTCATTAACCACACTGTTGAGTTTATTCTTACCAGGCAGCATCTGTGCTGAGAACAAATCCCTGTCCAAATACAAGTAAGATGTTTGGCTTATAGACTTGTTAAAGTGGTAGAAAGCCAGGCAGTTCAAATTGTATAGCTTTGTGTGATTGGGCTACTTAAGGACTTTTCTTCCACCTCTATCACAGGCTTTAGCAGCTGTGATTCCTAATCCGTCTCCTGACTTTTACATGATGCCGTATACACACACGTGCACACACAGAGTTTATTGCTAAGGCAAAGCCCTAGAGTTCTTGAGAAGCAGCTCCTGGGGCTAGAGAGAGCCCAGGGTTTATCTTAAGCATCATTGCTGTCAAAATATCTTGTTATCGATTTAGTTGTGTCAATTTTTTTGTTCAACTCTGAGACCAAGAAATAGCCAGATAGATGAGAATCCTTCCTAACCTGCAGTTGTGATGCAGGCTGGATTCCCAGAGCAGGTACAAGGCTATAGCTCTTCCCTCGATTTCAGGGAAAGGGAAGCCTGCCTGGCAGAAGTCAAAACTAAAAACCAAAAATTCGCCCTGCCCATCACACTGGCAAAAAGTTCCTGTACCCAGCAGTGCATGAAGATTGCTGCTTCTTGCAGCTGAAGAGCTGCCTCATTTCCCAATGGCATTTCCCCCTCCCACCCTGCCCACTTTATTCTCTCCAAAAAGGTTCTCACATACCCATTGCATCGCTGCCCCAGACCTGCCATCCTGTCCTTTTCATAGTCCTTCCAGCACAGAGTAAATTAAATCCACTGTGAGCAGTGGAATGTTTTTTGGCTGTCCTCATCCACCCGGCTCGCCAGGTTTGATGGGCACTGTCACGACTGATTACTCAGAGCTTTCACCTAAGCCCTCCCTGTCTGCACACACCATTCGATCCGTTGGCACTGCAGTATTTTCAGACATATTCTTCTAAAAAGATGGAGAGATTTAGGAGCCACTTATGGCAGTGACCATATTCTATATTTCCTCCTGCTTCCAGAGGACTATCACTCTGCTGTCTTCTTTCCTTTCACGACAAAAAGGAGGCTGTTTTCTTTCCCTGAGAACACAGCTCTGATTGCACAAGGAAAAGGTATCACCAGATCAAATCAATCCACAATATAGAACACTACTTAAGATGCATCTCTAGTTCAAGTTAGAGAAAGCAAACCAGGGAATTAGATTAGAAGGGTGACGAAACCAGCAAGTTACGCTTGCAAATGTGTGTTCAGCCCTACTAATTCAACAATTCCATTTTCACATCAGGCAACAGCAGGAGGTAGTGGTTGAAAGGGACATGTGATGGATCTATGGGATTTCAGGAAAATCCCACAAAAAGACCCCACCCAAACAGCCCCAAATTGAGGCACTGCAGTGCTCCAGCCCAGATCAGTGCTGACCTGCAAATGCAAAGACCAGAGGACAGCGATTGCTGCCCCTACATCCAGTGTGGCGAAACAGCCCCACAGCTTCTGCAGCTGATGGGACCAGTATAGCCCAGCAGCTTGCAGGAAAAATATTACCTAGTTTGGTAAGATCAATGACTTCTGCTGTGGAGTAACCCGCCCCCAGCTGGGAGTGCAAAGGTCCTGACATTACTATTAAACAACCGAAAAATTAGCACAACTAAGAGAATCAAGTATGCAAGAAACGCCGAGAGAAAAATGGGCAGGGAACAGTCTATTAATACCTGCCTGTACTGCCACTGGCTTTAATCAGCACTAATAATCCCTCATTGTCAGGAGCATTTCCATTCACCATCTAATTTTAAATAATTATTATAATAAGGATTCTACTAAAAAACGCTAGAAACAACACCCTTGTCACTAAGACTGTACCTGGTAATTGAAAAACAAACCAGCAGAGGATCTATCAACCACAACATAAAGCACAGCACTGTAAAACTTCTATGGGGAACATTAACTCCATCTCAAACCCAACACACTGGGAAACCATCTCCCCCAGTTGCATGTAGATCATGGTGCAAAATCCTTGATTCACATCAGCACCACCCGTATAGGATTAAATTTTGTGCGCTGATTTTTCTCTCATTACATTAATTCCATCTTATGGAAGAAGCTAGAACATCCTTTTTCTTTGAAGCCATCACCACTGTCAAGCAGCTCTAAGATTCATGGTGCTGGAAATTGTGCCAGGACCAGAGTAGCAGCGCAAGTCTAATTTAGACATAGAGGGGAAAAAAAAAGGCTGTAATCTCCCTGGTCAATTAACCAATTTCTCAGTTAATCAATTTCTCAATTAGATAGGACACTGATGGGAGAGCAGAGGTCTGGGCAGTCAGGAAGATGGAGTATGAGCTCAAGACCAGTTTGAGTCAATGTCTCATCCACCACACGAGGCAGATCTCAGGAACCAGCAGAGCCAGTTTCCCCCCAAGCTGTCTCCTGCAGCCAGGAATTCCCCAATGACCATCTTTATGAATGTTTTCCAGCCGCTTGGTTGTAACACAACTAAAATAAGCAAATAAACAAATCATTTCTAGGTTGAAGTAGGAGGGAAGAAAGGTTTCCAGCCCTTTCTCCATGGCCAACCCCTGTACCAGCTTCCCAGCTTTATTTGGGGAAGGAAATATCTTACAATTCTGGGACACGTAGAGCTGGAGTGCGAGATGTGGTTCGTCTTGGTTTGTCTCTACTCCCTCCCTAAAAGCCTGGATGGAAAATGAAATCAATTACATAAAACCACTACCTCAACATAAACATTATTTGAAATCTGGGAAAAATATCACAGAAAAAGAGATCAGTGGCTGCAAAAGTCACTCTCTACAGAAAAAACCCAAATGTTGTCATTAGAAATAACCAGAGGGGGAATTTTTTCCACCCAGCAGCAACATGGAGAAAGATCCTCCTTCTGTTACAACTGGATGTGCAGCCCATAGAAGGTAACAACTCACTTTGAAAGAGGAAGAATCAGGAGTAGAACCCAGAAGTCTCATCTTAATTCCTCTTCAGCCTTTCCACAAGCTCAACTCTGCTCCTAAAGAGCTGCTGTTTACGTGCCACCAGCTGCTTCTCCTCTGCGTTTTACTGCCCTTGAAAGTGGAGCCTTCTAGCTTGAGTTCAAATTTATTATTGATAATAAAATAAATAAGCAATCATTGCAAAAAGCCCTAAACCACTTTCATGCTTAATTTAAATGCACCAGTATAACATTTTGGAATAATCTCATGAATAGATGCAGAAACTAAGATCACGTAAAATAACATCAGCAAATGATCTAGTTGCCAACACAACTTTTTGATAATAAAAGGCAGCTCAGGACAATTTACCGTTGTTTAACTTATTTATCTGCACGTAATCATAGCTCAGCCCTAGGGGAAATACAGAGGGGGAAATAATTGGAGTTGATTTATTTGTATTTGTTCACTCTGAGTTGGAATAGGAAATAAGAAGGTAGAATATTTTGGAGAAAAATAATTCCAGAAAAATTAAATCTCTTTCAAGGGAGCCGGTTTTCAGCAACAAGTTGCCCACCTGGCTGGTTCTTCTGCAGGCAGAAAGCACAGCAGACAGCAGCCATCCCAGTAGGCACTGGGAGCCGTCATTCCCATTCTCCCCAGTTGAAAAATCCATTCTTTTGTTCAATAAATCCATTTTTTTGCTGCTGAAAATTACGATTTTTACAGAAAGGCTATTTTCCCATTAAAATGCCAACCCAGTGTGGAAATAACAGAGCAGGTCCCTCTAGCGAGGAGTTTGAAAAGGTTAAAAGAAAGTCTAAAAGCTGTTTGGGAAACACGTGGCTACTTCCACAGGAAAGAAAATGCATCATTTCAGAGGCGAAACAAGAACACCTGGACTCTGCCGCCTGCCAGACTTGTTTTTGGAAGCAAGCAGAGAAGATGCATCCCTCCACCTCTGCCAGGCTCGGCGGGAAAACAGAAAGCTTGGGGGAAAGAATGGAAAAGCTCATAATGCATCAAAGATTTGATGCATTCTAGACACCTGCTTGCAAGGGAGGAGGAGAAAAAGCACATTTGACATGGGAGCCTTCAGCAAAGGCAGTGCAGGTTTCGGCCGTGGTTTATAGCTTTGTAGACCCTCACTGCCCCCAGATGTTTGTAAGATGGAAGGTCCCAGATGTGGCAGCTGCTAACACCTCCTCAGCAAGTCACTACAAGATACTTGCCTCACCTTTGAGCTCCCTGAGTCCCAGGAGGTTGCCTGCACATGTCATTGCATTTGAACTGCTGTTCTCGGGGAGAGCGCAAGGAAAGATACACCACACCAATCAGTTCAGGCTGGACTTGCTTCTAGACTCAGATTAACTTTAGACTGAGCTGAGCTGGGGCTGTGCAGGAGTCCCAGCAAAGCAGAAGGTAGAGCTCTTAATTGCCAAGCTGGAAATTCAGGGACAAAACCAGAGAAAGAATAAAATGTGACTTACAGTTTTGGATTATAATTTCTGCTGAGTTCCTTCCTGCAGAAATCTGCCTTGTGAGAGCATTTCATTGCACCTGAGCTGGAAGAAATACTGACAAGGCTGTCACCAGAATCAACAGGAGGACCAGTGCAGGAGAGCAGTTCTCATTTCTCCTGGGACTGCTGGGCCTCACGGCTCCTGGGTTTGATTCCTCTGCCACTGCAATATCTGCACGTGTATAACAAAGCAGAACTTCAAGAGAAGCACTTTGCTTTTTACACAGAAAGAAGTCATCTTAAAAATAAACATTATACATGAAAACCTAATTATTTCGCTAAAGCCTTTCCTTATTGCACATGTGAAGATTTCAACCCAGAATCAAGTTTCCTTACCTAATTCCCATATCACTTCTGATCTTCCCTCTGTCCCACATGCAGCCCCATCCCAACAGAGCTGGCTGAGGACTAGAGGATTTGCTCCCAGCCACTGACAAGAGTCATGAAACCATAGAATCTTAGATTGGGTTGGGTTGAAGGGGACCACAGGGTCCTCACTGGCTGCCCTCTCACAACATGCAGCTTCAGTGGAGCTTCCCTTCTGCTGCTCAGCCCTGCACTTTGGAACTCCAAGCTGTGCTTTCAACAGCCTGATTGTTGTTTTCCTTTCTTTGTTAGTCATTTAACATCTTTATACATCAAACCAGACTATTTATAGTTGCCTTCTCGAGGAGGATCTGAGCAGCTCCTCTGGCTGTAGCAGGATCTCTTAGCCATGGGCCACATCAAGCAAACACACAGAGAGAAAGAGATCTGCCTCTGTGTTGCAAATTGGGCTGCTCTTTCAGCTCTGACTGGAGTTAAGCTAAGCGGGAACAAGAAGCCCAATTCTCTCTGGGATTCTCCATCTCATGTGTGAAAACTGAGAGCTCCTCACATTTTGCTCACACCAGGCACAGCTTTTAGTTCCTTCTTTGGCAAGGATAGGAAGAAGCACCTCATCACCAGCCTGCCAAGGCCAAGATTGCAATTAATGACTTAATTTGTATATGGTTTCTTAGATTGCTTGGGCTTAATTATTCCACTAGATGGACTCCATTCCATTCTTGGTGTCACGTGTCCTATGCTAGGGGAGGGCTGGAGGAGCCTCCCCTGGGAAAGGACTCTCTGAGCAGGAAGGTCTCACTCATACAGCACAGCCCTGAGCTGTGGAGCACTAGAACATCCCAAAATGTAAAGTCTCATTACAACTTCTTTTGTCCCACACTAACATCAAATCTATCACAAAACTGTTTCCTTCAGTTCTTTGCTTTAATTGAACGTAAAAAGAATCTGTTTAAATAGTGTTACAGCAAGAGGACAGAATCCCACTGTGCCCTGGCAGGCTGTGCAAGTACTTGGCCACTGTAGGGGTTGCTGCTCACCTGCAACAACTGTGGCAGTCCCAAATACCAAGAAAAAAAAAAGAATGCAAATCCCCAGCAAACCACCATCTGCCCCATTATCCTCTGTCATCAAACGTGTACTTTTCCTGGGGTCTCCTGTGCTGTGGGAAGAGTGTCCATCTAAGCAGAGCAGCATTCTCTCCTGCTCTTGGCATGAAGGGAAGCAGCCCAGTTGGTATTTCTGTTCCTGGATCCATCCAGGAGTTACAGATGGCATGCCTCTTCAATATTTTATTAACCTCCGCCACCATCTAAAATCCCCAAGCAGTTTAATTTCTGCTTTCCTAAATCTACTGAAATGGAAAGTTTTCCCAGAGTGATTTTCAGGCAAGATGACTCAAGACAGAGTCCTCAACTGAACTCACTTCACTCTCCAACAGTAAAGCCACACTGAGCTCTTTTTACTTGCAAGTAGAGATGGAATAAAAGGACTGTGGTCTCAGACAGTTCAGTTGAGCACAGTTGATCTCTACCAGCAGGGTGTCCAGCCCCAGCCATGGAAACTGCTGAAACTTTGCCAAATATTACTATGTGCAAACGTACAACTGATTCTTGTGACAAGGCCGAGGAGAAGAGACTTGTGGTCCCAGGAGGATCTACAACCTCAATTACAAGTAAAACCCAAGCTGCTTTGAAGTCTCTTAAAGAATCACAGGAAAAATAGCAACCTCTTCTTCAAAACACTTTGAGAAAGCAATTTGCTCTAGCTAATGCCTAATACTATGTCCTGAGTAAGAATTAAAATATTAATGCTTGGCCACATTAAAAATCAAAAGCAGGTTTAACAGCCATGCTTAGTTTAATGCTGCCAAAGAAAGCTGGGTTGTGTTTAACTCATGGGCTTGAAGCCTGCTACTGCACAGACATGACCACCCTTCCTTGTTGCTCACATCACTGGCTCTCCTCAACACCCGGTGGGTTCCTCCTCTAACCACCACACAGACTAAGGCATGCCCAAACCCAAGAGAAGTCTGTTTACTTCTCCACTGAGGTGACATTTACCTCTCCCTTAGAATCAGAGAATCATTTGGTTGGAAGAGACTTTTGAAATCGAGTCCAATCATTCCCCCAGTGCTGCCAGGTTGCCACTAAACCATGTCCCTCAGCACCACATCTCCATGGCTTTGAAACACCTCCAGCAGTGGGGACTCCACTACTCCTCTGGGCTTGAAAAGCCTTTTGGTGAAGAAATTTTCCCTCATTGCCAACCTAAAACTCCCCTGTTACAACTTGAGGCCATTTCCTCTTGTCCTATCTCTTATTCCTTGGGAGAAGAGACCAACCCCACCAGGCTCCAACCTTCTTTCAGGGAGCTGTAGAAAGCAAGGACGTCTCCCCTGAACCTCCTTTTCTTCAGCCTAAACAACCCCAGTTCCGTCAGTCGCTCCTCATAAAGACTTGTGCTCTAGACCCATCCCTTTTCACATTAACACAAATGACCAAAAGCAAACAGAAGCAGGAGAGACGACTCAAAAGAGGTCCAGCTTCTTCCCTACAACAATCTCTACAAGTAAACCCTGAAGCCAGGCTCTAGAGTGAACCCTGGTGAGGTTGTGCCCTTCAAACAAGGGCCTCTCGTACTTCTACAGCGGTGGTTGCCCAACCTCCTACCTGGTACACTCAGATAGTCAGAGATGCTTCAAGGAAACCGAGGAAGGACAGCGAAGCGATGCAGTCAAGGTCAGATAAACAACAAAGATACCAGGTACTCACTGGGATGCAGGATTCCTCGGTCGGTCAGATAAACAGGAGTTACCGTCCTCAGCCTGGGTCCGGGCACAGCTCCAGCGCTCCGCTCAAGGGCAAACTCCCACCCAAGGGAGAGAGGCTCCTCCCCTGGGAACTATTTCAAGGCTTTGGGTGGGTGGAAACTAATTAGTAATTTCACCTGTTTCACTTGTTGAGCCTTTGGCCATTGGGCCCCTTCAATGAAGAGGGTGGAGCAAACCTTGCCAACAGAGGTTTAACCCTTCCCACGCCAGTAAAGATGGTGTGAGAGCAGAGCCAAGGACAAGGCCTCCTCACATCCTGTAGCGCTGTGGATTTGGCACTGGATGTACCTCCTTGCTCAGGGGGATGGCTTCCTCAGTTTGAGTAGCTGTGCTTCCCAACTGGCTTTCACTGCTTGAGGCAACACTTATTTTCCTACAGATTCACCTACCTTTAGCCAACAGGAACAGTTACCTGCTTTGTCAGGTTTGTATTCTGTTTGATAGAAGGTTTGATCCAGAAGGAGCTGGGGAACACCTTGATCACCCAGACCTTCTTGAGATGACTGTAGAAAGAAAGGAATTGTTTTCTTTTGTTTGTTTTGACACCAGCAGTTTAAGATTCTGCAAAGTGGCTGCTGAGAAATGGTAATTCATTAAGTCTCCATAACTCCATCTCCTGCAACCATCTACCCACACCTTGAGAACTGCCAGGGGGAAGAAAGGTTGTCTATGCAACTAGGACACCCCTGAATCATCTAATCTTTAGCTCTTTATATATACATTTATATATGTACCTGTAGGCAACACCTTTGTCTCTTCATCTGGATGTCAAGCTGGCATAAACAGAGCACAAAGCAGCTGAATTCCCTGATTCCTCTTGAGAACTGTTGGGTACTGGTGTTTGTTGGTATATTTGCAGAGACTGAAGTTTCCACTGGCTCACAAACAGGTAGATCACAAGGCCACTAATTGGGATTCCCAGGATGGCAGAGCAATGTGCTGAGCCCTGTCCCAGTGGTGTGCTGAGCTCCTGTACAAGCGCAGCAGCCTGCATTAGTATTCCAGAGTGGCTTCTCTCCTCAAATTTTCCCTGGAATAATTATCTAGAACTGATCAATGAGTGGGTAATAGGGCCCAAGAAAAATACACAGCTGGAAATACAGCAGTATTTCTGATTTCTCCTACTTGAATTCTAATCCTCCATCATACTTTATAATGACTAACCCTCTGGCTGTGTTTTCACTCCCGAAATATATTAACGTCAGCTGCTTTGGCCGGTTCTAGGCATTAAAAGCACTGCTGGATTTGAACTATAATCCTTGATGCAAAAGTGTAATCCAAGCAGGACTAGTACATGTGTGTATAACTGGCCAAAATACCAGATTAAAGGAGCAGCATCTGCCTCAAAACAGCCTTTGGAATTCCTGTGCTGTTCAGTGCAAGGAAATGAAAGGACTCCCTGGTTTAATTTTCATTTCAAACTAACCCAAATCCCCATTTCTCATCTTCTCCTTGAATTTTGAGGAGGATTACAGGGAACCTTTGGGATACATTCCCCCTCCCCAGCACACAGGTACGCACATGCCTGAGATTGCTTTACAGCTGTGGGGACAGGCAGGGTCCCTCATACCCCATAGACATGAACCCTCTTCACTATCCCTGCTCTCATGGAGGGTGCAGTGAAAGGCGCCCAAAAAATCAGGGGCTGTTTTTTTGACACTTCACCATTCCTCCCAAGTTTTGGCTTGGCAGGAGGAGGGATGCGTGAGAGGCGCCTGGAGTTTGGGGAGGCTGCAGGACCAAGTGGAACAGCTTTCAATTATCACGAGCCTCAGACACACAGTAATGAAAATAGCATCCTGCTGAGCTGCAGCAGCTACCAGCAAGGACAGCTTCCCAACACAGCCTGTGGTTTCTCTCCTGCGTGGCTGCACATCCTGCCTACACCCAAACCACGCTGGGCTGCAGAGAAACAGATATGAAAGAGGACAAACTCCTTGAAGCAGAAGGAATGAGACTAATTTGCAGCGGCTGAAGATCTGGCTGCTTGGGTGTCGTGTTCTGGCTGGATCTGGACGTTGGTGGCTGTTGCCTGGACCTTTAGGACTAAATGCCACCCCATGCTGGAGGCATTCGTGCACAGCTTGGACAGCTCACCTTGGGAAGTGGCAAGGATTGCTGTCTTTGCTCCAAATTTACTTCTCCCAGCTTGGAGGTCGTAAGCTGGAGCCCTAGAGCCAAGCTGCTCGGTTGTCTAAGCACACTGTCCCAAACACCATCCCCTGTCAGTGGGAGAGGGACCCATTTGCAGACTCTCATCACAATCACGTCTCGTCTTCATGTTTCTGCGCTCCTCCCAGCACCCTCATTTGCAATTTTCACATGTTTCTGCTCTGCCTCCCTGGACCATAAATCATACGCCCGAGAAAGGCAAGCTGGGCTGACAGAAGACATCAGCAATAAGCCAGACAAGACAAGAGATACCATGGCAGCAGAAAACAGGACAGTCCTTTAATAATAGCATCTATTTTATTTATCATGCAATCTAAAAGTTCTCTCTGTCTGTGTCTCACTACGCTGTGCCAGGGGACGGGAGGGACAGCTGGAACGTAATAAAAGCTGACCTGAGCTGCTGTGGAGAGCTTAAACAAGAGACAACTAGGAAAGAACTCGAACGTTAAAAAAATAGTCTTAATAATACAGTTCTGCTGCTATTGCCTTGACTTTCTCAAACCTTTCATGGCTGCCACACGCTGATCCAACACCACTGCTGGATCTGCCTCCCCATTTGGAATTAGCATCTGGATGGCCTTACTGGGTTCTCCATTACACCCCATATTATTATTTGCACCGGGGCCAAATGAGTGTGAAATGCCACCACCGTGATCAAGAGTACCTACCACTGGCTTTGCCTGGGAGGAGGTGACAATCAGACTCCTCAGGCTTACAAACCTTTCTGGAAGGACGTGCCACGCATTATCCTAGATGTACTTGTCCAAAGCGTTGTCCTTCTTCAAGCTGTGCCGCTGCCAGGCACACAGCAAAGTGGAACAGGGTCTTCTAAATATAGAGGGGGTTTAATAGCTGCAAGAGGTGAAAATATCCCGGATCCATTTATCTTTGCAAGAGGGCACCATGGGGATTTCATAATTAAACTGTGCACAGCCAGTTGCTATGGAGTTTTTACCAGTCCCTGTATCCATCATCTGGAGGAAAATGGGTCAGCGTAGCTCTTTGCAGTCACCAGTTCCCAAATCTGGTTCTTCCCCCACTGGCCAGTGTTTGAGCTCATTGCATTGGTGGAGGTGGTCACTGTTTGCACCAGCAGCCAGGCTCGGTGCTGAGCAGGGACCTCACAGAGAGACTCAGCAGCATTTTGTAGTTCCCAGTTTCACCACTATAACATGGCCAAGCCCCTCAGAGTCTCCACCATATCACAACAACGTGGTTGCTCTGAGTTCAGGCCTTGCAAGGACCCATTAGAAAATGTGGCTTAATTTTTCGTATCTTCAGCAACGTCAGTCCCAACTTTTGGAAAAAAAGGTAGAAAACCCAGCCTTGCTGAAGACCACAGAGGAGAGTGGTTGCTGTTTCTGTCCTTTAATTTCTGGCCGTAAAATCCCAACTCCAATTTTCAACAGGGATGTTCTTCCTGGAGATGGCCTTTCTCTACTTATTTCAATTTTCTGTGAAAAACAGTAGAGCCCTGCTGCCTCATGAGTGATCCTTTGGGACAGTTGGTGTTACAAATAAAACACATCCCAGACACTTCCTTCAAACTGCTTTGGGGAATATATGTGTGTTTCTCGATCACCTTTAACCAGGTTTATGTAAAAAGGTCAGAGCAGCTGTGTCCTCCCTGGATCCAGAAGAGGAAAAGCCAGAGCAGACAGCCGAGCAGCTGTCCTCAAGGTGGTTTTGACCTTATCAGACGTAGGCAATGTAGGAAAGCACATTAAAAAAATATCACCGGTGCAATTAGGCAGATGCCCCTGAGACTGGGACAGTGAAAACTCCAGCGCAGCCAGCATGGGCCTGTGACGTGGGCTGGAGCAACATCACCTCTGAAAAGCATCAAACAATGGGAAGCAGTGGGGTATGTGCATAGATTAAGGGTTTCATTATAATCTCCCAGCCCCCTGTTTGGAGCAGTCAGAGGGATGCGTTATTATGACTCACATTCAAGGCAAGAACTTTCAGATCTTCTCTTTTTTTTTAATCAGTCAAACCACTGGAGATGATTAGTTCTTTGCTGCTTCAAATATATGGTTCTTGGCAGGCAAGGTCATCATCCCGGGAACCAGCTACATTAGCTTGCTGCCTCCAATAAGGGACAGTCACCTCCTCCTGGGCACCGCACACCACAAAGACCAGCTTCTTTGGGGCAGGATGTGACCACCCCTTCTTACCGTTGGCTCGTGTTAACCTCAGCAAAGAGGTAGCACTTTAGAAGCTCTAACGAGCACTGTGTGCAGAGGAGGGACACCCAGGGATTTCTTTTCTCACAAACACCCAGAGCTCCCGGCACAGGGGGTGATTTATAAACCTTATTATGCCCTTGAAACAAATCGGCTGGATGCTTCAGAGAAGCTACAGCTCAACACCCAACAAAGGCCTCTTTTGGGATATTAGCAGCAAGAGCTTGAAGAGGAAAAGGGCCATAAAAAATAATGATGGATAGTTTTATGGTAAGGAGAGGCTTCCACAGGGAAGAGGTGATGCTTGTGCACATCCAGCAGCCAGGGAGACTCAACTGGGCCTCAGCCACCTGCTCAAGCTGGGAAAACAACATTAAACAATCACTAGCAGGTCACAAAGCCTAGGGAGACGCTGAGGGACAGGGCAGTGGGATGAAGAAAAGCTGAGAGACTCGAGGTTGCTCAGCCTGGAGAAGAGGAGGCTCCGGGGAGACCTTATTGCCGCCTTTCAGTCCTTCAAGGGGCCTGTCAGAAAGATGGGGTCAGACTCTTGAGCAGGGCCTGTTGGGATAGGACAAAGGGGCATGGTTTGAAACTAAAAGAGGAGGATTTAGACTGGAGAGAAGGAAGACAGTTTTTACATTGAGGATGGTGAGATCCTGGTCCAGGTTGCTCAGAGAGGTGATCAATGCCCCATCTCTGGAAAAATTCCAAGTCAGATAGGACAGGGCTCTGAGCAACCTGCTCTAGTTGCAGACATCCCTGCTCCCTGCAGGGGTGTTGGACTAGGTGACCTTTAAAGGTCCACTCCGATCCAAACCATTCTGATTCTCTGTGCAGGGGGAGCCCCTGCAGCCCCCTCCCAAAACTGTGATGTTTCAGAAAAAATAAAATCTGAATAATTCCCAAACCCAAATCTGGACTCTTGTTAGCACATTCCTCACTCCCCTGTGCAGGACTAATCCATGATCTGGCCACTTTCTGACCAAAATGCAAAGTCCACTTGACAAGGCTTGATTAAAACATAGAGACTGGTGCTGTGTGGGCACAGCAGCTTTGCCATTAGTACCGGAGAGTGCTGGCAATTAAAGCAGCACTGGCAATTACTTATTTTTTTGGTTTTGTTGGACTCGCTGTTGGTTTTCACTTTCTTCTGAAAAAAAGGACGCAGACCCCACACAGCCTTTGATTGAGCTGGAAACTGGGTCCTGCTCAGAGTTGAATTTGGAGGGTTATCAAAGGCTTGGTGTATCCAAGGCACAGCTGAACTGAAGGGAAAAAAAATTACCTAATTTTAATGTAAAAGCTAATACTGCAACAGAATTAAATAAATAAGCTGTTCTTTGATATTTTATAAACAAAAGAGTAGTCCCAGAGGTGAGCTCCAGCCCTGTCAGAGAAGAGGAAAAGCATATTGTGCATCTCTGAGATTTTCCAGTGCTGTTCTGGCTGCTCCTGAGGTTATACCTTGTACGTTTATTTATATACCGGTGACTTAATTAGATGTTCTTTTGTCTCAAGTGGCAGTGAGATGAATCAGCACTCTCTGTACGTGTGCAAGGTCTCTGCTCAGCACCAGCCCCTGGCAGACCCATCCCTCCGAAAAGCCACAGCAAAGGAATGTGGGGGTTGCGCTCACTCCATGTCCAGGACCCTGACCCAGAGCCTCCAGTGCTACGTTTTCCCAACATGCCTTTGACAGCATTGCCACCAGCGGTTACAAGCAAGGGCATCCTCATGTTGTCAGTCACATCTCAGACTGGAGAAACCCAAGCCCTGATGTGTCCTTGAGGATGATGGGTTTGCTCGGGGGTAGAGGGTGGGGGTGTGAGTGAATCTGGTCCTGCCTCTCCCTCCTCTCTCATCTGAGGGACTCAGATCAACTGGAGCTTATGTTGCTAAAACCTGTCAGGCAGAAGAGCCAGAAAGGAGGTGGAAAATCTTGTTGTGACTAACCTCTTCTGGTTTTGATTTCTGCATTTGCTGCTTATTCCGGAAGAGAATATCATGTCACCCCAGCTCCCAAGCCCTGCAAGAGTCAGCGAATTGCTCACCTCTCAGAACCAGCAACATGTCCTCAGAGAATATGCTCTTTGCAGAGCTGAAGTCATTTATCTCCCATTAGCAAACTAAGATAAGCACCTGCAAACACAGGGGTGTAGGGGTATCAACACCCTGCTCAACCCAAGCCAGCCACAGTCTGTAAAGCCACCCTAAGGACCTGGATGAGACGGAGCCAGGGAACATTTGGGTCTTCAGAGGTCTTGAGCTGGGCCATGGATGGAAGTCCCTGAGGGTGGCCCATCACTCAGCACTTGTCGGTGCAGTTGGTGCAAAGCGGCCTCGACTTCTACGCTGATTTTTGCTGAACTGATTTTTTTTTTTCCCAGCAGAAGAACTGATCTCTTGCTATTTTGTAAGCTGAGCCCACACGGTGATGTTCGAGGTGTTGCAAGTCTGAATTACAAAGTTTTCCACGATCCCCCCCGTATCTGGCTTCATTTTCCATCAATGTTTCCACACGACATTGCCAATATCATATCATAAAGACAACATGTGATTCTGTCAGCCGGATGTCTGCACTCCAGCATGTTCATTTGCAACCAGCAATCCTTCCCAGCTCAGAAGAGGTGCTGCCCACCCAATTCCTGCACCAACAGCATGAAGCAGGTGCTGATGCCCAGGGTATGGTGCAGGATGCAGCGATTCTTCCTTCCCAGCTCTCTCTTGCTTTCACTCGGGCAGGATTTTTTGCTAGCAGATGGGAGTGGGTTGCAGCATTATTTGATTGCTACCTATTTATGGCAGTCTCACAATATTCTGTTCCACCAGGGCAAGAAGCCATTTGCAGGGGGTTGGACATGTGAGTGGGAAGTCGTTATGAGTCGCTTTTCTTCAGCCCAGTGATTATGCAAGAGAAGATGGAGTGTCCAACCTGCAGCATTTGGCTGGAGGTCTGTCCTGCAGAGACAGGTCTGTTAGAGCCATATCATCCCACAGCAGTGTCTGGTGGGACGTGGTATCCTGCCTGAGGACAAAGGTGACAAAAACCCTGCTCCCCACCCCAGCCCGGCTGGCAGGTACCTGCACTGCTTAGTCCTTCACAGGAATTATAGTCTCCTCCCACCTCCTTGTAGAGCTCAACTTGCTGCCAGGCTGGGTTTAGGGTTTGCAACTGAGTTAAGGGCTTGGAGAAAGCCTCTTTGCATCTGTATTTGAGTGAGAAATTGTGATTTAGCAAGGAAAAGCAAAGCAAAGCCTGGCTAACCTTACACTGCACACGTGACCTGCTGAATTCTCCTTACAAACCAGCCTCCCTCAAGCCAACAGCACCATTACAGAGAGTGAAATGGCTCCCTGGGGTACAAGCTCCTAAAATAATAAGAGAACAGTCCACACTCCAGTACAGGAGTGAAATCAGATGAAGTGGGGCTTCCCAGGCCTTTGCATAGCTCTGGAAGACCCCTGCATGACTCTGGAAGTCCCCTGCACCCCCAGCCCAGCCACTGAGCTCCATTGCCTGCGGGATCAGCTCAGGCCATGGCCAGTAAATTGGGAAGATTTAGCAGGAACTCGCCTGGCTCACGGCCACGAAGCCTCAGGAGAGGGTGCCAGAGCAAGCCTCTCCCTGTACCTGGGGTTGCTGGCATTATTACTTCCGCGGCAGAGACAATATGATTTATTGAAGCTTTTTTTTTTTATTTCCCAGTGGTTCATCCAGTGCTGTGTGTGAAGGGAAGATAAACTGTCTCATTATTGTCCCGATCTCTAATCATGTCACATTTTCAGCCGCTCTACAGTGACAGTGACAACATTGGCGTTTTGGTCCGTTCTGATGAAAAGATAAAAACAAAAAGAAGGGGAAAAGAAAGTGGAGGAAATACAAGTGTGATGCTAACTCCAAAATAACACCGCTCTGGCCTTTCCTCAAAGACCAGCACACACATACGTGACTGTTTGGGTCTGTGGTGTCACCCGAGGCAATGTGACGGCAGTGTATGATATTATCTGCATGCACATAGGAAATTTGGGGGGTTCTGAGTGGCATGTGCACCCTCCCAGCTCTGCCTGCTGGCAGAAGAGGCCTCCACTGCTCACTGCACCCACCCCAGGAGGTCCTAAGCAGAGGCAGCTCAAGCTTCTAAAGGCTCCAGGGATCTTATTCCAGTTTGAAGAAGAAAAATGGGGTTTGTTTTTTTTAAGCCCTCCACAGAGCAAGGTGACACACAGAAAGCAGAGAAAACCCCATGAAAGAAGTCGTCCACCTTGAAGCTAGAACGGTGCCCGCTGAGAGACCTTTTATCCATTCCAGCAATGAATTCCCACATTTATAAGCGTGCTGCTGTAACACGTTGGTCCTCCTCAGCCCTGGCAGGATTTTTCCTTCTGGCAGCAGCATCATCTCCTTGGGCTGGGGGTGTTCCGAGGTGCAAGTCCTTCACAGGCCTCAAAGTGCAGGGACACGGGCTGAGCATCGCTGCAGGCTGTGAACCTCTGGTTACAGGGCCTCTCCACTACCTGCCTGCAAGATGGTCTTTGATATGTAGGGCAAAAATTCCACAGAAAGCTCTTGGATTTTTTAGGCTATCATTAAGCAAGGGAATAATATGACCAGATGCTCTAGAAAGAGACTGCTGGATTCATCAGCGAACAACAGAGAAGCCGTAATGATTAAACATATTAGATAGCGAAAGACAACAGAGGATTAATTTCAGCACTTAATTAGAGTACCTCTAATCTTCCCCTTCATCACTATTTTTCTTCTCTTCCCTTCCCTAGCTTGTCCACATGTGCTTCCAGAGAGCATCCTTCAGGGAAGAGGGAGGTGTGAGATATGCCAATGTTTATTTTAACAGCTCCTTTTTTAGGGCTCTGCTGTGAACACGCTCCTCCTGTTGAACAGGCTTGTTGCTATGGGATAAAGTGATCCAAGTTCCCCAGTTTTATATTTTTTCTCCTCTCTGCTTACATGCAGCTCTCGTTCCTCACTGAAGGACACCCTCAGATGTGCTCCCCAGGCACCAGTGGCCTGGCTGCACGGTCCCATGGGGTATCCCCACCCTACACCTTCATTCCTTTCCAGGGAATTAATTAGCTGCCAACAGTTTTGTGCCCTCGTAGAGTTGCTGCAACTGGGCTGAAACCAAAACCCTGGGGCTCTGTGGGCTCCTGTGGTGAGCAAGCAGAGCAGTTTCTGCAGCGCCCGAGGAGTCCTGCGAGGGTCGAGGCGGGTTCTTGACGTAAGAGAGTGCTTACGATCTTGATTTAACAGACGGGAATTACAATATTAATACTGCATTTAATATTTCAAATGCAAAAGGTATTAGAGCAGCCCTGTGGACTGTCAGGTCGGGCAGCCTATTTCCAGCAGCAGCAGCAGCGAGCATCACAACTCCTGGCACAGTCCATTAGATAGCATCACCCCTAGGACAAATTTCTTCCCGGCCCTTATCTGACAAGCATCGCGCGCCCTGGTGCGTGAGGGTTGGTTGCCCTTCCGCAGGTTTTAGCCCATTTGCTTTAACTGCCAAGGCTATTTTTATGCCAAAGGCTGAAACATTTTACAGCTCTTTATCCTAGATTTGTACATGCCCGGGGTGGCAGGGCCGGGGTTCCTCACCCTGGCTCCCAGCCCGGGATGGGCATCGCCGCGCTCATCGCTGCTCTAATGAGCAGGAGTGTGAACATCTGGCAGTGGCAGAGCAGCTTCTATTCGCTCCCATTATGATAACACAGTAACGATGGCTGGTAATTAAAAGGCTGACAGTTTTTCCTGTGCAAAACACCGGTTTATCGAGTTGTTGAAGGAAAGTGTAATGGCTAAAATATGGGCCCAGAGCTCTGCTCATTTAGACCAGCTTCCCCTCCTCTGCCTCATTGCAGCAGCGGCTCTGCTCCAAGCACCTGCACTCAAGTGGTGCCCATGTCCGTAACGCTGTAGGTACTTTGGGATGCTCAACAGAAATTTGGGATCTCCTCCTGCAAAACACCCTGAGTTTCCAGAGGCTGGTTTCTTTCTCAGGGATGAGCAGGACTTTGAACCTGAAATCTGCAGAGGAAAACAAATATCCAGCCCTTTATCCAGCAAAGAGACAGATGCTCAGACCTGGCTTCGTGTCATTGTCATCACTGCTGTCAGTCACCACAGCTATAGCAAAGGATTGCAGCTCTGTTTTGCTCAATTCACAAGTCCCAAATGCCTCTGGCCATGGCTGCAGCAGTGAATTGGGCCAATTCTTCCTGCTATTTTAGGCGAGATAAAGAAGTGTAGAAGTTTGGAAACATTCCTCAGCTCCTGTCTGAGCTCTTCAAGGCACCATGCAGCCTGGACGTTCATAGCTGAAGGCTGCCAGCTCTCGAGCAGTGTTTGCAGAAGGAAATCTTCCTTTGAGTCCACAAACATTTGTGCTCAAAGACAGTGAGCCTAACCCCAACACCTTTTCTTCAGGCAAACTCCTTTCATTTCTTAGAGTGTTGTCTGAATGCCCAGCTCCCAGATGGTTCCCCAATGGTCCCTTTCAACATGGCACTCCAGAAAGCCAGTCCCAGGTAATCCCATCCTGCTGCTCACGGAAAGCAAAGTCAAGTGCCACCAGTGTATTTTATCCTCCCGCAGCTGACTGCCTGGTGCTCGTGGCCGGGATTAGTGGCAAATTTGTTCTCAGCTGCCTATTTAAAACCCCAGCACAGCGGCTTCACATTGCAGAATCGCAACGAGACTTTAATTTAACGCCTCCTTCAAAAGGGGACCTCCCTGAGTTAAGGTCAGTCCTTCCAAGTGACCCTTCACAGCCACAGTATGTCTGTTTTATTATGGCACGCCATGGCCAATTTGATGGGAAAAGGAGACTGCTCAGGCCACAGAGAGGAAAAGCTTTAACATTCATTCAAAGTGACAGTGCCCTAGTGCAATATGACTGGTAAATACTAAATTGTCACAGATGGCAGATTTATGTTTCCTTTCCCCAAGGTCCCTTGCCTGCGTTGCTGGGACTCGCTATGCGTGTTTGAGGAAGGACCCACATTGCTGCTGCAGGTGCCGAGCTGCCTGCAGATGCTTTTTTGTTGTTTTTTTTTAGTAGCCAGGTGTTCAGAAAGTGCAAAAAAATGGGAAAGTATGCACAGAAGGGCATGAAAAAATGATCCTGAAAGTGATGAGGTCCTTAGAAGCCAGAGGAGAAAGAGCTCAGCCCTCGTCCGGCAAGAGGAAGATGATCTCCCGCAAAGCAGCCCCAAAGCTTGGAGGGTGCTGAGGATCAGGAGCCTACGGACAACTGCAGGAGCACAGCAGATGGAGATGGGGCTGAGCCCCTGTCTGGGTGTCAGCCAGTGGTCTATGGATGCTGTTCTTTCCAGACAAAAGCTGCTTCTCAAGGTCATTTCTTCCTTCTCTTGGGGAACAGCAAAGGTACAAAACCGCCAGTGCCTGGAGTAGCCCCAGCTGCCTGCATGGCAAATTCCTTATGTAATCCCTCCTTTGCATTCCTCTTCATTCTTTTTTTGGGTTTTATTTGATAGATTTGCTTAAAAAACAGCGTGGGAATACAAATGACATGTTCAATACAGATCAGCTCATGGCTTTACAACATCCCAGAGAACATAAGCACCGTATTATCACAAGTCCTCGGCACAAGCAGAGAACAAAAGCCCAGCGCACGTCGCTTTGGCACGGTGCTGTTCGTCATGGCCTGACAAGCTCCCTCCTTTACAGCTCTGCCACACACCAAAGCTGCTTCCCCTCGGTGATACGTGTCCTCCTATGATGATTATACAACAGACTCTTAATGACCATGAACTTATTCGGCCTGGTGGAGCTGGGGGACTATTTAACAGGAGGAAGGAGGTATCTGGGGTTAGTTAAAACTCTGTGAGCTGGTGCCTGTTCTGCTGCAGACAAGCTGTATCCCTCCTTTTTACTTGTCAGATGCAACGTGAAGTTGTCCATCCCTTCCAAATGGCTCGGGAACACTTTGTAAGAGGTTTTAAGCAGATCATTTAATCCTTCTCCAGGTCAGTGGAGCCATTGCTGCTCCCTTTGCTTCACCTAAAATCTGCAGATTTTAGGAAGATCTCACTCCTGGACTTGTCATTTGGCCACCACTGTAGATCAGACCATAGACCTGAGAGACTCCAAAGAAGCCCATGCAGCTCTGTGCTTCTTAGTAGAGACCTATTTTTCTTCCCTGTTCCTATCTGTTACTTGCATTCCTCCAGCTAACAGCTTGCACAATATAGTGAATATAATCCATGCCCATCTGGCTTTTACTTATTCACAATGGCCTGATCCTGCAACGTGATGCTGGGTGAAGCTGAGCATTGATAAGTCCTTTATCATCCCTGCAGAAACTGAGGGTCTTGGCACCTACTGTCATCTGGAGGGAACGTGTTCAGGGTAAATTAATACAGAGAGGGATGTGTACATTTGTTTTTACAGTGCTGTGAAAGTGGAGTTATTAGGAAATCAGCCTATAATTGCCCTCATAATGATTCTTACTCTTCTGCACTCATTCAGAGACAGTCTCTATTGTATCAGGTATAAAAAGAGCAGCTTCATTGACATGGTTTATGACTTTATTAAAACCAAGGATTTTATATTAATAACTACCAGCTCCTCAGCTATATTTCCCCAGTGAAGGAAGTGTGTGTATTGGTGTAGGTCCAAGGCAATTTGTAAACACAAAGTATTAAAAGGCTCAACAATTCTAAAAAGTTTTAATTGGAAACTCAACAAATTGCTTCGCAACATCTTCATGCTTCAATATGGAGCTCTCAGATAATGAGGAGCTAATTAAGGGGCCAGGATTCATTTTTTTATGATAACTGCCTCCATATGGGCTCCGCATTCCCTGCTTACAGAACTAATGAAGGTCAGAGAAGTAACAGCAAAGGAAGAAAGGGAAATTTTTAGCGCTCGGTGTTGTGACGATGCTAAGCAACAGTCAGTATTTCTGCCTGGGTTTTAGGCCAGGTGCCGAGTGACCTTCTTTTCATTCAGCAGGACAGTCTGTGGAAGTGCTATCACAGCGCTGAGCTGCATTTCCCAGCCCACTGCTGCTCCCCGTGGGCTTTGCCATCAGGGAGGGAAAGCCGAGCTGCATCTCCTTATGTCAGCTCTGAAAGCCAGGCTCTCCCTGCACACAAACCCACTTCCACACGTTGCTAGACACAGCCTGGAGAATGGCAGAACTATGATAGCGAGGAGATGCAGGGAGCTGCTCTGCCTGTGGTCTGAGCTGGCCAGACACACAGCCAGGCTGTCAGAAGGCTCAAAACTCTATCTATGTCCTGTCATCTTTAGCCTATATCCATGGATAAATTACAGCAGTTGCTCCATCACCTGCTGACCCCTCCCCAGCTAGGAAGGGAAACTGGGAAAAGGAGAGGAGACCCATGAGTTGAAAGGAAAACAGATTTAGTGAAACAGTCAAACCAATACCACTGTGAAGTACATAAAGTTATACTCACCCCAGCAAACATAGAGCAGTCACAACAAACAGGAAAGCATCCTCCAGAGCAGAACAATGAGCGAGCCTCTCCAGAAACAGGGAAAAACATGCAGAGAAGAAAGAGGAGAACCAGAAAGAGCTCCCTCCTCAGCAAACTTCCCCCTTTATACTGAGCATGATGTTTATGGTCTGGGATACACCTGGAGCCAACTAGGGGCAGCTGCCCTGGCTTTTGCCCCTCCCAGTTTAAGCTCCTGGCTGACTCTAAGCTGGTGCTGGCCTGCAGACCGTGGTTGGCCTGGGATTTTGTCCCAACAAAACAAGAACATGTGCCCAAAAGCTGGGCAGATATTCTCTGGGGTGGGAACAACAGCTCCCAGCGAAACCCTCACAAATACTGACTATAGTGTTTTTGAATTCATCCCTTGTAAAATATTGACACCACATAAACACACATACAAAAGTACGATCAGATGTTTCTCTGAAGTAACTGGCTGATTCCCGTGACTAAATTTGGACCAGCAAGCCTCGTGCACCAAATAATTAAGTCATAGGCTATAGAAAGAAATCCTCTGGGACGTACTTGTCTTTGAGTGGCTCATCCACTTGAAAAGTAATACATACCATTAAGTATGGGACCATATGGCATCCATTTATAGAATATTGCACTACGGGCGAATAGGACAAAGGTACACCCCTCAAAGCACTTTTCTCATCTCATTAACTTTGGGTACATGTTACAGAGAAGCTTCTCTGTCTTTGTTGTGTTCAAGGACGTTTTGTACTGTTGAATCTTGTCTTAAATGAATTGCACTAGGAAAATTAGAATCTAAATGTAGCTGTGCCCTAAAGCAAACAGCATTATTTTGCCTTTCTGTAATTCAATTTATTTTTGCGGATCAATGTTTTGAAGCAAACGTGTTGTTTTGTTTTGTTCAAATCTTGCCTAATGACAAAGCTGACTTTGGGTAATTTGGCACATGGCAATGGTGTGGCAGAGTCCCTGGCCAACTTGCTGGCAGATTCAGGTGGTGCCCTTCCATGTGCTGTGCTTCATCTGAAACATCTCCCCAAAACTCGGCTGGGACAATCTCCATGAACACCTCCAGAGGCCTTTGAGAAGGACTGTCCGGTGCTCAGGGCGATGAGCACAGCTCCGTGGCGTGCTGGGAAACAGCGCCGGCAAAGCCCAGCTGCTGGGACAACAGTCGGCACCGAAAAGCAATTCAGTGTGCAGTTCTGCTGACAACAGCCATGATTCAAAACTACAGCAACAGGGTGCGGGAGAATCACCTCGAGGCACTTGAGGAGCTTGGGCTGCAAAAGCCCAGCCCCTGTTGTAGGCATCGGCATCCATCCCATTGATTGCAGCCGGATCCAGCTCTAAATCTACAAAACCAGCGCGCTCCCCTTAAATGAGTTTGCACTGAAGAAACACATTAATTAAATAGAAATAATTGCAGGTGTCTTCCAGCCTGTTGGCCTAGCAGATTTCTCTTGTGCATTGAAGATCAATCCCACTGCCAATTACACCAGGGTTCTCTAGCCCCCTTTTTTGAGCTTCTTGGAGGGAAAACCGTTGCTAAATATCAAAGATCTCCACACACCTGGCAGTCCAGAGTTCTGGAAATATGGTGTGTAGCAGAGAAATGAGTCCTCAGAGAGCTGTCCCCATTCTGGATACAGACAGCCTTTCAGGAAGAGGAGTAGTGCTGACACAAGGCAGTATCTCAAACCCATGTAACTGCCTCAAACATCTACATGTGGAAAATCGTTCATTGCTCATGGTTTAATCCACCTCTGAGAAACCACATGACACCATTTTTTTTTCCTTTCCTCTCTCCTCCTGCTGAAGAGCCCAGTAGGGTCCCTCAACTAAGGCCGAGAGGTTGGAATCCTTACGGGCAATTTGCAGCAGTCTCCGATCGCTTATGTTCAATTTCCTGACCTCAGTGAGATGTATTCCTTCTGAGGACTCTAATCCATCAGCCTGCCCAGTTTGGAGGCTGCACCTCACCAGTGAATATAGCTGTTCACACACCACTTGCCTGAAAAATCGTTGTGCCTGGTGCTGCTAAACACGGGCACCTGCTTCTCTGCTTGGAAAGGAGGCACCAATGGTCTAGTGACACCTGAACGAGCCCTTTGCAGCTTGCACAGGTACCAGGCATCCCTCCTGCCCTCAAGATCCAGCTCAGTGGGCTTCTAGCATGGGCAGAGAAGGCAGGACAGGTCCTGTCCCTGTGCCTGGGGCCGGCTGCGACCCGGAAATTGCTGAATACTGCTCTCCTTGGGGCAGAGGGGAAAGACGGGGCCTCACATCTCACACCAGAGGGAAAGCTGGGACCCCACATCTCCCACCAGACAGCGGCAGCAGAATGAAGCTGCCAGTGGTGCCAGATTCTCAGCAAAACAAGCCCAGTCCTAGGGATAGCATACAGTGGAAACCTGTAAGTCGCGAGCAGGGAAGCAGTTGATTCATTAAAGGAGGTTGAGAAGACCACATTACCATCCAGCATCTTAAGCTTCAACCCATCAAGAGCTTTAGGAGCGTTCAGCTGGAAAAGCGCCTCGGATCATTTCGAGGTACGTGCTGCGGTACTGCAGGATCCCACCACGCGGCGCGGCCCCGGCTTTGGCAGGAACAAGAGGAGCGATTGTGCTGAGCACTCAGGCCCCAGCAGTAACAGGTGCTCATTATAACAAGCATCGCAGCGGTAGCTGCGTTAAATGAGAGGAGATTTTTTTTTCCTAGCATAAGACTACAGGAAATTCCGAATGAGAAGCATCTGAGAAGGAAAATGAACCCAGCAGACCGAGGCGCTGTGTTTCGCACTCTAACAAAAGCAACAGATGACACAATTTCCTCCTCCTGTAGCCCTGATACCAAATGCCGTGACCCCCCCGACCCCGCTGTCAGCCCCGAGATGGGGACAGGCTTCTCAGCCCCCAGCTCCTCGCTGCCGGCCCCTCCGGCTCCCAAAAAACCCCCACAATATTTCCCGTTACCCCTCCCCTACACTTGGTCACTCGTACAGCGCAAGAGAATAAACAAAGCAGGGAAGTCTCCTAATATTTTTATTGTTCCTTAGATAACTGTGGATAGTACAAAGTTTTCCTCTTAAAAAAAAAATTAATTACCTTCACACTTCCATAAACAGGGCTTCCCATGGGAATCTGATGCCACAGAATTGCCACAGAAGCGATTTCCAACCACCATAATGCTATGTAGATAGTATAACAGTAAGAGAATATTCTTGTAATTATCAACATGAACTTCGTTAACTGTGTATAAGGGTGAACACTGATCTTTTTTTTTTTTTTCCTTTTTAGAAACAAGACCATCATTTATTAATCCAAACTACATCATTGCATTTACAACATTCATTGCATAAACTGGACATACAAAGTTTCGCCACCTCTGGTAAATAACAGACATACATTATACAATATAGTTGCTGAATACATAAGTTCAAACAATATGGGTACAACAACTTGTTCATAATACATACTTAAACCATCGTGTTTAATAGTTACTAAGACACAGATCCATGAGCTACTTCGGGTCTCAGCACAGTTAATCTAAGTGACAAAAACACAGTTGAGAGACAGTAGCTGCAATGGAAGGCGAAGAAAACTAACCTGTGACAGGGCTTGTTCAGACAGCGAGAGCTCCTCACGGGTCAGCTTTTTCTGCTCGGCAAAACAAACCTCACATCCATCGCAGCTGACCGGGATGTCGGGGGGAAATGTCCATGCAACCCACACACAGAAGAGAGCGACTCTCCCAAGGATAAACTTTCAACAGTCATTGCCTTACTTCTTTAGTATGTACTACAGGTTTGCTATCGGAACAGAAACAAAACAAAACCCCAAACTGAAGTGGTTCTTTTAAGTGCAGTTCCAGCTGCAAGTACATGGTTATTCGTGAGTCTATAACACGGGGCCAGACTTCTAGAAACGTAGAGGTAATGCTCATCTCTCAGGTTTATGCTGAATAATCCTCCATGATGTCGGTCTTAATTATTTTGGCAGCTGTTTATATATTTACTTATTTAAAGTGTTTCCTTGATATTAGTAATTTGAATTTTTTTTTTTAATTAGTTTCTCCCTTTTTTCCTTTTTTTTTTTTTTTTTGCCTAAATCAGTTTCTAAACAAGGATGGACTACAACTCGTCGGACCTGATGACGTGGAAGAGGGTAACATTGTAAAGTATTTGGTGTCCGTTGTTCCAGGCATAGAGGGCCCGATCCTTGGGGTTGTAGTCCAACATGGAAATATGCGAGTACTTGTTTTGGAAGGGGATGTCGATGTACTCGTAGGTGGAGGCATTGGTCTGGTAGGCGTAGTGCACCTTGGTACCTCCCGAGTAGCCATTGGTGACGTAGAGCGTGCCGCAGATGATGAAGGCCTCCCCGGCGCTGCGTTTCGGGTAGCTGGTGTTCCAGGTCTGGAGGCTCTGCAGGGTGTTGGGGTCCAACTTGCTGATGACGATGTTGCCCGCGTTCTGGTTGGTGGCGTAGACGGCCCACAGCCCGTTCTCGTCCACCATCAGGTCAATGTCCGAGTGGCCGCCCCAGGCGTAGTGGTACATGTTGTTGTAGCCAGCATAATCCAGGCTGCGAGTCTTGAGAATTTGTTCCGTTTTCAAGTCAAACCTGATAATTATGTGGCTTTGGTATTTATTGAAATAGATAGAGCCATTGTAGACCACTTGGCCGGTGCCTGACCACGGGTGAGGGAGACGGTGAGAGGTAAAATTGTCAGTATTCATGAAATCTGCCATGGATTTATATTCACGGACGAAGCGGTTGTTGTGGTAGCTGTCCATATACCAGACCTGGGTGAGCAACAGAAACACATGGGGTTAGAAAATAGCAGAGACCCCCTGAGCCCTTTGCACATCACCCTAGAAACTGAGCTGGGAGTGAAACCCAGAGCTGGAAAACCACGTGTACAACACCTGCCACCTACGCCCAGAAATAAACTCCATTTTTGGAACCTGAAATTAGCCAAGAAACAAACAGAATAGCAAAACTTTCCCAGGGAGTAACCTGGTATCTCCCCAGGAAACCGGGAGCTTAAGAGATTCCTTGGGAGTGATGCACGATCGGCACCATCCTTCCAGAGGGCAATTAACATCTTTTCTTTGGCTAAACCCAGCATATTATGTTGATGCCGCTTTTGCTCCCCGTAAGCCCCGCCGTGGCAGTGCTCAGTAAATGACACCAGCTGCTGCGCTGAGCTCCATTAATCCGGCACGCGGGAGCCGCGGACGCAATCGCTCATTGTCAAGGAAATTCAGGCAAAGTCCATATTGGTTTCAAAATCACACTCTTCTGCATCAAAAGCTGAAATTAAGGCCGCTGGAATAGAAAGAGGCCAAGGCGTTGAAAATCTTGCTGTTGGTAGAGAGATTTTAGATCGTCATTTAAGGGCCAGTTCATTAGGGATACTGTCTAGACTCCTTTAAAAAAAACAACAAAAAAGCTTCTGTCATATGAAACCAATTCTGAAGCAAATGACAAAGTTAAGTGCAGTTAACAGTAAGAAGAAATATCCAGCCAGCAAGCGACATTCTGTAAGCAGCTGCTGCCTAAGGTAGCTGCTTTCTGCAGAAGCTGTTCAGGAAGGAGAAAAAAAGTAAATTAAATACCAAGAGGGAAGCCTTTAAGGATGCAGATTTGGGTAACGTCGTAGCACAAACTTCTTTTGCAGACCCCTCACAAAACCTGATAGCGTTGTCTCTGCAGCGTGGCTGCCTCCAGGGCCCCTTAAAAGAACATTTACACGCAGTGTGTGCATCTAAACTGCTTTTGGCTGCTGTATGTGAAAGGCCGAGTGGGGTCTGCAAAAACTTGGTAGGGAACTTCAGCCCTCCACTGATACCTCCCTGGAAACATCGCGGAGGTGGCGAAGGAACGTGTGGCAAATGGCTCTGACCTTCACACCTCCAGTGTGGGCTTGAGGAGGGCTGCAAAAGCACCAGAGGAGAACCACGCACGTCCCTGAGCCCATGGCAGGGAAGCGCCTGCAGCCTGGGAGAGCTTCTGCCGTCAAATGTGGTGTCGGGGAGCGTTCCTCGCTTAATGAAACGCCTGCGTTCAACTAAACCGGCTTGGGAAATGACAAAAACAAGCCCGGAAAACTGATTGCTTCTCTGCTGCTCCCGTTTCATTATTTGGTCTTAAAAAATGACACATGCCAAAGCTTTGTGCTCAGTTTACAGAGAGACAAAAGAGAAGCCCAGAAGAGCAGAACCCCGTCTCATCATTCTGGGGCAGCAAGGTGGCAGGACCCGAAGGCATTTCACGTTTGGGAGAAGCGGAGATCGATGGATAACAACGTCTCATCACACCGGCTGGCTTTGAGCAACCTCCTCCTGCCCACGTAGATCAATCCCAGCGCTCGGCATCCACCCGCCGCCTCGCCGCCGGGCTGCTCCTGCGAGACTCGCAATTTTCCCCACTTGCGTTCGATGATTTCGCGACACGAACAAATGACCGTCTGAAGCACCGAGCACCTCCCGGGGCTTGGCGACAAAAGATGGCTATGATCAACTGCCCATCTCTCCTCATCCCCCGTTTCCTACTCTGCTGGGTAGCCAATGAAGTGCACATAACGGCGTGTTTTTGATAAAATTCCCAATAGATTTGTATATTATAGACACACACGCGCTTGTGAAACTTGAGTTGCAGTCCAGTGAAAACTGCTTGTCTGCTCTCGTGACAAAAATACGCTGCAGAAAAAGGCACGGGTGAAAAAAATATTAAAAAAATACCGCTTTGAGACAAAACTCACTGAAGATGGGGGAAGATCTTCAACATTTGATCAAAGAGCTTCAGCTGCAACAGGCTTGACTCTTCCTCCACAGATGTATAAATCGTGTTCGTGTCGAGGGATGAAGCAAACACAGCCCCAAGGGGAAAGTCTGTCCCCTCTCTTGAGCAAAATAAGATGTGAGGGGAGTAAAGTCTTCCTGTCTCACTTGATAATTAGGATCTTATTTGGGCTACAGGTCGAATTTGGTTCATGAACCATAAAATATGGAGGTGTTCTATCGGGGAACCAGTGTCAACCAGTTGGCTGCTGGAGGAAAAGAGCCTGACATCTCCAGTCACTGCTGCTTCATTGCTGCACATCCACGAGCAGATGGAGCCACTCCCAGGGGTGGCTTCTCCAGAGCATCCCTAGTCCTCTTCCAGCTACAGAAAGGTGATCACGGGGCAAAGCTCTCAAAATAGCTGCCCTGATACAGCCCTTGCTGGTGCCTTCACCCTTTGATGAAGGATGCTGCAGGCAGCAGGGAATTACCATGCAGGCAAGCTCTGTGCTTTGTGTTTTGGTTTGCTGCCTGCAAATCCTCAGCAAACACTTGAGATATTTTCCATTCCATCAGTCATGGGAAGCCTGGATTGATTTTCAGCCAGTTATTGGCCTCCTACCTCCTCGGGATCAAAATTGAATGGTCTGAATGGAAAAAAAAAAGACCAAAACAAAGCAAAACAAATTTCTCTCTGGCTGCAGTCAGTTAATTCCTCACAGCAATGAAAGTGGAGGACGGAGGACAAATGCAGTCAGACGACGTTATTGGAGGCACAGGCAGCAGAAGAGCAGCAGGGACTGGACCACGGGTCCCTCTGCTCGGCCCCAGCTCCCTCCTGGCTGCCAAACCCAGATGAGAAATCCAACATTTGATTTTTCCCACCCATGGGGGACACAGGTCTCATGGTGACACTTCTGAGACCATGCGCATTCATCACTGCAGTGACTTTCACCCACCCTGGGAAGGAACCACTGCACGGGGCTGCTCAGCCTCCTCCTCATCCCCCCTCCCACCGCAGAGGAGGCCAGCAGAACCCCGTGAGACGAATCAGGACCTTCCACAGGTTTCACAGGGCACAACCTGGGCTTCAGTGCTTGGCTGTGAGGAGTTTTCACGACCTCAGCGGAGGTGGGAACACAGAGGCGAAGCTGTCGTGGTCTTACCTTGTTCTCTCCCTCGGGAGCGAGAGGGTCCGTCATCCACGATCCAAACCTGGACCCCGAGGTTTTAATTGTGATTGGGTCACTTATTCCCGTCAGCTTGCCGCAAGCTGAAAAAGAGGGCAAGGCTGGTGAGCACCACGACCGACTGTCTCCGCGGCTCCTTCGGCGGTGGCTCTTTGCCAGCCAGCCCCGAAGCCCCAACGAGGGGCACCAGAGCTGGTCACCGCCCGCACCGCTCTGCTCGCTGCTCTCCCCCACTGACGAGCAGCTCTGGTTTTATTTAATTAGAGGTAATTAGGCCAAGACAACTGTCGGATGCTTTTGTTTGTTTCATGCCTCTTAATAGCAATTGTCCTTATCAGACTGCCTCAAAAAACCCCAGCTTTCCTGACCCAGTCGTGCTGCTAATGTCACAGAATAGACAATGAGAAGAGTTAGCCAGGGTCGAGCAGCCAGGTGGAGAAATTAGCTGAATTCTAACATTTCTGCTATAATGGAATGGGTGCAGCCAAGATAAAGAGACAGACGTGTCTATTCCAGCCCTGTTGGAAACGTGCATTTGTTACAGGTTATGCAAAGAAGAAAAATACCAAAAACAAACAGGTGGGAAATTATATGCAGTATGAATTCCTTTCCTGCAAAGATCATTTACCAGCTTCTAGCAGCCACCTTCTCTGTTTCCTATCATGTCTGCAAGCTTAGGAGACACTAATGAATTCCTCCCATCTCCTCTGCCAGCCGGGGCTTCACCAGCTCCAGGAGAGGAACCCAAGCGCAGCAGGATGGAAGGCAGGAGGTAAGGTGTCCCTCGGGTCCTTCGGGAGCTGCCCTGGGAATCCTGCCCAGCCTCAGCATCACCACAACAGGGACGTGCAGCCGCATAGTGCTGCGAGCCAGGAATTGAAGAACACTCAAGTGCTCCACGCTGTTGGTTTCAGGCCACTCAATTCCATGGGCATATCAGCACATTTGCAAGGCCGGCTAAGTGCCTTGCTCTGGTTTTAAGGCCTAAAGACGAAGCGAAGTAGCAGCATCTCCCCTCCAGCTCACCATGGCAGCTTGTTTCCTTTCCATGGTTCTGTCCTCTGCCACTGAACCCAGCACCGCTCCAGGGATGCCCACGAACAGACACCTGCAATGCTACAGCCTCAGCCATACATTGAGTTCCTGTTCCCAGCGATACCCCCAAGTTTCAGCAAAGCTGCCACACCAGCACATGGGCACTAAGGAATGATGGTGAAGAGAAGAAGATGCCACGGGAGGGACTAAGGGCTGGCGTGGGATGGTCTGTTGCTACAGGAGCACTCGTTTAAAACCCAGACACATTCAGTGCAGAGCTGGTCCTGCAGCAGCATCTCCTGAGCTAAGGTCAGCAGCACCAAGGGGACAGCTCCAACCTGATGTTCAGAAGGTGTTTCCTGACTTCTCCTTTTTGATGCAGAAGCCTCTGGCAGGCCAGGGAAGGGGAAGGTGGTGGTGCTGGGATGAGCGGCCGCTCTGGGTATTGGGTTTGCAGGCTGAGCTGCAGCTGCACTGTGGTATGAATGGTCAAACTGTTCAATGGGTGGTACCCAGGGCTGGAGCTGCAGGTGGGAGCACGTGGAGGAGCTGCTGAAATGTGGGCAGAGCTCTGCCAGCTCAGGACATGGTCCTTCTGCTCAAAATCACCAAGTAGAGTCATAGAATGGTTTGAGTTAGAAGGGGCCATTAGAAGGCATCTAGTCCACCTCCCCCTGTAGTAAGTAGAGGCATCTTGAACTAGATGAGGTCGCCCAAAGCTCCATCCAACCTGGCCTGGAATGTTTCCAGCACATACATTCTGCAATATCTCTTAGCTGCCTCTCTCCTTAACCTGTTCTCATCTGCCCCTTTTTATTCCTGATCACGGCCACAGGACACATCCACCTACCTCAGCTCTGAGCTGTGGGCAAAGGGGTCACCTTAACCTGGGGCATAAACCAGATGAAGATAGTCTTGACACGCACCAGCATGACACGGCTAAAGGGACCATCAGTCTTCCACAGCCTTCAGACACCAGGCAGATAAAGAAAGATCCCACGAAACGGCAGAGAGCTTTCCTGGCCTCACTGAGACACGACGTGCGGGAATTTGCCCTCCTGCCTGCTGTGTTCAAACCCTCTCAGCTCAGAAAGAGAGCAAGGTATCGACAAAGGGATGCAAGGGGTTATAGTAATAAATGCTTAATGTCTTGCAAATTCCCCTTGCAGAAGACCAGCCTCCCTCTAATCACAGATCTGCTCAACGCTGCCTTCCATTATCGCAGCCCTGCGCTGCCGTCGCTTTATCTCTTTCCTTCCATTTCCCTCGAGAGAAATGTTGTACAAAAACTCATTGATTAAAAAAGATAAAAAAGTAAAAAAAAACAAACCTAGCAGCAGCTGATAAGGGTAAACTAACGTTTGCAAGTAGTGAGGCGACATCTCGTACACGTTTAGCTGGAGGCACATTCACAACAGCTCTTCAGCAACACAAGAGGGTTGCACTTACACAGGGCGAGGTGTTTTCTTTCTTGGTGTAAATCCATCACAGGCACTCAGATGCCAGGGGAGGAGTTTAAATGGGATCCTTTAAGGCCCCTAGTTAGCTAGGTCCTGCAGCTCTCACAGGCTTATCACCCAGGAATGGACAACTACAGCCTCGGTGATCCTCATTCACCTGTCTGTTCCTGATGAGATTCACACCACACTCTGAACATCATCAGCTTTCCCCTCCTTCTGTGGGGCTAGAAATCATTAAAAGCAGGATGATTATTTCACTGGGCGCTGAGGGGACTCTGTCTTCTACTGCTGCCCTTAGACAACGGCACAGCTTGGATCAGAGCAGTAGCTCACAAGACAAGACCCTTGCACCTCCCTACGCTCCGGCACGAAGCAGCAGCCCACACAGCCTCGAAGCACCCACCAGCAGCACCGGCCAGTCTCAGCAGTGCTCTCCTCTGTGGGTTAGGAGCCGAGAGTGGGGCAGTAGGTTGCAAGCTGAGCTGGAGTGAGAGCACAAGACACCCAGCATCCAAGTCCTTCCTCTATCAGACCCCACTGTCTCACACTGGGGAGTTTTTAAGCCCTGGCTGCAAGTGCCCTAAAGCTGCTGCTTGACTGCCCAGCAGAGCCCTTCCCCAGGCAGCCCAGCACCCATGGGTGCTAAGCCAGCAAACCTGCTCTCCCGTTGGGAGGGCAGGAGCATGGGATGCTACGGGCATTTCAAGTCACTCAGGGATGAATGTGCAACAGGGAAACATCACCTGGACAGGACCCAGGGGAGGCCCATGAGCATCAGCCTCTGGGATGGACACAGAGGATATTTGCACTCCAGTTTCCCCAGCACTATTCAGGTCCCTGGAACCTGTGGCTCACAGGTGTCTGCACGTCCCTGTTTCTGGAAAACACCACAAATCAACCCTTTTCCCAACGGGCTGACCCAGACAACTGCCTCCGACCTGCCCTCCTGCAGCAGCGACACGACACCAGCTTCACGCACACAGCCCCTTCCTCCAGCCACATGAGGAATTTTCCAGCAGGATCAGACACGCTTTCCTCCAGCCAGTTACAACCAGTGCTACCAACCTCCTGGGATACTAACACCCCTGCTCCGCATTTCTCCTACGATGCAGCCCACAAGCGATGTTCAGCAGCTCAGCAGCAATTTATTCACCAACGCAGCCACTGCGCTGACACCAGCACCATCTCCTTCTCATCTCCGCTCTACTGCTGGGGCTGCTGCTGCTACAGCCAAGTGCCTTTGCTGCTGGGATATCCCAGGAAGCTGAAGTCTGATCCCTTCCCATTCCAGTCCCAGCCCCACTCAGCAGGCAAAGGGCTGCAGCGGTTGGGTCATGCCCTGCCCTCATCTCTGTTGCCTGGCTGGGAGCTTCCACATCCCAAAACCATCTGGGACAGGCTGGCGGGGTTCTGTCCCCATCCCTGTGCCAGCATTGTGAGCTGGGATTTTTTTCAAGAATGAGGGAAAGCTCTTGCTATCAGGTAAATGTGAGGCTGTGGTGCACAGCCGAGTTAAATTGCCCCTCAAATCAAGGAGTGACAACCTCTCCACTCCTCCAAAACCCCTCTTAGGGACATTAATGGAAACATTAAAATCCCTGTATAAACAGTGATCTTTAAGAGTGTAAACAGAATAACAGATTGAACGTGCCATTATTGATTCTTTTTTCCCTTCACACACATGCCAGGGTCAGGAAGTCTTTTCACTATTGATCCATCAACAACGCTTAGGAAACCCAAAATGCAAACCAGCACACCTCAGCTAAGGGAAACACTGCGGAGCACCAGTGCTTCCTAGAGGATGGGCAGAGGTGATCTGGATGGGGACATAGCACGTCCCCTCCCCTTACCTTGTCCCATCCTTATTGCAGCAGCTCCCAGATCCTGTCCTGGGTGCTCTAAGCTGTACTCTGAGCTCTTGCAAGAGAACATGCACCAGGTAAGCAGCCTCGCTGGCCCATGCAGGAGCAAATCGAAGCTCAAACGTGCTACTTGAAAGGTCAGTGCATCCCTCTGAGCAGCTGACATGCAGCAAACGGCAATGCCCAGCAAACAGGGCCTCATTGTGCGGCAGCAAAGTGTCTGGAAGGTTGTTATCTGAATTTAAATCAATTAACTACTATTTTCCCTGGTTTACACTCCGCAGCGATAAACAACATTGGAAATGGAGTCCGTGCTATTTGCTGTTAAGTGACCAAATAAATCACCCTCCTGAGCGGGTGGCAAAGCCTCCCGGGCGAAGCCACGTCAGACTCAGAGTCCATCTCCACGAGTACCCAGGGGTGTTGCAATATCCTGAGGCAGAAAAGCTGCCCTGACCCCACAATCACCGAGAGGGCAAGAAGGAACACAGCCAAAAAGTTCAACTAAAGCCTCAAAAAGAGTGAAAAAAACCTCCCAAAAGTTTCTAGAGAACTTTGCCTGCAAGAGCTCACCATCCTGGCTGCCTCGGTCAGTCTTACCTGGGCTGCCTTGGGTAGATGTTCCAGCTGGAGGACCTGAGCATGAGGGGGATGTCCTGAGCCAGGGCACGGCCCAGAGCAGAAGGGGCTAACGGTCCAAGAGCAAATTCTACCTTTTTTTTCTGGAGAATGAAGGCTCTGTCCTCTCACTTAGCTGGGGCAGGGTGGGATTAGACCTGCCCACAGGGCAGCTCCCCCAGGGATGTCTTGATGCATGATTCATTGCATGCTCATAGTTCAAACACCTCTAAGCTTTTCGGCTTAGGTGGAGATTCACTTTCCTCCCTGAGATTTCAAGTGAGAGGCAGCTTAGAAGGGACAGACAAGGTATCAGAGGGTAGGATGGAGATGCAGGGGGAAATACAGAGGAGGCAACTGCTTGCAGAAGTATGGAGGCATCTAGAAACAAGCAAAAGCAACCCCAACAGCAGAGAGAAGAGAGAAACAAAGCGTTTACCTTGCCAAGGATATAAAGTGCTCAGAAGAGATCTGATCTTCCATGAAGTTACCTGAGAGTGTAATTTCGTATGTGCTACCAAAATAGACTGCAGAGCAGTTAATGTGTTTAGATTATCTAAATTGCTTAACAAGAAAGTCAATAATGTAAGGAGAAATTAAATCAAGTCAGAGCTGGGCCAAGCAACGCTGGGGAGATGTCTTGCAGCTGCAGAGGGCAGTGCCCTTCTCCACCCTTCTTCCCTCCTTCTCCACCCTCTTTTTGGGGTCAGGCACCAGGTTCAGCTACAGCTGTTCCTCCCCACAACAGACCCCCAGGCTTCAATCAATTAACACTCTGACTGAGATGACAGAGGAATTTCTTGTGTTTTAGCATTGCTGGCTGGAAGGGGCTACCTGGTCCCTCAGGGGATGGGAGAGACGAGAGACGGGGAGGATTCATACCCCGCACGCGGCATAGTCCAGACCAACCCGCAAACCCGCACCAGCTACATCATGCTCTTCTCGACGGGGATTGGCAAGATGCAAAAGGAAAGGAAAAAAAGGGAAACCGAGTCACAGGCTGCACACCCACCCCCACGCACGCTACTTCAAGCGGTGCGCAGAGACCTTCGCCGGCGGTGCCAGGTCCGGTCAGCAGCGAGATCGGACGCGGCTGCGTAAGCAGAAGGGGTGCATGTGTTCGCTTTGCATAAGCGCCACTCGCCGTCAGGTCGCGCGTCTCGCCGGCCGCTTATGCAAACGCTGCCAAAAGTCACATGCCTAGCCAAGGGCCCCGATCCTGAAGCACTTAACGCCGCGAGCAACATCGCTCCTGGGAGTAATCCTCGGCAGGACTACTCCCAAGATCAATGTTCCTTCAGAGCGTAAATATTTACAGGATCAAAAGCGGGCGGTGCGAGCTCATCCCTCGGCGCCAGGCCAGGCTGAAGGAGATGTCCAGGCGAACATCTCTTGCCTCCAGGCGGGATGTGTGGGTTTAACATCGATGGTGTTTGGCCAGCGCCACCATGTTGTTCTGAGCCTACCTAATTTTTGCATGCATGCACGAAGCCTTTCTTCAAGATTTGACACTCTGTTCTGAAGCTCTTCGTAGTCATAGGCGCCAATCTCTTCCTGGAGTTCGTTTAGAACTGACGTCAGATTCTGGACCTCCTCTTTAAACTGCAATACCAATTTTGCATCGGCTTTGTACTCTTCCAACACTGGTATCAAAGGCCTAAGTTCCTCCATTTTCGCTTTTATTGCCTGCAAGGTTAAAATAAGCTCGGTTCAGTGCTATGCGTGCAAAAATCTGCAACACTCTGCCTTGACCTGGTCGCTTCCTACGTGAGTGCAATGTTCATATCCCACAATTATTATCATTAAAATTATTTTAATTATTATTTTTGGTCCAAATGATGTATTGGAAAGAACATATTAAACAGGCTGCAGAACACCAAAATATTTGGGAAAGGCCTTTATTTGTCATTTTTAGAATGCAACATCTTAGGGTTACATGCTTCAGATCACATACACAAAGAGTTCTTTTTTTTTTTTTTTTCTGTCCAAAAAATAAAATAAAATAATATATATATATGCATCGACAAGGGTTTCAAACTATTCATGAAATGCATCTACAATTGCATGCAAAGGAAGATCTCGGTTGTGAGGTTCAAGGTTCCTTAGTGAGATATATGGTGCTAATTTGGAAAATAATCAAAAAAATAAATGCATGGTGCAAAATGCTCTGTGGCCCTCTTTTCATGGTTACATGGGAGTGAACTGCTTCTTCAGTCACTGCAGCATTGAAAAAACTTGCTTTTAAGTTAGCCCTGTAAGCAAGAAAATGAAATACTGTTGAGGATCTAGCTCACTAACCTGCCTTATATAGATAGCCATTCATAGACAAATAAATACTCTTATGGAACTAAACAGGAAAAAAAACCAACAAAACAAAACAACAACCAAAACCAAAACACAAGAGCTCCAAACCACTCACATTTTAACGCTGGCATTAGCAGAAACAAAATGCTGTGGCTGTTACTTAAAATGCTGCTTTGGCAGCAAATTAGACAAAAATTCCTTCCTGTTTTTAGAACATCAAAATCAAAGTCATTATCAAATTTATTTTGCAGAAACGAAGATTTTTTTATTTTATTGTTTTTTGGTTTTTTTTTTTTGCTGTTGTTAAATTAAACGGAGGCCTCGTTTAAAGGCAGGGTACGCAGCATTTTGTTGAAGATGCTTTGCTCCAGCAGCTAATGAGTAGACATAAATATGCATGCACCTACCCGTTAATGAAGCATGTGAGTATACACAGTATACCAGGGGCTGCTTAAACTACTGCCCAGTGGCCAAATGCTCAGCTCTCAGAGCTAGGACATCTGCCTAGCTGCTGAAGCAGCTCGGGGCTAAACGGGAGCAGAAATCGGTTCTCAGCCTCATTTCTTTCCTTCCCATCCCCTCTTATTTAAGCCAAGAGGCTTTCCCTCCTGCGGTTTGCACGGGGGGAGCACGTTTAATTTCTTATTTCCTTGCGCTTCCCGGCGCAAGCTCCCTGGAAGGCGATGGGGAGGATTGAATTTATCAAAATGGAGGAGAGAAATAAAGAAATAATAATAAAGAAACTAAGAAATTCATGCTTAAATCAGAAAGATGGGTCCTTACATCCAGCCCACAGAGTTAAATCTAGGGACCTGCGGGAACTGGAGGTGAAGGAGTTGGTGAAAAGTTTTAAGAACTTTCTTCCCAGCTTTTTCTAATATAATCTTGGTATTTAACATATCAGTTAAAAAAACCCAAACCTGCCAGCTGGGCAGCTGCCTGGAAATGAGGATGGGAATCAGCTGGGTGGCTGATCAGAAATGTCCCCAAATTTCACTAGAAATCTTCTCAATTGAACTTTTAGACCCATTAATCCAAAGCATTACTAACGTTTAAGAATCCAAATATTGCTGACGGCCTCTTTTTGGTAATTTAATTAGTTCCCCATCAAATTCTTGACAGCTCCGCCACTCCTTTCAGTGACAGCTTCGTCTAAAAGGCTGATCCTTCTCATTTGTACGACACCAGGACAAAATACGTATAATCCATCAGAAGGTGAGGGCTCTGCTGCCAACACCATTACTTCAAAGAGGGACATTTGCACATCCTTGAGATGTGCAGTTTGCCAGCTGGAGGACAGCTCCAATAGTCGTACTTTTGAGGCTTTTATTGGGGGTTGATTTTGTTTGATAGATCACCCTGTTGCTACAACCGCCCCAAGGAGGGAAGTGATTCGGTGACAGCCTGTTGAGAACTGCCACGTGCTGCAGAAATGGAAAATTTCGAGCCCAGCTCTTGGCTCTTCCCAAGAAAATCGGGTCCTGAGCTGCCTAGCTGTGGAGGGGACCCCACCTCACCCTGACCTCAGCTGCCTTAGGGTCTCCCTGCAGACCCCTTCTCACGGAGCAATTCTGTTTGGGGCAGCCGGCTGGTTTGTGGCTGTGGGAACACAGAGATTTATGCTTTGACCCTACAGAAAAATGGATTGTGGCTGAGGACGTGATGCCACAACGTGGATCGGGCTGTGATTTGGACACGAGGGAGCTGCACAGGTGGGTGGCCACCAGCGCTGCGTATGACCAGACCAACAGCTACATGAGCTGATGGGGACCAGGGCCGCAGCCCCACGCGCACCCCGCTCAATCCCCAGCCACAGCTTCGTTAGCAGTTTGGAAAGCAGACATACCTTAAACTGCCTTGCCAGGTGCTGCTTGTGGCTTTCTTCCACTTGCTTAAATTTTGATTCCAGTCCCCTCATCTGGTTTTCCATCTTCTCAACGTACTGTAGGTCTCTTTGAGTCCGCCTGTCCAACACCTCTATCGACTGGGACATGTTTTGCACCTGTCAAATGAAAAGGGGCTCATTAAGAAGGTGTTACCCCGGCAGCACGGCAGCCCCGCTCGCATCCCAATGCCGGGCACTGACCTCTTCCTACACAGTCAACAAAGCCAAAGAGCAATCAGCCTATGCATTATTTACCAGTTAATCAACAGCATCTCACAGTACTGTGACCCCACGCTCTAAACCAGAGCAAATTGCTTTCATAAACATTTATCCTGCCGCGCCGCAGAGTCTAATTCAACAATCAGACATGCAAATAAGGGTGGCAGTCAAGGCTAAAATGCATCAGTCATGATGGTCTCCTCAAGAGGCTGGCACAGCTCCCACCTCCAGGCAAGGGGAGGATCTTAGCTGAGCAGAAGCACATCTGACCTGCTGAGGTGCACGTCATCGCTTCTTTGCGTACGCAAGCGACACTTACTGATTGCCTAAGTGCAAACTTTACTCCCAGCTACTAAAAACGTCATTATCCCAACAGCCCTACTCTCTATACAGCATCTGCCACAACAAATCCAGCTGCAGGTGAGGGCAGCCTGAAGCCAGGAAGCACCGTGGAGGCTGAGGCGCATGTGCCCTGGCTCCACCGGTACCTGCCCGCTCGGGCGGTTGTGCCGCGTCGGCATCTTTTCCAGCCGACCGATGCCGCATCCCCGCAGCTCCCCGCGCAGCGCCCATCTGGCCCTGCCGAAGGAATGATGCAAGAAGGTTGGCTGGGCTCATCGTGAGAAAAAGAGCTGAAGGTGTAAGGAGGGGAGAGGAAACGGTAGCTCGGCTGACCTGATTTTGAAGGTTGGCTGCCATCTGATTTGTTAAGATATCCCCTTCTCTCATTTTTCAGGTTAGGAGAGGGTAAATGAAGCTCTGGCTCAGGCAAGCACTGAAGTACCTATTTAGCATTAAGCAACGGGTACAAACGTAAGCCTTTGCATCAGAGATCTGTACGTGATGAGGCTCAACCCACGACTGGTGCTCCTGGCACCGCCGCGTTACCCACAGAAACACGACTGTCGGCATCGGTAGGGATGACGCCAGAGTTTAAAACGAATCAGGCGTCCCAGCACTGCTGCTGCGTCAGAGCCCGCACGTTAGAGGCATCCTGGTTCAAGTCTCTTCACCCGTGGGCGTCTGAGCCAAACCCAAATGCGAGCCGGCACCGTCTCCGCGGATCCGCTCCAAGACACTTCCCAGAGCCCAGGCTGCTCCATCCGCTCCCGTCTCCCTCCTCGCCAAAGCCAGGCGCAGACAGGCTGGGGTGAGGAAAGAACGGTGCAAGCGCAGGATTTCCTCCAGCAAATCACACCGGGCTGCCTGTGACTTACCTCAAGTGACAGAGCAAGGGGACGGCAGGACACCCACGCGCAGCCAGGTCTCGGAGACTACTTGCTGAAACCAGCATAGGTCAAATGCCAGTTTTGGCGTCCACAGCTCAGAAGCAATTAAAATGGCCATTGCTCATGCACGGTGACAAGAACGCTATCCCAGGGAACTATTAAAAATGTATGGACAACCCGGATTTCAAAAGCCAACAGTCAGGAAACATTCTGTACAACCTGTACAGCCGCTCTGAGGGTCTAATAGTCCTCCTCAGCAAAGGTGAAGCTATTTTCAGTCTCTGAGTCCCAACGCATCACGCAGAGATGGACCAGCACCCATCCTGACTACCACCGAGGACCTGCTCAGGGCGGTGTGAGGAGCAGGGAAGAGCAGAACAAGACTCTCTTGGTTTGAAGAGGAAAAGAATAAACCTGAGCTCAGCCTGAGCCTGTGTTCTGGCCGTGACTCCCCCAGGGCCCAGGAGCTCTCAGCAGACATGTCTGGGTGCTAATTTACCTGGGCTGGATGTGGAAGAGTTTGAAGACCTCTCTTTACCCTGAGGCAGGAGAAGGGAAGTCAAGCATGACTGGTCTGTAGATATTTTTATTCTGATAATCCAGTCCATCTTCCTTTGAGTCGAGTTGTATCTACATAGTAGAATTGTTCCAGAGGGTTGGAACAAAAATGACTTGTAGGAATCGCACAAAACTGACCTCATTTATTCCACTAATTCTTAACCCCAACTAAAGGCTGAGCTGCAAGTAATCAGAAAAGAGCCTTTCTGTAATGATACACTGGTACCTGACCCCTGAGCAGGGCTATGGGGGGCTCCTTACACTGCCTCTTGGAGGGTGGGAAGGCAGAGACAGGCTCTGCTGGGAAATGAATCGGAGCCTCTCGCTCAGGCTTCTGTTCTGAATCACCTCTGGAGGAGTCAGACTGCAGAGGAAAACAGCCTCCTCACATGTCTCTAAACTAAGATGCCTAAAATTACCTGCTGAGCTATTTTGGGGATGTGTTTTACAAATCCAGACTCTCGCTATTTGCTGTCCGTACTGTTTTTGAGCAGGCAAGATTTTGGCCAAACGTGTAGAAAGCCAGTCTCCATCGCTCCTGATCTCGGACAGCAACGCGTGCTTCATCAGCTCAAGATCTACTTGTTTTCCTTCATTAGCATATTAAGCCCTTGATCCAGCAAAGTACTTGGGCACACGATTGGATTTCAAGGAGATTGTTCATAGCTTAAACCTAAGCGTGCACAGAAGTGCTCCAGTGAAATGAGACCCAAGGATACTCTCTCTCGAATTCCCTCAGCTTCATCCATTAACAGCTATCCTCAAACAGCAGCTAAAATGCTTTTTGCCTCCTTTTTTTAGTGGAGCACACACTCTCAACATGAAACCTCATTTTCCATTAAGCTACTGTGAGAGAGATAGCTGAGATTGTCTTGGGGAAAAGTTAATTTTAGCATTTGAAACAGAAAACTGATACATATGAAACTTCCAGTGCTGTTCCTGTCATCTTGCTGGACACTGAGTTACTTCAGAATTGAACCAAAGTTAACGGAGACTCAGTATCGGCCTGATGACCCAAGTGAGATTTACATAGTCAAAGCCACGATTTAAACCCTGCTCAAGCTTCCCTGTGGATCAGCCTTTGATGCCAGCGCAGAAAGGTCTGTTCTAAGCCCATCTTTGAGGTTTGAATTGGGATGAATCTTTAGCTTTGGGTAGCCAGAGAAACTCGTGAAGCAATAGCGTGAAGCATCTTGAGGGAGATACTCATGGTCCACAGGAAGAATTAGCAGAGAGATGGATTCAGCCAATGGACCAGGACATGAAAAGGTCTGTAGAAGGCAAAGTGAAGGCTGAGAAGAGATGTCATTGTCCTCCCTGTATACACCTTGGAGTGAACATCAAAGGAACAAAAAGAACTGTTTAATCTGGAAATCGGTGCTGGCAAAGAGTAAGAATTGGCAGGAAACCAAAAATGGTTTAACTATCAGAGGAGGAAGTCCTCCCAGATAAGAGGGCCAAAAAAAATAAAACAATCCCTTTGAAGACAAAACATAAGCTGTTTATGAACAGGATTTAGGCGATGTCTTGGTTTGGATGCAGTCCAAGATCTGGACTCAGCACCTGACACACATAAGGCTGGAAGGACTCCGTGTACTCCAGCCAAGGATGAGCTCAGACACCTGGGTGTCAAAACACGGGCTGAACAGTTTGTGCGGTGGCGAGCAGACCTGGTTCACCTCACCTCACTTAGCAACTGCCCTTTCCACTGACGGGGTGCCCGGGATTCACTCGCAAGCTGCACAAACTGTGGTTTCTACACATATGTTGAGGGTAGATGGGGTCTTGGCAGCTTTGAACCTCAAAGTATGTTCAGCTGCTGAAGCCTCTGCGTGGAGATTTTGACTGAAGATGCTGTAATAGGTTTGTACACACACACACATAGAGCTTATTCCTTGCCCATAAAAGCAATGCCTGATTATTTCCATAGGTGACTGCCAGGTCTCCTCCTTTGAAAATCCAAACACAATTACCTCTTCGAGACGTTACGCTGCTTCGTCTGCTGGCACAGAGAACTCAGGAGATGCGAGTTTTCCCAATCAAAACCAGAGTTAAAATGTCAGAGGAGGGAAGGAGTTTTCAGGTTTGAAATCCTTCCTGGGAAGCTGGAAGCCCTTCTCTGCAGTTGCAGGTTTGGTTTTTTTTTTCCTACAGGGATTATCATTTCAGCCTTTGTCAAGATCAGGTATCTGGCATTAAGAGCTTAATTCTTTCTTTCGGGGTTTTCATATAGGTTAGCGTAGGAGTGAGATGTAGCCAGATTAGCAGGCAGGTAACATATCCCCAGAACACATGCCTTGGAATACTGCTTCTCCCTCACTTTACCCATTGGCAGCCGGGGAGCTGCATAAGGGAAAAATCCCTGAGCACTTACGCCCTGCGCACCGGAACGGACGTTATCCCGGGTCTCGTACACCCATTAGCAGAGGGCATTGGGTCAAATCCTGCTTATTTAATGCATATTGAGCAGCTCTGGGATCACGATGGTTCTCAGTGTCAGCTGCTAATACAACGCCTGCTGCCTCTTAGACAAATGTACTGTTGGAGCGGCTGCCGTTGTTGCTTAGAGAAATAAAAGCTTGAGTGGGATTATTTTTAGAAGCCTCTGACATACCAAAGAAGTGTTTTAGGGCTAAATGTTTCCTGCCTCGCTTTATTGTCCTTATCACATAGGAAAATCAGTTCAGTGTCGGTTTAATATTGTTATGAGTGACTAACACATCAACTTCCCAAAAGCAGCGGGATAAAAACGATTGTGTCATGCACAACACACGCCAATATCGCATTAGGGCGTGAGGGATAATTACATACCCAGCACAGGAGCCCACTTATATTTTAAAGAGAAGAGCACTTTTCCCATGAAACAGCATTTCTTCAATGAAATCTATTATCTGGAAAATTTCTTGTTATCGGGAATGTTTCCCTAACGAGATTCTTTGATCTCCTTGGACAGCAGACTATTAAAAACTAATCAAGTGGATGTCAACATTAGAAAGAAAACCACCAACTGTCATTTCTGTGCTATTTGATGTCGACAGCTTGTACTGTTTTATTCAACCTTTTTAATATCAGCTTGGCTGGGGATGCATGGGGGGTTTAATTTTAGCTTCTCTCATCTTGTTGCAGCTCATCCTTTGAAACTGCTTAACGTAATAAAAAAAAAAAGTAAATTTTGTCCTTTTTTTTCTTTTTCTTTTTAACAATGTGGTTCAGTATTGCTGCTTTGATGTCAGCAGTTTTAACCTGGCCTTAGGCCACAGTCCCTTTTCCTCAGTGCCTCAGAAACACTTTGAGATTTCTACTCCTGAGTGTGGCCGATTATTCCCTGATCATCCTGTAGTGACACACATAGGGATAACTACGGCACGGGAGGGCTGGCCCGAGGGGTCCATCTTCCCTGGAAATCAAGGCTCAGCCCAGCTCACTTGGGTTTTGACCCCCAATGACATGCCAAACCAAACCACCTTTCCCAGCAGGGGTCAACCATTACCTTTTCTAATAGTTGTCTCAGCTGCTTTGTCCTGGCATCGCGCGAGCACATCGTCTGTTGAGGTGCCACCACTGTGCATATACAACGTCCCTCGCTATCTTGGGCAGAGCTGTAGACCTGCCAGCTTTCCTCTGGGTTGGTAGGCAACACCTAATTAACACAGGGAAAGAAGGGTTAAGTAATTGGAGGGAGGCCTGGCAGGGGTGTGGGAGGTGATGGGGACTGAGCGGAGGAAGCAGGACGAACGTGGCAGATACCGGAGCTGTGCGGGAAGCGGAGGGAGGCTCCTCCGAGGGCCCAGCTGGCAAAATTCACTTGTAATGCAAAAATATGGATTGGGGACAAACGCAAGAAGGATCTGAAAAGGAGAGCAAGAGCTGGAGCAAGAAGGCAACGCAATTGGGGAAGCACAGACACGAGCAAAACCATGAAGCAGCGCGGGTTGTAATGTGCTGTAAGGCACCAAGTGCATCTGCTGGGGAACCCACCGCCCGGCTGTGGTTACAGAGCACTTGTCTTTTCCTTGACACCGTGAGAGGGATGTGCCCGAGCTACCAGTGAGGATACCGTGTCCTGGCTGAGGGCTGAGCAGGGATCAATGTGCCTCTGCAGAGCTCTCCCAGATCCGACAGCAAGAAAATCTGCCCTCCTCAGTAAATGGACACCAGGAGTTACGTTTCCTCTCTCTCGTGCCAGAATCTCCTGGGGATGGAGAGGTTTACCAGACAACCGTTTCCCTCCAAATGGTCTGTGGGTCAGGGCAGGGAGAGCCCGGTGCCGTGCCCCGCAAAGCACACCGGCAAAGAAAGGACATGGTGCGGAGGGTTCGACCGGTGGCTCTGTCTGAGCTTCCAGGACACAGCACAGAAAGGGAGCCACAAACACAGCACATTCCCCCAGTGCTCACCAAACATCACTGATCTTAATTTTCCTTTCACCTCACAGCACTTCGCAAAAATAAATTATTTAATCACAATTCAGCCTCCGATCGCTTCGAAGGCACCGCCGTTTTGCCAACCAGAAGGGAAACGCTCTTTCTACTCTCTCAATGTATTACAAATAACCTTGCAAATACCCCTGTTGACAGACATGCACTGAGAGAGAGGGCTAGGCAGACAAACAATTTGATTCACTAGTTAAAAACAACGGGAAAATAAACAATCGCCTCTCGTAATCCCTGGTAACATGGAAAAAACTCGAAACCGCTCAGCTTCATTCACAGTCAGCAGAACCACTCCATGGAATAACCTCGGAAGAGCAAAGCTAATACCGTAGCTCCTTCAGGAGGCACAAGCGTGCAGCCCGGAGCTGAAAGGTGCCCGTTTTTCCCTACTAAGGACAGACAGACAAACAGAATAATTGTTTTTTCCAGCCGTTTCCAAAGTGGCAAGACCAGGCACCGTCCCAGCCCTCCAGCAACACCGAGATAAGAATCATACGGCACTACCAAAACCCACCGCAACTTCTCCACCGCATTCTCCATCCCATTAACGACTATCGATTAAAGGCTGGGAAGCAAATGAGATCTTGCGGGACTTGCACCTGCTGTCCCAGGGAGGAGCCGCACGGCCGGAGAGGTCCCGGAGGTACGCGGCTCTGGGGGGAGCACCGGGGCAAGGAGGGTTTTAGGCAGCCCGGGAGAGGAGGGATGCCCGGGCGAGGAGGGACCGGGTGGCTGGGAGCGGAGTGGGGAGGGGAGCGGGGCGCAGCCGCGCCAGGAGGCAGGGATGCTCCGGGCA